>CM064568.1:32784859-32913998 GCA_032716605.1 Paralithodes platypus | reverse complement strand
AACCTGTTTTTGCCCCCTTACAGATCTAAATATATAGAGAAAGTGAGAGCTTGTTTGTTAACGCAAAACATATTACAGAGATGACAAGATATAGAGATGGGACGCAGGGGAGTGTACTTGATTTTATTTTTAGCAATGAGGAGGATATAGTGGAAAATGTCAATGGGGATAGCCCTATAGGTCGGAGTGACCATGGCCTGTATAAGCTTTAGTGGCAATATTAAACACAGAGAGGGATAATAGAAGCAATAACAAACTATGCATGTATGATTAGAGCAGATTATGAGCTGCTGAGACGGTGGTTGGACATTGAAGGGGGGGGATACTTTGAACGGTGAAGACGCTGAAGGAATGTGGAGAGGAAAATTAGAGTTAAAATGGAGGAATGCTAGCTGTATCCAAAAGGGTACCAGTAAGGGAATATAAGGATTAAAAAAAATGGAGGAAAAGAACGAACCCAGAATTGCCAATGAAAAAGAAAGCTTTGGACATTGATTAGAAGAAAGAAAACTATTGTGGGAAAGACTTAAATTGTTAAAAAAAGAACAGGGGGTCTAGTCGGCTTGAAACGGCAAAGAACTCATTTGGTGATAGAGTGGGAACTGAGTGTAACGCAGCTGCCCCAGTATGTAGCCCCCGATTCCGAATCAATAAGGAAGTTTGAAAGTAATCTTGATAAAGTATGGGGAAAGACAAGATTTGAAGTTTGATTATAAAGCAAAATCACAGAATAGTAAAAATGTTGCGTCTGCTGCCGCCGCCCACCAACACAGTGAACGACCGCAGTAGGGCAAGTACTGGACACTGAGCTGGATACACATGCCGAGTTTGCCTTTTTCCAGAGGATCTACTGTAAGAAACTGTCAAGAAAAGAACATATATGAGGATGACAAGAAAATCAAGGGGGGGTGAGGGGGGCAACGCCCCCCACTCAACCCATCGTGTTTCCAATTTACCCGACATACTGTAAAAGCGGCGATTCACCCAATACTAAATGGCGCAATTGAACGCTGTATCGTCAGATTGATAGATAACGGTGTACGTTGATGCAATATCCTCCACTTAAAACCATGCAAAAAAATCCGATGAAACACTACATTCCTTGAAGAAAAAAATAAAAAACTAAATAAAATTGAAGACAAACCCGGATACGAGCCCCATTGATAATTATCAGTGTGCTAGAAGTTTCATGGACGATACTTTGTTGGTTTGTACATGTAATTACCATCGCAAATTCAGGCAAGAATGTTAAGGTGAGGGCGTACCGACAACATTGTTTACACTATGCAGGAGCGGTGATGGACGCTTGCCATCATGTTCCCCCCCGCTCTATTTTTGCACTGCCTTTCGAGGGGGCGGATTCACCATATTGTCATCATATTGTCAGCAGGGGGCAAATCAACCCATCAAAAATAGGACGCGAACTTAACCCCTTGTCTAGCGTGGGGTTTTGGGCTAATTTGGGCATATTCAGGCCCTCCTGAATGATCAATCAAGTATCTGCATGAAAAGAAATGTATTCAGCAAAAAACTAGGCGCTACAAGCTTCAAAATGAGACCAGAACGAGCTACGTAGAACTCGTCGTTTTGATGCAGTGGTACCACCCACAGGAGAGTTTAGCGGTATAGCGGCATATTTTTTCCAGCTACGCTCACTACTGGCTACACTGCACTCGATTTTAAACCCTTTAAAAGCCTTAATAATGCTCCTAACTTGCTGCTTTTTAGATACGGACTTAAGTTGGGCCCCGCTCTTTAAGTGTTAACTAGGCCTATGGCGCTTGATCATTGACAAATGTAAACATGACGGCGGCGGTGGCGGTGACGTCGGACGTTGCTATCATGTTCCCGTCTATTTTTAATGCCATTGGATACAGTAATATGTTGAGGGGGGGCAAAGCAGGGAACAGGTCGTTTCGGCCATAACGTCCGAACTAGCGATCGGCCGAATCGCCTAACGGCCTAAATGACCAAATATTATCGAGATTATTCTACTAAAGTTTTGTTCATCGCTACATCATGGAACATCATTTCTCAACTTAATAAACAACATTTCCAGAAGTGAAGTTACAGACTTTAGTTGCTGATTTTAACCCTTTACGAGCGGCCTATGCGGTTTATTTATATGTACCGCCCAGCGGGGTGTTTTTAGCCAAAATAGGGCTGTTTACGTGATCATTTTCATGCCTAAATAAGACCCAGAACGTAAAACAAGTATATATCCCTGAAAGGGCATAAACAAAGCTTTCGAATGACTCCATAACGATCCTTTTATGATGGCTAGTTTTCTTGCAATAACCGTGCAACGCGAGTGCAAAAAGCATGTAATTAGCCACTTTCCCGATACAATTCCGTATATAGCGAGTGAGAGAGGTAGGAGGGAGGTGAGATTCGTGTCAGTAGGTTCGCCGCGGTGGTCTGGAGCAGTCATACACTCGCTACTCTCCTGCCACCACTTGTCTCTCTCTCTCAGCAACATTACGTGCTGAAATTGCCACTCGAGTTATGTCGAGCGCCGCCACATAGTCCAGCTTTATTTAACTCGACTTAAGTTGCGCGCCGACTTTTAGGGGTTAAGGCTGGTTTGTGGCAAGAAGTAAGAAGTGTATTTCCTGCCATCACCATCAAGGGATGCAGCTTCCACTGGCAACAAGCTGTGTGGAGAAAGGCAGATTCCCTTGGGCTTAGAGTGCCGTACTTAACATCGGGAGCCATTCACTCATACATTAAGGAGCTACTTGCACTTTGCTATATTCCTGCAGAGCACATAAAATCTGCATAATTCGAGAAGCTCGCTTTGCGTGGCCCAAACTAGCTGACCCTAAAGTCCAGGGACATAATTGTGTACAGTACATCAGTAATACATGGATAGACAGTAGTAGGTGGAGTCTGGTGGAGTCCTGACACATGGAGTGTTTTTAATATGAGTGTTAGAACAAATAACTATGTTGAGGGGTGGCACAGAAGAATGAAACAGTCGCGGCCGTGCAACATAAACATTTGTACAAATTATTAGAATTATTATATACAGAAGCCTCACTAGTAGCCTACCGTGCAAGTAACATTAGTAAAAGAAAAGAAACTAAAAAGATATCAAAGGAAAAAATTCAAGAATATGCAGGGTCGCCTGTTCAATTTATGGGAACAGTATACAAAATAAAGAAATAAAGACTTCCCAACTTCTGTCTGCCTGCAGTCACCTCTCAGCACCGTGTATATCGAGTCCTGAAGACAACAGTCACCTGTTTATCTTTTATATAATTACCGGTATGTAGTTTTTAATTTTTAATGTACAGTAGTTATTTTTACTACTGTATTACTAAACTAATAAACTTATGGTTCTATATATGGTGTTTCATTTAATGTTATTATCCTACGGCCTAAAACATCTCACGGCCTAAAGGTTCCTGGGGCCTAAACGTCTTACGGCCTAACAGGATCACGGCCGAAAATAATACGGCCTAATAGTTCTGTACAGTACTCCCAACGCATATTGTCATCGTCATATATATTGTCACTTTGTCAGGCAGGGGGCAAATAACCGAGCAAAAAAAATCGCCGTCAAAATAGACACTGTTCACCGCGGCGACCGCCCTATGTCAACATGACGACCGTACGCCCGAAAACTACATCCATCCCCAAATTCACTATAGCCTACTGTATATAAGTGAAATACGAGAAACTGTTGGATTGTTCACCCATAAACAGGGAACGTGAGCTGGGTTTAGACCGTCGCGCACCCTTAACCCTCCTGGCCCGGGCAGGCTCTCAAAATTACAGTATGGGCTACCTGGGCGATCTGGCCGAAAAACGTCTAGGCCTAGGCTACCGTATTTTTGTTTAGTTTAACTGCTAGAAATTTCCCACGCATCTATAAATGTAGTGCGGTTTCCAATCTGTAGACTGGCGTTGAGTAGAGCTCTCTATGTCAACTGGTTCAGTTGTGATGACGATTTCAGTGGAGAGCACTTGCAGGGGATGTTAGCAATATGACGATCTTTTCACTACTGAAACAACGACATACAGACATACAATAACAAACGAGTCTTCTCTTTCTTGTTTTCGGAGGTGCGGTGACGTAACGATCGGCTTTGTTTACATGCGTCGGACGCACGGCGTTCAGACCAAGCTGAATAGGCTTTCAAGCTTACAGATTTTAAATGACACCCGGGCTCCTGCCCTTAGTTCGTGGTGTCATTTTAAAATGACAACCGGGCCAGGAGGGTTAAACAGGGAACGTGAGCTGGGTTTAGACCGGCGCGTGACAGGTTAGGCCTAGTTTTATCCTACTGTTCACACGTTATATTATTATAACAGTTGTTGTGATAGGTTAGGTTAGGTTCTTGGCTCGGATTTAATGGATTTAGCGGGGGGGTGGGGGCGGCAGCCCCCACCCATAATACTAGGTTAGGCTAATAATGAAAATACTAAAATGCGACGGTCCTCGGTATTAGCCTAAACAACACTAGCCTATAGGCCTATCGAAGAAAAATACAAAACAAACTCAAATTAACTAGGCCTAGCCTAGTAAAAAAGGCTGTCCGGGTTCTCTTCAATTTTTACCAGGTTAGGTTAGGCTAATGTTGAAAATACTAAAATGCGATGGTCCTCGGTATTAAACAACACTGTAGGCCTATAGCCTAGCCCATCAAAAAAAAAAAATAAAAAAAAAAAAAAAAAAAAAAAATAGGCTAGGCCTAGGCTAGTATAAAGGCGGTTTAATTCTAGGCCTAGTTTCGGTTTCACAGCACACTCATCAATTTCTATGGCTTCTATAAATTTGTCCTATTCCATACTTCATTTCTATATAGGCTAGGCCTATGTCAGTAGCGGCGCAAATGGAATAATAATTACTGTGAAAAAGTTAATATTTAGCCTACCTCCTGTTATCCACAACCAAAGCTGAAGATTGCGGAGTAAACACCGTAGACTTCAATGCCTTTATTCTTTTTTCGGCGACTGTCAATCTTTTATTATTTTAATACCAAACCAGCAGGGGTGTGGACTGTGGGGGCGGTAGCCCCCACCCATAATACTAGAATAGGTTAGGCTAATATTAGGCCTACCACTTATTTTCGTCTTTTACCCCGGAATTTCCCTGATCTTCATAGCCCTCCCCACTAGTGGGGGCCAACGCCCACTGGAGGCCATGGGTTTAAATTGAAGACAACCCGCATACGAGCCCCATCGATAATTATCATTGTTTTAGAAGTTTCATGGACGATACTTGGTTGGTGTATATGTAATTACCGTCGCAAATTCATTATAAGTAAAATACAAAACACTGTAAAAAAAACTTCCCTCTGTATGCAAAACTGTCCCTCTAGATGCCGGCGCGCCGATAATACAAATGGCAATCCAGGAGGCACCCCCATGTTAACACCAACCTGTCAGTCGAACGCCACTACAACTGGCGATCTTTTTATGCATGTGTGAACCAATTAGGCTACAATGGCTTACGTCACATCTCGCCACTCACGGAACCAACCACAGCCTTACATGTAATATAATCATAGTAACCAATCACAGTCCATCAATACGTCACGTCACATCACATCCGATGAACCTGAATGCGCCGGCTTTTTTGTCTACAGTTGGAGGATGGGTCCCGTGTGTAGAGGTTGTGCTCTGGTTCCACATTAGATTATTAAGAAAACCTTCGAAGAAAATGAGCCTTCATTAAAGCTGTTAGTGGACCACGGAGTACTACCTACATCTGTGAATTGTGCGACGTGCGGGACTGTGTGCTCATATAGACAAAAAAGGAGAGAATGGGTGTGTATCCACAATAAGGTTAGTACTAGGGACATATACTTGGTGTTGCTAGGTTATGTTATGTTAGGTTAATGATTGTTGTCAACCTCTCGCTGCCGTCGGACGAGTGTGGCAGAGAGCAACGGCTAGTTTTGTATCCCACGTACTGAGTACTATGCTGCTATGCACACGCAGTACCTGGCATGCAAGGGCTAGTTTTGTATTCCACGTACTGGGTACTATGCATCCCCAGTAGCTGGCATGCAAGGGCTAGTTTTGTATCCAACATACTGGGTATACTATGCACCCAAAATAGCTGGCATGCAAGGGCTAGTTTTGTATTCCACATACTGGGTACTATGCACCCCCAGTAGCTGGCATGCAAGGGCTAGTTTTGTATCAAACGTACTGGGTATACTATGCACCCAAAGTAGCTGGCATGCAAGGGCTAGTTTTGTATCCGACGTACTAGGTCTAGGTTAGGTTAGGTTGGGTTGTTTGGTTAGGTTAATATACTTGGTAAAAGTTTGGAAATTAATTTTAACCCTCTCACCACGGAAGACCTCTTGAACGCCCATAAAAAAGCATATAACAGGTACCCGGAAGGCCTCTTGAACGCCAGTGGTTGAAAGCCTGTGAGCTTCGTGTGCGAGGCGTCGGTCCGACGCATGTAAACAACAGCCGGCTGGACCGACGCCCCGCATCTCCGGCCACAAGAAGGAGAGCGTCGCTTGTTCGTGTGTGCCTGTATGTTGTTGTTAACCCGGCAAGCGCGATAGGCCTCACGGAAGGCTTCCTATAGGGAACGCGATAGGCCTCACGGAAGCAGGACCATAAAAAAAGCCTTCCATAAAAAAAAGGGCCTATCAAAACAAAGGAATTTGTCTCTAGGTGAGATAATTCCCCTCCAGTACTCATCCATGTAAATCTCACCCACCCCCCTCCCCTCCTTCCCCACCTTATTCCCCCCTCCCTCCCATCCTCAATTATCACCTATTTTTCCTCTTATTATCATCATTTATCGGTTATTTTTCTCTCCCGCGATAATGTAGCACAAGTGGGTTGCATAAAAGATCGTTATGCAACACCCAGACACCGGCACACACCGCCTCGCTCGTCTCAGTTGACTCCCAGACAGCGAGAGGGGAGGGCTGCCTGTCTCTCTCTCTCGCCTGAGATTATGACCGGGTGGCCAATATCTTCGTTTTTCACCACCCAAATGCTTTTCCCACTTATTTTAGCACTCTTGAAGGTTCATATATACATCATATATGTAAAATAAAAGCATACCGAAAACAAATAATGGTTTATATTGTAAATATAACGAATTCTGTCAGAATCCAGGGCTAGAAATGCACAAATAACTACCCTAGCACCTACGTCTATATCGCGCTTGTCAGGTTAAGTATCGAAAAGTGGTGTAAAGTGGCTGTTTTTGCCATAAAGTTATCTCCAATGAAATCATCATCACAGCTCAACCAGTTGACTTAGAGAGCTCTACTTAATGCCATTCTACAGGTAAATAACACAGCTACGCTTGGGGATGCGCGGGAATGCGGGAAGCAGTCTGATTAACGAATATACGGTAGCCTAGCCTAGACGTTTTTCGGCCAAAACACCCGGGTTTTGAGGAATATATATATAATACATAGCCGGGGCTGGAGGGTTAAGGGTTTTTGGACTCTGATTTTTTGTTTAATCCGAGCCAAGTTTTGCCAAAACTTGGCTCGGCTTTTTCCTTTTTAGGGTTTTCTTAAGTTGAAAACAAAACAAATCCGAGCCAACGTTCAAAAATAATTTTAAGGGTTTTTGGACTCTGAAAATACTTTAAATCCGAGCCAAGTTTTGCCAAAACTTGGCTCGGGTTTTTCCATTTTGAGGTTTTCTTAAGTTGAGAAACAAGGAAACCTGAGCCAAGTTTCATTTTAAAACCTCTATTAGCGGCTTATTACGTCTTTAACCCCACATTTTCCCTGATCCCAAGGGTTAAGTGCCCCATTAACCCGGGAACTGCGGGAAGACTCTTAAGAGCCAGGAAAAAAAAAAACTCAATTTAAAAGATTTTTTTTTTTTTTTTTTTGCCCCTGGGCCATGCCAAATATCACTCCTCTACCTCCCCTCCTTCCCCACTTTCCTCCCCTCCTTCAGTTATCACCTATTTTCCCTGTTATTCCCTTATTCTGTGGTATATTTTCGTGCTAACATTAGCGAGTTGCAAGCAGGGCATTTTCATCACTGTTAGCAAGTGAGTGCAAGAGAGAGAGAGAGAGAGAGTATCGATCAACAGTGTCTCTCCAGACATGGGGAAAAGTGGCGGGAAAGGAAGTTGCCTCAGCCATACATTATGTAACTCCCGGCCTGTATCGCCGATTTTGACCATCCAAACGCTGTTTCTACTTGTTTTATTGTTGTAACAGGTTAATACCTTTATAATCAACCTATAATAGGCACATATGGAGAAGTATTAATGCTATTTATGGTAAAATAAATATTTTAGTGATGGAAACAGCTCAAATATGTGTGCACAGGCAGAGGTGTCTCATACCCCCCCATGCGCAGCCGAGAGGTTAATTACACCTTCCATTCGTCTATACATTGGGCTACCATAGCACAGTTGGAATATATGTACATGCTCAAATTAATATGCAGGATTCAAAACTGCATAATAAATCGTAGGCTTGTGCATATTTCTTTAACTGTCTTGATAGCGTAATGCATAGTGCACGGAATTTCGATGTGAGTATCCTAGGTTCGAGTCCTCGGAGTGCCACATGTATTTGTTGATTTCATTGAGTTTAGATGTGAAGTTGGTTGGGGTTAAAAACAATTCAAACAAGTGTAAGAACAACCCTTCAAATACTGTGTCAGTGCTGGGAAATGTATCAAAATTGGGTGATACATAGAAAGTAGTGGCATCTCTCCATACCACATCCTTCACTCCTCACCCCCCCCCCCCCCCTCACCCCTACCTCCCTGCAGCACCGTTGATTAATTTAAACTTCGCATAGACAAATATCTCGCATCAAACCCGCGACTGACTGCATTTGTAAATGAAGAATTTCATTTTATCCCCCCCTCAGTTACTAACCCATCTGTTCCCTACTAACTTCCTAATCCTGCCACTGACATTAGTTCCAGGGCAGTAGTTCCCTTACCCACTCTAAACCACTGTTTGGACACTTTATCCTCAGTGTTTTGGAGGACAAGCAGCCTAGAATGGGTCACTAAATATGTTGTTGCTTGATTTCCTTTGTACTCTCTTAACTAGAACTTTTATTGGTAAAAATTGAAGAGCCTTTGGACAGCCTTTTTACTAGTTTATTTTAGTTTTTTGTTTATTTTTCTTTGATATCAATTATTGTTGTTTAAGGGGAGGTATTTAGTTTGTTTCCTAGACCTCCATCAACCTTAAAATTACACCCCCTTGAGTCCCTTTCAAGATAAATTTGTACATTTTTCGGTAGAAAAATTTCCCGGCCGAAGGCCGGTTCCTCTTAAATTACAGGCTTGCTATCGCTCGCCAGGATAAAATCGACACCTAAATGGCACGAAAGGTCTTAATATGGGGTGAAAGTTCTTAAAATCGCTAAACTAATGGGGCAAACGTTTTATAATATCAAAAGCAATGGGGCTAAACATGAGGGAGAAAGGGGTCAAGAAAAAAATCCCTCGAGTGGATATCTCCCCTTAATACCGAGGACCATCGCATTTTAGTATTTTCAACATTAGCCTAACCTAACCTAACCGACGGTCTAAACCCAGCTCACGTTCCCTGTTTATGGGTGCGCGACAGTCTAAACCCAGCTCACATTCCCTGTTCATGGGTACGTGACGGTCTAAACCCAGCTCACGTTCCCTGTTTATCGGTGAACAATCCAACAGTTTCTCGTATTTCACTTATAGTGAATTTGCGACGGTAATTACATGTACACCAACATAGTATCGTCCATGAAACTTCTAGAACACTGATAATTATCGATGGGGCTCGTATCCGGGTTGTCTTCAATTTTAACCCTTTTATTTCACATAGGTTCTAGCAGTTCATGGGTTAAATGCGCACATAAAGAGGCAAATTTGTTCATAATTACTCTTTGCATGACGGGGATGAAAATATTCGGCAAGATCCTGTGTAGCGGGTAACTGTTTTCCAGATGCCTACTTTAACCTAACCTAACCTAGTATATTAATGTACTATTTATGAATGTAAAATGTAAAAATATATTGTTACATTACATAGGTCGACGGTACTACAGCTAATTAAGGTGGTAGATGATTGGATGCAAATTCTAGAAGATGGTGATGTAATAGACGTGGTATATTGCGATTTTATGAAGGCCTTCGATAAGGTCCCACATAAAAGGTTAATAGAGAAAGTTAGAAGCCAGGTGTGGGCTCCATATATGGTAAAGGATATAGCAGCAGTGGAGAAAGTGCAGAGGAGAGCTAGCAAGCTGGTACCAACGTTGAAGAACGCGGGCTATGAGCAGAGGTTGAGGACACTGGGGGTTCCGACACTGGCATATAGGAGAAAGAGAGGGGATATGATAGAGACTTTTAAGATAGTGTCAGGAAAGTATGATGAGGATGTGTGTGAAGGTATCTTCTTGATGCGGGAGGGAACAAGAACGAGAGGGCACTCTAAGAAAATTTACAAAGAAAGAAATAGGCTTGAGAAGGCAAAGAACTCATTTTGTGATAGAGTGGTAAATGAGTGGAACGCACTGCCCCAGTATGTAGTCGATTCGGAATCAATAAGGGAGTTTGAAAGTAATCTTGATAAAGCATGGGGAAGACAAGATTTGAAGTTTGATTATAAAACAAAAATACAGAATAGTAAAAATGTTGCGTCTGCTACCGCCGCCGCCAACACCGTGAACGACCGCAGCAGTGCAAGTACTGGTACTGAGCTGGATACACAGGCATAGTTTGCCTTTTTCCAGAGGATCTACTGTAAGAAACTGTAAGAATTACCAAATTATTGAGATATATATACACGGTTGCCCGCTATACAGGATTATACCAAAATATTCAGTCTATCATCAAATTTTGATGATACCGATGGAAAGAGCATACAAAAATTAAGCTAAACTTAAGAAAGTCACCTGATATTTCGAGAAGGTTGGCGGCTGTTTCGGCGGTGACTATTTCTCTGGGAAGTTCAGACGAGTCCTCCACTGCACGGCTGGGTGGCATGTAAACCTGCAACAAATACCTTATTAACCTCATGACTTTAAAGACACGTTTGGCAGTATATTCTGTCTCGAGTCAGCCACCCCCATTAAAAAAAATAATAATAAATATATACATAATCAATTTATTTCAACACAACACCAAACACCTCCAATGAAATTAGTGAAAGCATATATGTATGAGGGTGCAAAGGCGGAAGTACGTGTGGAGAGTGAGCAGAGCGAGTTCTTTGACCTGAATGTTGGTTTGAAACAGGGGTGTGTGATGTCCCCGTGGTTGTTTACTGTATATATGGATGGAGTCATGAAAGAAATACTATCAAGAGCAGTGGATGTTGGTGTATCGCTGAAAAGGGAGGGAATTGAGTGGAAGCTACCTATACTGCTGTTTGCGGATGATACAGTTCTGAGGCGTGATAATGAATGGGAGTTGCAGGGTCTGGTAAACGAGTTTGGAACAGTGTGCGAAAAACGGAATTTGAAGGTAAATGCGGGGAAGAGCAAGGTTATGGTCTTCGAAAGGGGTGAAGTCACAGAGTGTGAGGTGAAGCTGAATGGTCAGGCTATGGAGATCGTCAACTCTTTTAAGTATCTGGGCAGTGTGTTGAGTAAAGATGGGACTATGGATGAAGAAGTGCGGGAGAGGGTACAAAGGAAAGGAAATCCAGCAACAACAGATCTAGTGACCCTTCTAGGTTGCTTGTCCTCCAAAACACTGAGGATCAAGTGTCTAAACAGTGGTTTAGAGTGGGTAAGGGAACATTGGAAAGGGAACTACTGCCCTGGAACTAATGTCCGTGGCAGGATTAAGAAGTTAGTAGGGGACAGATGGGTTAGTAACTGAGGGGGGGATAAAATAAAGTTATTCATTTACAAACGCAGTCAGTCGCGGGTTTGATGCGAGATATTTGTCTATGCGGAGTTTAAATGAATCAACGGTGATGCAGTCTATAACGTTTCGGGGAAGCCCATTCCACAAGTTGACAACTCGATTGAAGAAGAAATTCTTAGATTCGTGTGAGTTAAAAGATTTACCAATAATTTTGCAACCGTTTCCCCGTGTGTAATTAGCTTGGTCGATAGTGAAGTACTTACTACAGTTCATATTGTCGATGCCTTTGATGATTTTGAACACTTGAATTAAGTCACCTCTTAATCTGCGCTGGGTTAAAGGAAATAGATTTAATTCTCTAAGACGCTCTTCGTATGGTTTGTTCTTTAGGCTAGGTATCATTTTGGTAACTCTACGTTGAACTCGTTCTAGCTTGTTTATATCTTTTTGGTAATAAGGGCACCAGGATTGAACGCAGTATTCCAGAAGAGGCCTGACTAAGGAATTGTAAAGGGTTAGGATAACTTCTTTGGATTTATGCTCAAATGATCTGCCTATAAAGCCAATTTTGTTTGCCTTCTTGACAACTTCTGAACATTGTTGACTCGGTTTTAGGTTACTGATATTGTTACTCCCAGATCGGTTTCTCTGTTTACATTCTTAAGCTGAGTGCCATTCATCGAATAGTTTCATTTAGGTATCCGATATGTAGTACTTTACATTTATCCGCATTGAAACTCATTTGCCAAATTTGGGCCAAACATGACAATTTATCTAGATTGTGTTGCATATCGTCAACTTGTTCTTTTGAGAGTACGCTATTTGCAATTTTTGTATCACCAGCAAATTTTGAGATTGTACAGGTGAGACCCTCATCTATGTCGTTGATGTAAATTAGAAAGAGAATTGGTCCTAGTACCGATCCCTGGGGTACCCCGCTACTTACATTAGTCCATTTAGATGCCTTACCATTTATGACTACTCTTTGCTTTCTGTCGCTAAGCCAATTTTCTATTCATTTCAACACACCGTCTTGTATTCCATGCGCTTTTAGTTGTTGTTGTTGTTGTTGTTCCCCAAGCTGCCTGGCCGAACAGCCCCAAGGCCCCGAGCAAGGCCAAGGCCATAACCGAGCGCCCCCACAGAACCCTCCCCGCCGACCACAATAAAGCCTGGGTGACCGAAGCCACTCCATGGCGGGGAGCTGAGGAGGGTGCGGAAATGCCCGGGAAACCAAAGCCCCACCCAGGGCCCTGTGTCCCTCCGCAATTATGAAGAGAAAGTTGAGGGGCAAGGGAAAAATGTGACGCTTTGGCTTCCAATCTTGGTAGATTGGGAGGTCAATCCACGTTAGAGACGCCGTCACTTGAGATCTAGAAAATATATAAGTAAAAGGAACAGTCAGAGTAAGCTATGGGTATGGCAGAGATTGCTCAGTTCTCACTCTGATAGACCAGCCAACACATGACTAGAACCCAATCCTCTCAGCATCAGCTAGGAAAGGCCCTAGAAAGCCGCCTTTGGCGGGGGGATAGCTCCCCTATTTCAACCCTTTTCGGGGTTGGGCACCCGCCCGCTTTTAGTTTTAGCAGTAAACGTGTGTGGGGGAACTTTGTCAAAGGCCTTTTGAAAATCAAGGTATATAATATCTACAGCTTTACTCTCATCGTAGAGGTTGAGGATATCGTGGAAGAAGTCTAAGAGGTTTGTTAAACAGGAACGTTTTTTACGAAAGCCGTGTTGAGTATCTTTAAGTATGTTATTTTCCTCTAAATGATTTACGAGTCTGTCTCGTATGACCGTTTCTAGCATTTTACATACAACCGAGGTTAAGCTAATTGGACGATAGTTACTGGGTAGGGATTTGCTGCCTTTTTTGAATATCGGTGTTATGTTGGCTAGCTTCCACTGATCAGGCATAGTTCCAGACTGCAAGGATTTATTGAATAGTAATGTCAGTGGTTTGGAGAGCTCATCCTTAGCTTCCTTTAGAACTCTAGGCGAGATTGTATCAGGTCCAGGCGTTTTATTTACCTTGAGTTTATCTAAACAATTCAATACTTCTCTCTCTGTAACGGTGATATTGCTTAGAACATCCGAATTATCAATCTGAATCGGCGATGGTGTAGGGATATCACTGAGGTCTTCTGTTGTAAAAACTGATGCAAAGAAGGTATTGAGGGCATTACTCATTTGTACTTCGTCTTTGGTGTACTCTCCATTTTCATCGACTAACGGTCCAACAGTTGAAGTAACTACTTTTTTCTTTCTGATATAACTATAGAATTCTTTCGGGTTTGTTTTACTTTGATTCGCAATATGTAACTCTAAGGTCTTTTTACTTTGCTTAATTAACTTTTTGGCTTTGCGTCGTAGCTCTACAAATTTCACCCGTTCTTCGTCATTTTGTGAGGATTTAAACCTATCATTAGCATATTTTTTAGCAAGCAGGCAGTTTGAAATATCTTTATTCCACCATTTGGGCTTATTATTATGGCCTGGACGCCGTATTTTCGATGGTATGCAGTCTTGCACTGCTTTTAGGTAAGTGGTTTCGAATAACTTCCAAGATGTATTTATGTCGTTATTGTTAATTAAAAAGCTCCAGTCAGTTTCTTTAAAATAGCTCTAAGTTTATGGAAGTTTGCTTTCTTGAAATTAGGGACTTTTTCGATGCTACTATTTGGTTCGTTACTAGTAAACTTTAAAGTGAAAGTTATCGTACGATGGTCGCTGTTACTGAATTCATCACCAACATTCAAATTCTCTATTAATTCTTCTTTTGTTGCAAGTACAATGTCAAGAACGTTATTACCACGGGTCGGTGTTCGAACAAATTGATAAAGCGAACTCTCTTGCAAGTTCGTATACAAGTCATGTCCGGAGTGTGAAGTAAGAGTATCGCCCCACTTGGTCACAGGTAAATTAAAGTCGCCAAAAATTACGGTATTTTGTGAGTTACTTACATCTGCAATTTGTTCGTAAATTTCTCGGTCAGTTTGCACTGATTGAGCTGGAGGTCTGTATATTAATGCAAGTATTATTTTTGTACCTTTATTATTCTTTATTAGCACAAAAGATGCGTCGACGTTCACAATTTGAGGTTTTGACAAGAGGGTAGGGTTAAGACTTTCTTTGATATAAAGTAAAACGCCACCTCCATTTCGATTTATTCGGCTTTTCTCAAACATTACATAACCGGGAAGTGAATACTCTGCTAAAAAGTCTCTATCTTCTGTATTGAGCCAAGATTCTGTTATGCCAATCACATCATAATTTTCTGTAAACACTAGCTCCTCTAAATCTGAAAATTTATTGCGTATGCTACGAGCGTTTGCATAGAAAACATTTAAATTTGTTATTTTAGAACTCACGGAACGCTCTTTAATAATATTTTTGGTTCTTGTCGGATCTACATTTATGTTCATGGCTGTCCTCGGTCCTCGCTGTCTTCGGTCGTTATCGCTGGTGGTCCTCGGTTGCCTCTGTTTTTTTCTTGGCGTTGGATGATTTATGTCACTGCTGCTTCTTCTCGGATGGCGTTTTTTGATCCATGGCTGCGGACTGCTTCGTGTAGGAGACGACCCATGCGTGCTGAACCCACAGGGTTTAGATGAGTGCCATCCTTGCGGAACAGAGTAGGCTGGTTGTAGAAGTTGTCCCAGAGGTTGATGAATTCAACTTCTTCCCTCAGACACAAATATTTTAGTCGGCTATTTGTGCTGAAGGCCTTGTCGTAGAATTTGTCAGGTGCGTCGATCTTGGGGAGAATGCCTGAGATGATGATATTCCTTGACTTGTTTTTGTAGTGCTGGATCATCTTGCGATATTTCTCCATCAACTCTTCGGATCTGGTGCGCATGACGTCATTTGAACCAGCATGGATGACAAAAAGGGTATTTTCATTTGCATCCTTTGTGGTATCTTCGAAGGCTTCCACAATGTCGTCCAGTCCAGCTCCTGGGATGCAAAATCTTTTTCGTTGATTTGGGACTCTGTCGCAGAACTCTTCGACCTGTCCTCGTAGGATGGAATCCCCAAACGAGCCTGGTCTCTTCTGGTTTGTCTTCCATCTCTACCAATATCTCAAATCTGTTTGACATTGTGACTGGTAGATGAGCCCTTTTCTGCGTTGGCCGTGCACCGTTCCTCACTGGTGTAAATCCGGAAACCTGTGGTGGCGGGACTCTACGTACAGGTCAGGTAGAGGAGTGGTTAGAACGGGGGCGAGGGGTTGGTACTGTTCGTGCTAGCAGGCTTCTTGCACGAGGAGTGGGGGAGAGACTAAGGTGAACAGGGCGGCTGTCCTGGTTTGATGTCGGCTCAGGTTTGTCAGAAGCATCTGCTGCAGTGTCTACTGCAGGTGTTGGATTGTTGGCAGATGACGTTGGGGCGGTGGTGGATGCTGGAGTTGAAACAATTGGAGTTAGTGATACTCCAACGTTGAGTGTTACAAACTCTTGGAGTGATTCCAGCTTCCTGGTGAGGGCGTTGATCTTGTTGTGGGCTTCATCCAATTTTGCTGTCAAATCCTCTCGTTGCTGGCAGAGTCGGCAGACTTGTGGATCGGCAGGAGCAAACATGGAAGCACCAAACCTACCGGCGCAGTTCGTACAGGCACGAGGCATGGTGACGATCACTTTCTTCAGATCACTTCACTCACTTAAAAACACTTAACTCTCTTTAAAAACACTAAACTCACTTCACTCCCTTCAGGTCGCTTCACTTACTTAAATAGGCCAAACCGAAAACAAAATTTTTGAAATACACACAAATAGGTTATCAGCGGTGATAGCCTAACCGAAAATTAAAACAAAACAAAATTAAATTTGAATACGCAGTGATAGCCGAACCGAAAACAATTTTATGTTTATTTAAACAGAAATAGGCCACCAGCGGTGATAGCCTAACTGAAAATTTAAAAATTGAAGTACGCTGAAATAGGCCACCAGGGATGATAGCCTAGACTAACCGAAAACAAAAATAACCGAAAACAAAAATTATGAAATACCGGTACGCAGAAATAGGCCACCAGGGGTGATAGCCTAGACTTACCGAAAACAAAAATTATGAAATACCGGTACGCAGAAATTGGCCACCAGCGGTGATAGCCTAGACTAACCGAAAACAAAAATAACCGGAAAAAAAAATTATGAAATACCGGTACGCAGAAATAGGCCACCAGGGGTGATAGCCTAGACTAACCAAAAACAAAAATTATGAAATACCGGTACGCAGAAATAGGCCACCAGGGGTGATAGCCTAGGCTAACCGAACAACAGGGGAAGAGGGTTGTAGGAACGCTAAAAGCAGTAACAAGAAATAGGGTGGTCAGTATGGAAGTGAAGAAGTCCTTGCATGACAGTGTGGTAATCCCGACACTGACTTACGGAAGCGAAGCATGGACGTTGGTTGAGAGACTCAGACCAAGAGTGAGAGCAGTGGAAATGAATTACTTAAGGAGTGCGTGCGGAGTTACATGGAGGGATAGACAGACTAATGAGGAAGTAAGAAGGAGGTGTGGTGTGGAGGTAGATGTGCTGGAAAGTGTGAAAAGGAACAACTTGAGATGGTTCGGCCATATGGAACATATGGAAAGCGAGAGAATGACTAAGAGGGTGTACGAGAGCGAGGTGGAGGGACAGAGAGGGAGAGGTAGACCGAATGAGAGGTGGAACGATGGAGTGAGGAAGTACATGAACGAAGGCGGTGCTGGTTGGGGCCGAGGGGCGTCGGATGACTGGGGACAGAGGTGCATGGGGGCGGTTCGTTCGTGGCCACCCCTTCGGGGATCACGGCGTCAGGCAATAGATAGATAGATAGATATATGTGATCCACCAGGATTCGACCCTGGGTTATCACACACAGATGTATAGACACCTTAACCATTACACAACCAAGACGGTAAAAAAAAAACAGTAAATAAAAAATAAACAAAAAATAAATAAATAAAATGGGGTAGCCTATATGCCTGAGTATACAGTATATAGATAGATTGATTATGGTTGAGGGCTGGTCCTGTCCAGAGTGAGGTTTGGCATCCTCTACTCAACCTTACCCGTTTATGTGTCTTTTCCTGTACCGTACTGTACTACTTTCCTTACTTCGGGGTCGGGAGGCTAGGAATCCTACCCTTGTAAAATTCACCTACTTTTCCTACTTTGGGGTCAGGAGGGTATCAATCCTACCCTTGTAAAGTTCACCTATTAGACAAGACAGAAAGGGATGAGGTACCGTACCGGTAACGTGAAAGTGGTCCCGGACCCTAGGAATTGAAACATTAAATGTTTCTGTTCAGGCTCTGTCTAGAGTCAACCACCCCCAGCTATGGGGTATGAGCCTGAGTATATACACACATACATTAACCCTTTCAATGCGGGTGAATTTTATTACATTTTATTCTAGCTATATTTAGACAATGTTTAGCCTTTTAGGAATAAGTTGCTAAGATGGTTAATTTAGCTGGTGAGCCTTATTGCTAGAGGTCCTTCCTAAACTGAATAAAAACATTTACAAAAAGTCAGAATATAACTCAAAGACGTCGCCCGTACTGAGTGTTCAATATATTATACCCTGTTCGTTATAGGTAGGCCAGAAGATAATCTTCAAGGACACTACATCCACCCTATTACAAACAATTTATTAGGGAAAACAGGGAACAATAGACTCTCCATATTTTTCTCATTATAGTCCGCATGAAGGAATTTCGTTATCGACGCTTGAAAAAACCCGATTACACCGAAAAATAACACTAAAATAAATGTCCCGACCGTAAACAAAGCATTGCGCACAATGAATCCTCTTCTTGTTTTGAATGATCCGGTGGGTGCGATTCACCCAATAAATGGCGTGAGTGTTACTCACAAAAACTAAATACCGGCAACCTGTTTTTGCCCCCTTACAGATCTACATATATGAGGATGACAATAAATCAAGGGGGGGCAACGCCCCCCCTCCACTCATCGTGCATCCAATTTACCCCACAATTTCATTTACCTACTATAAAAGCGCGATTCACCCAATAAATGGCGCAATTTGAAGCCGTATCTTCAGATTAATAGATAATAATGGGGACGTTTATGCAAATCCTCCACTCAAGCCATGCAAAACAACTATGAAACACTATATTCCTTGAAAAAAAAAAAAAAAAAACATGGTAAATAAGGCCGATGTAGTCTTGTTGAACGTTACCGGCCAGAAACCCAGAAGCCAACCTCTTATAACTAAAACGCGACGAGAGAAATCAAGCTAATATTTTCTACCTTTTGGGAAGAGTATGACAGAAAAGGTGCAGAAATTCACAGCCCATTTGGTCTAACCCTTTTTTAATTGTAGTTTCCTAGACTGTCTGGCCGAACAGTCCCGAGTCCGGTAGACCAAAGCCGCTCCAGATGCTTAGGCCCCCGAAGGTGCCATGGTTAGATTCAAGATTATGGTTTGCAACTTCTGGCCTACAGATTTTCTTGCATCAGATATTTTTTATTAATAAGCGTGTTTCAAGGTGTTTTTCCGGTCAATATTTACGAGCCGCACCACAGCTGTCATCTCATTTCTAATGGTAGTTTTGGATTCCTACCATTTTATGCCTCATTGCTATATCATTTTTATCCACTGGAATTTTGTTTTTCTTGGTTTTATATATATTTTTTTTAGCATTAAGCTAACCAAAAAACATAACCTAACCTAATAGCCCCCAAATACATTTAGGTTAGGTTTTTTGGTTAGGTTAATGCAAAAAATTAAAAATAAATAAATAGGCCTAGGCATAAAGCCAAGAAAAAAAAATTCCGGTGGACAAAAATTTTGTAGCAATGAAGCCAAAACTACCATTAGAAATGAGATGCCAGCTGTGGTGCGGCTCGTAAATATTGACCGTTTTTCCTTCTGCAAATTGATTTTTACCTATTACAGTATTAAGCAATGTTAACCCCTAGTTGCTAAATGAAAGGAATGAAGAGCCAGCAAACATAGCTGGATATGGTATGGGAGGGAGAAGAAGAGAAGTAGTGGAGGAGGAGGTGGGGATCAGGAGGTCAGAAGTGTGGGAAGCCATGAAAAGAGTGAAGTTGGGGAAAGCACCAGGAACAGATGGAGTGTGTGGGGAAATGTTGAGGTATGGTGGTGAGATAGTGATAGAATGGGTATGGAAAATGTGCAAACTAGCATGGGAGAAGGGGAGTGCACCCGATGACTGGAAGACTGGCATAATAGTCCCCCTATATAAGGGCAAAGGGGAAAGAGGAGTGTGTGGTAACCACCGAGGAATATGTCTTCTAAGCGTAGTAGGGAAGGTATACAGTAGGGTAGTGATTGAGAGAGTGAGAGTGAGAACGGAGAAATGGATAGGCGACGAGCAGGGAGGTTTTAGGAAGGGAAGAGGATGTGTAGATCAGATTTTTACCCTGAATTGTGTTGTGGAGAAGAAACAAAAGGTGTATGTTGCCTTTATGGACTTGGAGAAGGCCTATGACAGAGTGGATAGAGAAGGTTTGTGGAAAGTACTTAGAATATACGGAGTAGAGGGCAAGTTGCTGAAAGCAGTGAAGAGCATGTATGAGGGTGCAAAGGCGGCAGTACGTGTGGAGAGTGAGCAGAGCGAGTTATTTGACCTGAATGTTGGTTTGAAACAGGGGTGTGTGATGTCCCCGTGGTTGTTTACTGTATATATGGATGGAGTTATGAAAGAAATACTATCAAGAGCAGTGGATGTTGGTGTATCGCTGAAAAGGGAGGGAATTGAGTGGAAGCTACCTATACTGCTGTTTGCGGATGATACAGTTCTGATGAGTGATAATGAATGGGAGTTGCAGGGTCTGGTAAATGAGTTTGGAACAGTGTGCGAAAAACGGAATTTGAAGGTAAATACGGGGAAGAGCAAGGTTATGGTCTTCGAAAGGGGTGAAGTCACAGAGTGTGAGGTGAAGCTGAACGGTCAGGCTATGGAGATCGTCAACTCTTTTAAGTATCTGGGCAGTGTGTTGAGTAAAGATGGGACTATGGATGAAGAGGTGCGGGAGAGGGTACAACAGGGGAAGAGGGTTGTAGGAACGCTAAAAGCAGTAACAAGAAATAGGGTGGTCAGTATGGAAGTGAAGAAGTCCTTGCATGACAGTGTGGTAATCCCGACACTGACTTACGGAAGCGAAGCATGGACGTTGGTTGAGAGACTCAGACCAAGAGTGAGAGCAGTGGAAATGAATTACTTAAGGAGTGCGTGCGGAGTTACATGGAGGGATAGACAGACTAATGAGGAAGTAAGAAGGAGGTGTGGTGTGGAGGTAGATGTGCTGGAAAGTGTGAAAAGGAAAAACTTGAGATGGTTCGGCCATATGGAACGTATGGAAAGCGAGAGAATGACTAAGAGGGTGTATGAGAGCGAGGTGGAGGGACAGAGGGGGAGAGGTAGACCGAATATGAGGTGGAAGGATGGAGTGAGGAAGTACATGAACGAAGGTGGTGCTGGTTGGGGGGAGGGGTGTCGACTGACTGGGGACAGAGGTGCATGGGGGCGGTTCGTTCGTGGCCACCCCTTCGGGGATCACGGCGTCAGGCAATAGATAGATAGATAGAACCCCTAGACCCCAGGGACGCACGTTATAAGTCCCACAGTACCAGCGACGCACCGCTTGTGTCCGCCTTAATTACTCTTCCTATGAAAGAGTAAGAAGAGAAGGAGAAATCTAGAAGGCGAATATATATTGGAGTCCTGCGTTGCACTCAACATGGTTGTGTGTAACACAAAGTTCAAGAAAAGACAGAGCCACCTGATCACATATAACTCTGGGGTCTCCAGTAGCCAGATAGATTACTTCTTGGTTAACAGGAAAGACTGGAAACTAGTTCGAGATGTAAAGGTCATCCCGAGCGAAGAATGTATCCCCCAGCATAAGCTACTTGTGTGTGACATGAGCTTATACAAAGATCCTAAGCGCAAGAAGGTTTACATACCCAAAAGGAAAGTGTGGCTGCTGAAGGACAAGGAAGTTAGGGATAGGTTTCATAATGAACTGGAGGAAATGAATAGAAATAAGGAAGCTAGGCCTAACGATGTAAATAGCCAATGGAACTTTCTTAAGCATAGCCTTATCGCTGCCACTGACAAAGTCTGTGGGAAAACAAAGGGTCACCCCAGGAATAAGACCTTTTGGTGGTGGAACGATGAGGTAGAACATGCTGTGAAAGAGAAAAGGAGATGCTTCAAAGCATGGAAGAAAGGAGGCAGCAGGGAGACATACCAGGCAGCTAAACGAACTGCCAAGAGTTATTTACAATGCTAAAAATCGCATTAAGGACCTGGTCCTCGAACAAGTGTGTAACACTGACAATCCCAATGGGATCTTCAACCTAGCTAGGCGAGTTAAAAATGACAGTAGGGATATTATAGGTGAACAGTGTGTTAGAGATGATAATGGGAAGATTGTGTATGCAGAAAATGAAATCAGAGAAGCATGGAAGGTACACTATGAACGATTGCTAAATGTAGAGTTTGAATGGGATAAGGAACAGCTTAGTATCGAAAAAACAATATCTGGGCCCCCTCCTTTGATAGCACCAGCTGTAGTGAGCGACGCAATCAATAAAATGAAGGACGGTAAAGCTCCAGGTCCCTCCGACATTGTCGCTGAGATGATAAAAGCCTCAGGGGAGATTGGTGTAAACTTAGTCACTGAGTTGATAAACACCATTATTAAAGATGAGAAAATCCCAGAGGATTGGCTCAAAAGTGTAATAGTAAATATATACAAAGGAAAAGGGGATGCGCTAGATAGAGGAAATTATAGGGGCCTGAAAATGCTTGACCAAATCATGAAGGTCTGTGAGAGAGTCCTTGAGGGTTTGATCAGGCAAAGCATCTCTATTGATGATATGCAGTTTGGTTTTATGCCAGGACGTGGTACAACCGATGCTATCTTCATAGTCAGGCAGATACAGGAAAGATACTTACTAAAAGGCAGGGATCTTTACTTTGTGTTTGTGGACCTGGAGAAGGCCTTTGATAGGGTACCTAGAGATGTTGTACAGTGGGCTATGAGGAAACTTGGTGTGGAAGAGTGGCTGGTGCGTGTGATGATGAAGATGTATGAGGATTCGCGAAGTTCGGTGAGGGTGAAGGGTGTACTGAGTGATGAGTTCGCAGTCCGTGTTGGAGTCCATCAGGGTTCAGTGTTAAGCCCCCTCCTCTTTATTATGGTCTTGGAGGCGCTGTCTAGAATTTTTAGAGGCGGACTCCCGTTGGAACTGTTTTATGCAGACGATTTAGTCCTAATAGCTGACAGTATGCAGGATGCTGAGGTCAAATTCAGAGAGTGGAGAGAGGGCATGGCGAGCAAGGGTTTAAGAGTCAATATTAACAAAACCAAGGTTATGCATTGTAGTTTGAGACGAGGCAATGTGGAAAAGAGCGGTGCATACCCATGTGCAGTGTGTGGAAAGGGAGTGGGCGTTAACTCAATTCAATGTAGCATCTGTCGATGTTGGGTACACCATGGGAGTAAGCGCTGTAGTAGAATAAAGGGGCCCCTGCCGAAGGATAAGTCAGAAATAGAGAAATTTGAGTGCGTAGTGTGCAAAGGCGAGCTTGTGTTAAGTGATGATCCTGTGGCTGTGAATTTTGGAAATGAGTCTTTGGAGCTGGTGAACAAGTTTTGTTACCTAGGAGATACCATCTCTGCCGGTGGTGGGGCTGAGGCTGCCACTGTTGCTAGAATTAGGTGTGGCTGGGGGAAGTTCAGAGAATTGATGCCAATCCTGACCATGAAAAGAATGCCTCTCCCCCTGAAGGGAAAGGTGTATGCCTCATGTGTTAGAAGTGCAATGACGTATGCCTCAGAAACATGGGCCGTTAAAGTAGAGGATGTCAACAGAATGGAGCGTAATGAGATGAGAATGGTGAGATGGATGTGTGGGGCCAGGCTACAGGATAGAATAACAAATGTTGAGCTGAGGAGACGTTTAGGTATAAAGAGTATTAGCGAGGTGATGCGTACAAGTAGACTGGGATGGTATGGACATGTGGAGAGAATGGATGAACAAAATTGGGTGAAAAAATGCAGGTCTGTGATTGTGGAGGGAGCTGCACCAATGGGTGGACCGAGGAAGACCTGGGATCGGACTATACGTGCCGATCTCAAATCCAAGAACTTGACAAGTGAAGCAGCCCTTAACAGGGTTGCCTGGAATGCCGCCATTAGGACAAGAGACTGAAACTGCACTTATGTGTGGAACACTCAGTCTTAAAATTTTATGTATGTATGTATGTATGGCACCTAGAGGATTTAGATTTGTATGGGAACTACTTTAGGATCCCACGGAACAATACCGATGGTTGGCAACCCTCCAAGTCCAGCCGCGTGCGTGAGTTATTTAACAGTATATTGCCTACCCATGACCTAGGGTGAGCGGTTTTGTTTTTCCTTCATTGCTAACCTATCCCATGCTTTTCCGAAAATAACAAAATTGACAAGCAGCTGGGGGTTAAGATAGGCCCCATTAAAACCCTATGTCATTAAGCTAACCAATTGACCTAACCTGGGAGCTACCACCCCACCAGACCCCCCTGGTCTTACCATTGATAGAGGATAACAAAATACGGACAATATAAAGTTTATGTAATTAAATTCAGACATCGATTTTATCGTGGCCTATAGGTTTCTTATACCATGTACAGTATTTCATTCCTATTTGTGTCTAAGTGTGCGTAAAAATGTATTACTGATCCTGGAAAAAAAAATCTTTCGCTAGTTGGGGGCGTGTTTTTAGACTGGTGTTTAATGGGTAAATATGCATTTCCTACTACAGTATTATCAAACATCAAAACACCCTTACACAACTCTAAAATAGATTAAACAACAGTTTTAGCATTATAATCAAACTTTATATTGACCAAAAATACTAAAAATATGGAAGTGAAAATAAAAAGTTAGTTCTACACGGATTGAAGATGGCCGCCTCTTGTTACCACCTTTATTTAGCCCAGTCAATTGAAAAACTATATAACCCCTACAGTGCGGGCACATTTCCGCCATATTAGGGCTCATTCAGGTAATCCTGATTGATTAGGGAAGTGAATGAAATTAAATGTATTCAGCCAAAAACTAGATTACATTAGCTTCAAAATGGCACCATAACGAGCTTCGTAGCTCATGGACTTCACCTGCAGCGCTACCAGACATTCGCTAAAATGAGCAATTATTGTTAATGTCTCACTACATTTGCCAGTATAACTTTAATTTAATACCACAATTTATTGTTATATATTTGAAGATAAATATGGAATCTATATGATCTTAACATCATATGAAAATTTGTTTTAACCCTCGGCAAAACCTAATAAAAAAGTATGGTACTAAAATGCCTTTCGTAACAAGGTTGTCAATACGGTACTTCCAGTTATCGACAGCTCTAAAGATGATATGAAAATGTGTTTTAACCCTCGGAAAAACCTAATATAAAAGTTTTCAATACGGTACTTTCCTGTTATCAACGTACAATCAAAGCTGAAGATTGCAGAGTAAACACCGTAGACTTAATACTTTTCTTTCGCCTTCCTATTATCGACAGCCAATTTTGTTTTCTTTACGAAGGGATTAGTACCCAACCAATGGGGGTGCCCATAATACTTGGATAGGTTATGTAAGGTTGCTAGGTTAGGCTAATGTCTTCAAATCATAGCCCTCCCCACTATCAGGGGGGGGGCGTGTCTCAATATCGATCGAAAATTGGGAGAATAGGGTTTTCCGAGTTCTAATTAATGACAAACACTAATTAAACAATATTGATGCAAATTAACAAAATAAAAATCTTGGTATAAAAATCAATATTTTCCAATTTGCCTTTGGCAGCGCTGTATATCTCACGAGAGTATGCTTGAGTCCTCAGTGCCGAGGCCGGCTGGCTGGAGGAAGGACGTGTGGCCTGTCGCGCTCCCACTCCCTCGCACTCAATTCTACAGGCTTTAACCCCTGTCAAGCGGGAATGTTTGTAACTTCTACCTGCCTGGCAGGTTATTTACCCTAAACTAGCTTCATTCCATGCTCTTTTTCATGCATAAACAAGAGCCAGAGCGTAATACAACTATGTATCCGTGAAAGGGCGATAATAGAGCTTTCCAATGATTGCGCAACACTAGGGGCACCAGGCACCGACTCCACAGTCATCTTGGCCCTTACAGCAACCTTGTGTGGAAATTATACACTAGACGAACCAGTGTCTGGTCGTGCCAAACATTTAACACCATTTATGGTTACATTAACCTTAGCTGGTTGACGTGGCACTGGGTAAATCTGTGGACTGCGGACAAGAAGATTGGGCCATATCGCATTCATTTCAATGATGCATCTACAACTTAGTAAAATGTCTGCCCCTAACAACCCAAAGCCTAGTTTTAGTCTGTTGGAAACTGTAATTAAAGGTTTCATAGTCAGCTTACCCAAAGTCAGAGACTGGCGAGTTGGAGGGCTCACCCCCCACGACTTATTGTCATCATTACCGTTATATATATTACCAGCAGGGGCAAATAACAGAAAAAAATAGCAGTCAAACAAGACGGAAACTTAACCACGAGCGCACGACCTATGTAAACATGACGACTGTTAGGTAAGAGTTGTGGGTATATTCCTGCGAAACGGCATGCATTATATCTCAAGAACTGGGCAGTGTTATAGCATATTTGTTGTTTGTACATATATATGTATTATGTATGTTGCTTCGTAGTATACTATAAATGAAAAATATACTTGGTAAATGAATAATTAGAGGGCATCTGTGGACTCACTTTTACAATTTCCCAGCTCAGCTGGTGGGCGACGAGTGGAGGTAAGTCGAGTTGTATACTGATATTCTATTGGTCAATAAACTGGGTGTGACGTCACGAGCGATGATGGCATATGAATGGTTGTTGTGGGAGTACGTCACTGTCTAGACGGTGACGTCACAAATTCTCGCGACATTTTAACGGGTGTAGAAATACACGTCAGTCCATATAATGAGCCTCTTTTGTTTCTCAATCCCTCTACGACGTCACATTGATTCATTTATTATCCTTGGTGTTTATAATCTCTCGGATTCGGGCCAGTCGGCCATATTTGAAATGGTGGAACTGTTGTTCAATGAATAGTGAAGTGGTTTTGCTTTATGAAAACACCTACAACATCTTCTATTTTTTTTTTTTTTTTTTTTTTTCTATATTCCAACTACTCCCTCTCGGGCATAGGCTGAGAGCCTGTACATTCCACCGCTCAACACGGTGAAGCCCGTGAGGTCTTGTTCCAGCCTGGGGAGTGAGACATGTGAAGCATCCATCATGGCTCAAAGCAGCTCCATCTCTGAAGCGGCTGGTTGCTTCGCTCAAGTGCTTCACCATCTCACCCTCCAGACTCAGACCCTCACTCTCAGAATGCCACCTATTGAGCAGTGAACTCACTAGGCATTGTCCCCCTGTAACATATTTTGAATATGGGAATATTCATACAGTGTTATTTAATCAGGGAACAATGAGGGTATTTTTTTGGCATTTCGGTGGGCTTTGTGGTAATGCACTGATACTAGGTACAGCACAAATTCAATCCCAATAATATCTTCCCATTGACATATCGGGATTTGAACCCGGGTCCATTGGATTACCAATCCAGTGGCATGACCACTCCACCACACCTCCCCATAACGGGATTACCAACGGAGCTTCCAGCGGCATTGTGTTAATTTGGCTGCAGACCATTATTGTCCAGTACACCAAGGGTAAGGGTTTTATACCGTCGTTATTTGGGTCCAAGCCTAGGCTACGTTTACCACAGAATCTTTAATGAATATCCTCAATACAGACTTATTTCCTTCACTTACCTCGTCAATAATAACCCATATAGGTGGAGAGGCCCTGAATTATATCAAAGAAAAAGTTATGTTGAAACATTATCTTCAATTTAGCCATGTTGATTAACTCTTAGCCCACTTAACTCCTTCAGACTAATATGACGCAGTGGTTGGCAGATTAGCAATAAGAAATAGAGTTCTCTCACTCTTATAATTACCTCTTTTGGCGACCGTCAATCTTTTATGAATTAAATACCAAACCAGCGGGGGTGTGGGGGCAGCAGCCCCCACCTAATATACTAGGTTAGGTTAGGTTAGGTAAGGTTGTTAGGTTACGCTAATATTACCCCTTATTTTCGTCTTTTACCCCTCAATTTCCCTGTACTTCATAGCCCTCCCCACTATCGGGGGCCGTATCTTAAGATTGTTGGATAATGGGGTCAACTTTTTTTCCGGATATTCTAATTAATGACAACCACTGTATTATGATGAAAACAAGCTAAAAAAAAACCCAAAAAAAATTCACAAAATAAAAGTTGTCCAGGTTCCTGGATATTTTCCTTAATTTGCATGAAAAAATTGTAATAGGCCTATAGAAACCTTATAAATCATATAAATAACAAATCCACAAAAATACAATCATTGAAAATAGCTGTGGTCCGTCTCCTTAATATTGACCGAAAAAACGCCCATTCTATTAAATCTCGGAGCTCTTTCGGACAGTCACTGTTTACAAACGCCTTCTTTATGCAGCATAATCAACATTTACCCCCAGCTGGCAATATAGATGACGATTTCAATAATTCATGGGGGGGGGGGGTGAGGGGGGGAAAAAGCCCCCCCTCATCGCCGAGGCCCGCCTTGGCTGATGACGTCACGATAATCAACAACCAATCACAAGCAAGGATACACAACGCCTTGGCTTGGTTAATCAAGATGGCTATATTCTAGTTAATCGTCATGTTTCAATCCCTCTGTTTCCCTGATATATTTCATACCCTCCCCAGCAATCGGGGTTTAGTATTGTTGAGGTAAGTGAAGAAAATAACTAAGAGATATGAGGATATAAATAAGGATCCTTGGTAAATCTAGTTATACTACCTACACGCCATTTAGCGTGTTTTTGGATGGTTCAGCAGACGCGGAAACTGGAAAAAAACTTATTTTGATAAAAATTTATCACCAACCAGATCCGAGTTTTTCAGGTAATTTGTTGTTGTTTTTTATTTTTTATTTGATATTCAGTGTTGTTTAATACCGAGGACCGTCACATTTTAGTATTTTTAACATTAGCCTAACCTAACTTAACCGAAAACTAACCTGTCTCGAGTCCGGTCTAAACCCAGCTCATGTTCCCTGTTTATGGGTGCGCGACGGTCTAAACCCAGCTCACGTTCCCTGTTTATGGGTTCGCGAAGGTTTGTAATACTTCAATGTATCTATTTCAAGTCAAATATACATTTCCGCGCATCATCAAACCATACTAAGTCTACTACTAATAATATTAACCCATTAGTACCAACAGAATAGCGACAAAATAGGGGTAGTATAACTGTAGATTTATCGGATCCTTAGTTAATGGTCAAACAAAATACGGTGACTACCGCTACATAGGATCTTACCGAGTTGTGTTACCGGGCGTACCACTACCGACATAGGCTACAGCATAACTCACTCTCTAAAACATTAACCTAACCAAACAACCTAACGGTCCTAACCTAGTATTCATGTAGTAATGAGAATACTAAGTTAGGTTGGGTTTTTTAGTTAGGTTAAGTATTTATAGATGATTTATGTTGCATGTCGGTAGTGGTACGCCCGATAACACAACTCTTACCGACCGTTACACCATACGCCCGGATACTACATCCTTTCCACAAACTGTACCCAACAGCTGGCCATGGGATACAATTATAGGTTAAGGTAGGCTTCGCCCCCTCACCTCAGCACCTGAGTCACCTCCCACGACTTATTGTCATCATATATATTACCAGTAGTGGATAAATAACAGCTGGCCATGAGATAGTCTAATTTTGTTAAAAAAAAAAAAAAATTTTAGACACGAACTGCAAGCATAGGCCTAGCCTATGACTTGTGTAAACAAACTTAACAAAGAGATGCGTACACCCAAAAACACCATCCTTTCCATTAAAGAAAAAAGGAGGGGCCATTTTCAAATAAAGATTATTGGTAGGCCTACGAGCGGAGTACCGGTAAGTCCTAGCGACTCCTAGGCAAATGAGTACCGGTGCTAGGCCTAGGCCTAGTTGACATGTTCCGTGACAACTTCCGTCGGGTATGAGTTGGTAAGTACGAGTGGTCCAACACCCAGTCCCATAGGCCTAGGCTAGGCTATTAATTTGTTTACCTTTTGCCTCGTTTCTTGGTAGAACCAGAACCACGCTTATTTTTGGTGCAAGATTTTTCATCAGACTTGGGACTTGAAAGCACAATACCCAAGAGCTCCTTATATACATAATCGAGCCTCGACTTGCATTTGTTGACCTGATCTTGGTGTTCCAAAATGCCATGCCCATATGAAGTCAAATGCAGTTTTTTAAAATGTTTTAGTACTGACAATCCCACAATAGGCCAGTCCATATTATAGGCACATTCCTCCTTGGCGTCAGCTGCAACACTTAGTTTTAGTTCACCAATGCAGACGGAGACATCAGGGTAGTAACCATCTATCATCGAATCCAAAGAAATACCCGAGCAGAAAATCTCCTCATCATACTTTTCAAAAGTCAGACCCAATTTGTTGGCAATATCTTTAGGAATACACAAGTCTGATGCACCAGTATCCAGGCTAGCCATTATAGTGGTACCGTTCAAGGTAATGGGTACTTTAGCTGCCAACCTTGGAGTTGGAGTCACATCCAAATCCCTTAGCAAAAGCTGTGGTGGTTCAGAATTCATGATAATAGTAGCCCTGTGAGACATCAATATATCTGCACCTAAACAACACAAATTAGCGTCCACGGTTGTAAAGGCTCCAATGTAAGGTCGAAGTACCAGACCACCATCAAAAGTAACATTTTGATTTCCCACAAACCCAACACAACCTACCAACCATTTATTTTCAACAAAATCACTCCGCAGCCCACACATATCAACAAAACTTAGAGGGATGGAAGTAACAGGGCATTGGGTATCCAGCAGAAAGGTTATTTTATTCCCACAAATGACCCCATCTAACTTAAGAAGATTATCATCCCACCGCAGGTTCAACCTATGCACTCCCTTTGATCCCATTACGTTATGTATTTTATATGAGTAGCCTAGCCTACTTGCTAGGTCTACTCAACAAGATCACTTGTTGTATAAACGAATATCAAAGACTCAACTACACTTACTGTGCCTGTGTAATCTAAGAGACAATAAACTACACCTTCCATCAATAGTATCGATCGCCAGACTGATCAATGATTTTCTTAACTTTATAAGGAGCCGCTCCGCTAGCCGACCTGCAGTGTTACCAATGAATAATATATTATGCTAGATGTATTCTCGAAAAAGGTCGCTGAAGCGCAAACAAAATGCAGAATATTACTAGAAAAATAGCACATTCCCTATAATATCTATCATGTGAAAATATTTTTCAAAATTGACTAACATCTACAACAAAAATTGCTTAGTTTCATGTTGATAGATGTCGGCTAAATCGAACTCTGTATCTAGCAGTAAAGTAGCTAAATTGGCAACAACGATCAGATCAGTCTTCTGTCATTCGAGAAAATAATGAGACTACAAAGCCCACCCAAAAATAATCGACATACTAAACAAAATAATAATAATTAATGCAATATATCATATTAAAGCTTTTACCTACTATTGTAGAGAAAAACAATGAAAACTTCAGTGATGAGGTATGGGCGGGAAGCTAGGCCTTTGCAACGGCACCTTCCTTTTGTTGTTGTTGTTGTTGTTGTTCCCCAAGCTGCCTGGCCGAACAGCCCCAAGGCCCTGAGCAAGGCCAAGGCCATAACCGAGCGCCCCCACAGAACCCTCCCCGCCGACCACAATAAAGCCTGGGTGACCGAAGCCACTCCATGGCGGGGAGCTGAGGAGGGTGCGGAAATGCCCGGGAAACCAAAGCCCCACCCAGGGCCCTGTGTCCCTCAGCAATTATGAAGAGAAAGTTGAGGGGCAAGGGAAAAATGTGACGCTTTGGCTTCCAATCTTGGTAGATTGGGAGGTCAATCCACGTTAGAGACGCCGTCACTTGAGATCTAGAAAATATATAAGTAAAAGGAACAGTCAGAGTAAGCTATGGGTATGGCAGAGATTGCTCAGTTCTCACTCTAATAGACCAGCCCATCACCACATGACTAGAACCCAATCCTCTCAGCATCAGCTAGGAAAGGCCCTAGAAAGCCGCCTTTGGCGGGGGGATAGCTCCCCTATTTCAACCCTTTTCGGGGTTGGGCACCCGCCCCCTTCCTTTTGTCGTGCCCTTTTGCTTCTACCAGATAAGTAATTCTTTCTACCAGAAATTCTTGGAGTTGCCGCACCAGACACGTTGTTTTGTACAATAAGCGACCTGGACCCTTTAAATGGCGATATCCCGCAGTTCTTCACCCTCTCTCCATCAATCATTCTTAATTATAAGCTATATCTCGTACTTTCTATAACTGACACATTACCCGTCTAATTGAACTGTGAGCAATGATCTGTGCAATAGGTGTTAACTAACATTGAGCAATAGTCTTAATTAGCCTGTGTTATATTGTGACAAAATGTGATATGGGCTTTATTATGCCATTCTGTAAATAGGCCTACTGTATATTTTATTTTACTGTTTCTTGATTAATATATTTTTGTGTATATTACCTGCGCTCTCACGAGAAGTGTATGTGATATGGACCATTAGGTCGTACTGTATTTATACTGTATTTATCTTCTGTGTCTGGAATAAAGAATTATTATTATTATTATTATGATTATTAGCCTATTATTGCCCCCATAACTGGCACTTAGTGTAGCCATCTAGTATATACTAAAAACATGCAGAATCGTAAGAAATCTTAATAAACTTTGCATAGCCTAGGTGTTGAGTATTGTTTATGTCGACAGACGTAGCTCTGGCGCTACTTCGAAAGCGTCCACCAGAGGTCTCCGGTGAATTCCTGGTAGGGAGAATTGTTATACCAGGATTTTTGCTGGGTTTTCTGGATAAAAGGTGGATCCCAACATAACTGGGCAAAGAAGGAATTCACACACATAAACATGCAGAGGTGCAAGGACAACACAGGAGTACATTTAGTTAATATATTGAATATATTCAATATAGATAACATTTGATGGCTGACTTAATTGGCTAATGGTTCACACATATCTATCTATCTATCTACTCAGGCACATTCCCATTTTGTTTTTTTAGCTGGGGGTGGCCGACTCGAGACAGAGCCCGAAAAAACCTTAACATTTTATACCAGGTTTTTACTGGGGTTGTATTGATTATATATAGGTAGGTTCTTATTTGACTGGAGAAGATGAGAACACAGAAGAACACAAACACAAAGGTAATAGAGGATAATATTATACACAGAGTACAAACAAAGGTTATTCTTATTCACACAAAATCATGTGGTTAAGGAATAGGTTTCATATAGCAGCACGATCGAGGATCCTCTATAGACGTCTCGAGGGGAAGACACAGGCAGGTTCTGAAGATCCGCGAAGACGTTGCTGCCTGGTATTCCCTACGACGTCCTAGTCCATGGGTGTGATCCTATCGTGTGACAGTGACAGAAGTTAGGGGAAATTAACTTCCTTGAAGATCTCTGAAGACTAGAGGTGAGGGTCTTGCATGAAAAACGAGCCGTTACACCAGTGTCTTATGCTCTCGTAGCATGGGATTAAAGTAAGGAGCCGTTTCACCAGTGTCTTACGCTCTCTTTTACAATCCAGACCTAGACTTCAGCAGATGGGTGAAGACTTCCTTGAAGATCTCTGAAGACTGTAGAGGTGAGTGTCTTATATGAAAACGAGCCGTTCCACCAGTGTCTTACGCTCTCGTATCATGGGATTAAAGTATGGATACGTTTCACCAGTGTCTTACGCTCTCGCTTACAATCCAGACCTAGACTTCTATGTGAGTCTCTAGAGGAATTTATATAATGGAATCTTGGGATTGTTACGAATGCGAGCTATTACACCAGTGTCTTACGCTCTCGTATCATAAGAACTAAGTAGGGAGTTGTTACATCAGTGTCTTACACCCTCCACTACAAGTCCCGACTGAGAAGGAAGCCGTTACACCAGTGTCTTACGCTCTTCCAACCAGCCTTCCTATGTTTGTGGGTTTACTAGAACTAGAGCGCTCACTCCGTGTGGCATACTCTAATTATAGTAAAGTCCCATACCAAGGCAATGTAAAAATGTTAGGTGGCCACCAGTGTGGTCTAACAAAGATACAAGCAAATCCAAGGTACCTTCGAGATGTGCATCGAGTAGTTCCACCAGTGTCTTACTCCCTCAAGGCAATTTCTCGGTATAGATAATCCCAAGTCTTCCAGATATCTCTCAGCCAGTGCCTTTAAGATATCTTTCCAACTGTACCACTTTGGATTTGGCTGGGGATGTCTTACTAATTCCGTCGTTCCTTCCGGCTGCGCATCTCGAGTCTATAAGGGCGGTTGTGCGCAGAGTAGGGTGTGTGTTGACGATGGTAGCCGTTCTCAGAATCCGCGCCACGGCGGTGGTGAGTCTCCGGGTAAGATGGGCGCGTGGTGGTTTTGGATTTATGGAAGGTTTTCTCCCCTGTGTGTTGTGGTTGGCCTTCCTTGGTTTTACTGGTGGTGTTAGAGGTTAGCCTAATTATCATTAAGTCTTTTCCTGGTGTTGGGGGACGTGGCGACCCGAGCCTGCCGGGGTGAGGAGGCTCTTGTGTCCTCTTGTCTCGTCGGCGTGGTGACAGTTGTTTTTATACTGGTGCTTCCATCTCCTTTGTTTTTCTCCCCTATCTCACTTCCCTCTCCAAGGTAATAGCCACGACCTCGTGGCTGGATGGCGAAGCACCAGACGGTCCCCTGGCTAAATTGAATTCAATCTGAAACAAGCTAATTTATATCCAAAGGTCTCACATAATATTTTATATATAAGGTAAGGTTATAAGGGTTGATATTAGCCAGGAATTAACTCACTAATAGTTCCAAGTGGCAACGAAACATAGGAGAACCTTTATCCAATATGGCGGACAATGGGGAAACAAGACATCGGCCCTGAGGCTTGAGTCAAGTGAAAGAAAGAACAAATGATTATATGGGAATGGACATGAATACTATGCTTATCTGACAGTCAGTCATGGCGTCGATGAGAGCGTCGTGATGGTGTAGCTGTATATATTGCTGCCAGTGTATTGTGATTAGAGGCACAAAAGCTCGATCAACTGAAGCCGGAAATTAAATGTTAACTGGTCGGTGTTCGTGAAGGCTCTGCTCTGTCTTCCTCAGAGTCACACCTTGCTGCCTTTGCAAACGCCTGGCGCCCAAATTATTGTACCGTATCTATGTTGCTCAGTACGATAAATTAAATCAATATACTGTATACGATAAATTCATCTATCTATCTATCTATCTATTGCCTGACGCCGTGATCCCCGAAGGGGTGGCCACGAACGAACCGCCCCCATGCACCTCTGTCCCCAGTCAGTCGACGCCCCTCCCCCCAACCAGCACCGCCTTCGTTCATGTAGTTCCTCACTCCATCCTTCCACCTCATATTCGGTCTACCTCTCCCCCTCTGTCCCTCCACCTCGCTCTCGTACACCCTCTTAGTCATTCTCTCGCTTTCCATACGTTCCATATGGCCGAACCATCTCAAGTTGTTCCTTTTCACACTTTCCAGCACATCTACCTCCACACCACACCTCCTTCTTACTTCCTCATTAGTCTGTCTATCCCTCCATGTAACTCCGCACGCACTCCTTAAGTAATTCATTTCCACTGCTCTCACTCTTGGTCTGAGTCTCTCAACCAACGTCCATGCTTCGCTTCCGTAAGTCAGTGTCGGGATTACCACACTGTCATGCAAGGACTTCTTCACTTCCATACTGACCACCCTATTTCTTGTTACTGCTTTTAGCGTTCCTACAACCCTCTTCCCCTGTTGTACCCTCTCCCGCACCTCTTCATCCATAGTCCCATCTTTACTCAACACACTGCCCAGATACTTAAAAGAGTTGACGATCTCCATAGCCTGACCGTTCAGCTTCACCTCACACTCTGTGACTTCACCCCTTTCGAAGACCATAACCTTGCTCTTCCCCGTATTTACCTTCAAATTCCGTTTTTCGCACACTGTTCCAAACTCATTTACCAGACCCTGCAACTCCCATTCATTATCACTCATCAGAACTGTATCATCCGCAAACAGCAGTATAGGTAGCTTCCACTCAATTCCCTCCCTTTTCAGCGATACACCAACATCCACTGCTCTTGATAGTATTTCTTTCATAACTCCATCCATATATACAGTAAACAACCACGGGGACATCACACACCCCTGTTTCAAACCAACATTCAGGTCAAAGAACTCGCTCTGCTCACTCTCCACACGTACTGCCGCCTTTGCACCCTCATACATGCTCTTCACTGCTTTCAGCAACTTGCCCTCTACTCCGTATATTCTAAGTACTTTCCACAAACCTTCTCTATCCACTCTGTCATAGGCCTTCTCTAAGTCCATAAAGGCAACATACACCTTTTGTTTCTTCTCCAGATACTTCTCCACAACACAATTCAGGGTAAAAATCTGATCTACACATCCTCTTCCCTTCCTAAAACCTCCCTGCTCGTCGCCTATCCATTTCTCCGTTCTCACTCTCACTCTCTCAATCACTACCCTACTGTATACCTTCCTACTACGCTTAGAAGACATATTCCTCGGTGGTTACCACACACTCCTCTTTCCCCTTTGCCCTTATATAGGGGGACTATTATGCCAGTCTTCCAGTCATCGGGTGCACTCCCCTTCTCCCATGCTAGTTTGCACATTTTCCATACCCATTCTATCACTATCTCACCACCATACCTCAACATTTCCCCACACACTCCATCTGTTCCTGGTGCTTTCCCCAACTTCACTCTTTTCATGGCTTCCCACACTTCTGACCTCCTGATCCCCACCTCCTCCTCCACTACTTCTCTTCTTCTCCCTCCCATACCATATCCAGCTATGTTTGCTGGCTCTTCATTCCTTTCATTTAGCAACTCACTGAAGTACTCCCTCCATCTTTCGACTCTCTCTTGCTTCTCGGCTAGCATTCTCCCATTCTTATCTTTCACACCCTTACTGTTTCCCTTGCTACCTTCCCTAACTTTCTTGACTTCTTTCCAGAACAGTTTCTTACTCTCCCTCCATTTTACACTCAGATTCCTTCCAAATTCCTCATCTACTCTTCTCTTACTTTCCTTCACTACTCTCTTCACCACCCTCTTACTCTCCACGTACCTCGCTCGTTTCTGTCTCTCGGAATCTTCATTCCCTCTACTACCCAACCACACTCTATATGCTTTCTTCTTTTCTTCCACAGCTATTCTTACCTCTTCTGTCCACCATGCTGTACCTTTCACTCCCCTCCCTCTTCTCCTCACTCCACACACCTCCTCACATGCTGCACAGATCTCATCCTTAAACACCTTGCTCATCTCCTCCACTTCCTCCATAACTTCCAGGTCGAACCCACCTAGTCGTCTTTCCATACATACTACATTCATACATTCATACATACTACATAAGACCATGTCAATATTGCTTAATAGCATATTAGGCCTTTTATAATCTTAACTTACTTACAATCTAATAATATACGATCTACTCGTCCTACGCCGTGCAGCGGGAACGACCGTGACGTCACAGAGACGTACGGGATCACAAGAGATGCATACCCTATCGTATTTATACGATACACTCCCCCCACAAAAATACACCTGAACCCCACCTTAAACTTAAAGTTGCCCAGAGGCTATCTTCTGACGCCACATATCTACGGCGCCAGCAGCAACGCGTCTGGGACGCATCCCGGTCCGAGATTGATCACCATCAGTAAGAGGTGAGTCGTTACTTTGAGAATCCTCAGACCCAGCAATAACAGGTGGAGTCTCCGATTGTAAAGTGGAATCAAGCTCCAAAGCGTACAAATGTGCGATAGGACGAACAGTAGTTCCAGTGGCCATCCTCAATAGTGCCACCCGCTCTACAGAGTCTTTTCCCTTGTATACCTCCAACACGCGGCCCAATTTCCAATATAAACAAGGACTATCTTCTTTAATTAAAACGACTTCACCGTCGGTCGTCGGTCGTCGGTCTACCAGAGGGTGTAACACTCCTTTCCCTCAATGCTAGCAGATATTCATTAATCCACCATTTTCTAAAATCTTCGATTACCCTCGATATACTGGTATCTCTAAGACACCGCTGCCTCAGAGTACAACGAGGGATCCTCTAACTCTACTATGGATTGGAAATCAGATGGAAACGCCGTCAATGGTTTACCATATAGCAAGTGAGCTGGCGTTAATGGTAGTGGTTCTTGCAGGTCGGTGTACACATATGTGAGCGGACGATCATTCACGACTGCCTCTATCTCTGTGAGGACTGTCGTCAACTCACTCTTCTTTAATAGAGCACGTCCTACTACCGCTCTGAGTCCTGACTTTACTATGCCGACACACCGTTCCCACATTCCACCAAACCAAGGTGCCTTAACTGGGATGAACCTCCATTCACACTTTCTCCCATAAAAGTGATGATTGTAGGATCACTGCTCATATCCTTCAGATATTTTGATGCCTGGACATAAGTGGGAGCATTGTCGCTAAGAATGAGTTGAGGCAAAGAACGACGGGCACAAAACCGTCTAAACGCCAACATAAATTCTTCGCTAGACATATTATCACATAGTTCTAGGTGTACCGCTCGAGACGTTGCACAGGTAAACAATTATATATAAACCTTCTCATGCTCTCTCGTCTTCAATGCCCCTGTGTAATCTAACCCTACAGCCTGGAAAGGTTCTATGTGCTTTACACGGCATTCAGGTAGAGGTGGAGCTGATCCAGTTGCATATGGTTTACCCTTTAGTCTCTGGCATATTACGCACTTTCTTACTACGTGTCGAGCTACTTGTCAAACTCTGGGTATCCACCATGTGAGACGCAAATTTGATATAATATGACATACCCCGTAGTGCTTTACTTCCCTATGTGCATGTATGATCAATAGATCAGTAACGTGATGTCTTGTTGGCATAAGTATAGGACGGTTTGTGCCGTCCGTTACACCCGACCACTTCAGCCGACCCTCACACCTGATGAGGTCATTATCTAGGTGCAACCTCAATTGACGCACTAAATTAGGCATTAATGTCTTGTTCGAGCTTTGCAAAGATTCTAATTCATTGGAAAAGGTTTCTGCTTGAACCCCCTTAATCAAAGTTACTTCAGCTGCTTTATATTCACGAGCATCAATGTTGTGACCCCTGTTGCAGAGTTGGCCCGTTATTTTAAGCTTGATATTGGATATATATCTCAACACCCAAGCTACAACTCTGACTAATTTATTATAGTCACTGAATCTTGCCCACTCTATTACTGGACCTGGTGGCTCATTTGGTTGGGCTGTAACTGCCACTGTTTCCAGTGGCAGAAGTCCCTCACCAACTGCATGCCAAATTGTCCATTCATTTTCATGGAGCAGCCACTTTGGACCATGCCACCACAATTCGGACTTCACTAACTGGCTAGCCGTTATATCCCTAGTTTTGAGATCACTAGGGTTGTCTTTTGTATTTACATAATGATATGCAACGTCAGGCAATAGGGCCCTAATCTCATCTACCCTATTTCTCACATGAACTGGCAGAGACTTCTTGCTATGTATCCAGTTGAGTGCGACCTGACTATCACAGCATACGTGAACGATTTCAATGTTTAACTTGCTCTCGTATGCTGCGCGTACATGTTGCACCAGACGTGCTAATAGCAGCATGGCAGTCAATTCCATTTTAGGGATAGTTACCTTTTTGACCGGGGCTACGTTTGCCCGGGCTGTAACTAAATGCGCCCCAAATGAAGTAACGACATATATGGCTACCCCGTATGCCGTGGCGCTAGCATCGCAATACGTGTGTAATGTAACGTCACCGAACGCCGCCACTTTACAAGGTAAAGGTTTAGTACATAGGATGTCGTACTCTTTCAACAACAATGTCCCTTGGTCATTCAAGTCCTCGGGCAAACTGTCATCCCATCCTATTTTGCGTCTCCAAAATTCCTGCATCAGAATCCTAGCTCTTATGGTAACGGGTAATGCTAGACCCAAAGGATAAAAAAATTGTGCAACTTTGCTCAACAGACTTCTTTTTGAGTGTGCTCCCGTCTGCTGAGCAAAATACCTTGTTTGAAAAGTTAGTATGTCATGTTTAGGTTGCCAGATCATTCCCAAATTTCTGGACTTTTCCTGGTTATGAGATGCCGTACTGTCCACCTGTATCAAACTCTGAAGATCTTCACTATTAGTAACCCACTCGCGGAGAAATAAATGTGCTTCTGTAAACAATCTACATGCTTGCCAGTAGGTATGTAACAAATCATCCTGACTATCGCTAGAGCCCTGCAAATTGTCTATATACAACCTGCGAGATAGTTTACTTGTGTCCTCATGAGTAGCTGATAGATGTTTTTTTATTGTGGCATTCAACAAAAACTGTGAACATGTAGCTCCAAAGAGTACAACCCGAAAACGGTAGATTACGACCCGACTTTCAGAGTCGTTAATGTCTTCGAACCAAAGAAAGCGGGTAACATCTCTATCTTCCTCTTTTAGTTTGACCATCAAGAATGCTTTCTCGATGTCACTAGTAAATGCATACTGCCCCAGCCTAAACCGCAATAGATGTTGGGATAGGTCCGACACCAAGGACGGACCTGTCAGCAGGCAGTCATTTAGACTGGGTTGTTGACCTTGGTGGGCAGAGCAGTCATACACCACCTGTATTGGTGTGGTGACGCTGTCTTTCCTCACCCCATGGTGGGCCAGATAGTGAACCCTTCCCTTCTTAATTGGTTCATTTACATCGACTCTCTCAATGAAGCCCCTATCTTCATAACTCCGAAAAACATCGTCATACGCCTGGCGCGTGTTCAGTTCATTCGTCAATTTACGTTGTAATGCGCGCAAGCGACCTAATGCCTATCCATAGTTGGTTGGCAGGCCTATGGAGAGACATAGTATAACATTTTAAGTTATATTGAGTACAGTGAAAATGGTGAAAAATAGAAACAACCAGCTTGGTTAGGAAAAGAAAATTGATCTTGTTTTGAAGATCAATAAGGAATTGGGGAACAAAAATGCAACTGTGAGTCTCTGATGCATTTCCTTTGCATTTGAGTGTCAGTGTACGATAATTTTTGCTGAAAATGTGATACGGGCAAGTCTGGTTTTCAGGTAAGAGTTACTGGCTGCATATAAAAGCTCTTTCAACGATCATTAGGGAATATTTGGAAAATAATCCATCTGAGAGTCTCAAATGCCCAACTAACTCAAGAGTGAACCCTTTTCCAAGTCATTCTTTTACTCGGGTAATACTCTGATTCTCTTCTCAATCTAACTTTCCCTCTTCTTGACTTATCACTTATGCTTGAAGCTCTGCGCTGAGGTATCCCCCTTCCACAAAATGTTTGTAACAGTTACAATTGTATTTAAACTGTTGTTTAAATCTGGGAAGGGGATTAGTTATAGGCCATCTAAGTTACTATTAGTAGTCGCCAGCCCCAACCATTTTGTGTTCAGCAATGATAAGGGGGTCATAAAACCTATACAACACAATAAAATCAATAAGATTACAGTCAACTAGATAAATTAACAGAAAAAAATACCATTGTTCAAGCATATTAAACTCTCTCACTCAGGTTGAGTAATAGACTATATGACAGACAATGCTGAGCGACTCAGCCATGTCTGTAACGCAGGTGCATCCATGAACACGCTTCCACTGTGACGCCCGCCAGTTTGCCTGGCCCATTCTCACTCCTTACATTATAAAAGAAGCAATATAAATATTAACTAGAGAAACTTGCCTCTAATTTTTGGCCGTCCATGCCCGTCTTGGCGTCCTCTACCCTCGAGTGTCGGAGTGTCAACAATGACTTAATCATTCGAGAAGAAATATAAAATTACACTTTATACTATTCTGATTCTCTCTTCTAGGTCTCATATAGAAATTTATAGTAATTAATACGTATTAAACATATAACTATATATTCAAATGAGAAATGATCCAGAATGAGATGCAACATTCAATACTGGTATACTGCAAATAATAACCACGGCCCGAAGTTAAATATGTAATTATTTTATTATTTAGGCACTGGCCCATTAAGTTACATGTACTATTATTAGTTTATAGGGATTTACATAGGGATGCGACGACCCCAACGCCCGCCACCTTCTGGCGCAGATAGCCTCCTCTGTGGTGAAGGGGCGAGAAATTTCCACCACCGCTTTCTCCTGCAAGACGAGACGTAGAAGTCGGCTAAAGGGGATCGGGGGCGGAGGCCTGGTATCCTTCTCCCCTTAAATAAATCTACCAAAAAAATTAGACAGAGATAGGGGCGAGGGAACCTAAGAATAGGAGCTTTATATGTAAGGATGTAGTACAAATGAGAAGCGAGAGGACATTGGAATAAACAGGAATGAATGGAGAATGCTCGTAAATAGATGAGTGAACACGTGGTTATTTAGGAGAAGGGGTTGGGCGCAAGTTGGACTAGATAATAGTACATCAGGCGCCTGGCCCGGGGAGACGATTTATATGAAGGGTGCGCCTGGAAGAGTGGTGGGTGGGCTTGTGGCTTCGGCTCCGCTGCATGTCTGCCTGCCAAGATCGGAACCTCTCCGGGTGGTCGGGGGCCGGGGGAGTGCTGGAGGGACCTTGGTGACCCTGGTCTTTGGGTCTTCTCCTGGATGGCCTGGATGTGTGTGGGTTTGTGTTTTGTTTTTGTGCGTTCATTGTTTTCTGTTGTGTTTTGTGTTGGCCCTATTCTTGTTCTGTCTTAAGTCGGGCCCCCCCCCCCTAAAAAAATAATAAGAAGAATAAATAAAAATAGGAAAAGTGGGGATTGGGCCTGAGTAATTAGATAGATAAATAGATAGATAATGAAAACCTATGTGTTAGTGTAGCCGTGGCCCGTGGAGGAAAGATTTGTCATGGAGGGTTGGGAAGGCTGAAGGGGCCTCCCGGAGAGCCCCCAATCATGCATCCCCCTTAGGTGACATTTTTTTTTCTGTTAATCAACTTTGAGAATTGGGGGCCCCTGGCTACAGCCCAGTCAGCCCCCCCCCCCGTAATCCGCCACTGGCAGCTGGGGCATGGTGTTTATGGGGGGCGTCTCAGTGGGTGTGACCTTTTCCCCGTCCATAATCAGAGGACGGTGAATCCTCATGTAACGATTCCGGTAAACCCGGGATTCGCCGTGATAATTCACGATAATCTGATATGGATTGGGGACCTTGGTGATTTTGTAAGGTCCGACGTACCTTTGTGTTTTATCTTAGTCAGCCACGATGTTAGGAGAGAGGGGGTGTCGTTTCCTTTGAACTGATCCGATCGCGTTTTCTGTGATGTAGTTGATGTGGTGACTATGCTATTTATTTCTGGTCTTGTTACTGGTAGGCGATAGAGGGCATCGGCGTTAGTATGCAACTTCCCGGGCCTGTAGAGGATCTCAAAGTCAAATTCTTCCAGGGTTTCCCGCCAGCGGACGAGGAGGGCACAGGCCCTCTCTGATCGCCGTAACCACTGAAAGGATTGATGATCAGTAATTACGTCAACTTTGGTTATAATAATAATAATAATAATAATAGTTCTTAAAGCTAGCGCATGCTAAGCTAGCTAAGGATAGCTCAATAAGGCCGATTAGGCGTATTTCCATTGGGGTCCTGTACTACTATCCCATCCCTTTGCTCATGAGGGATGGTAACGACTCAGTGCTTGTGAAAAATCTTTAATGCGCCGAGCGTGGGCGCGAACCCGGGCCTTCTGGGTGGAAGTCCGAGACGCTAGTCACTACACCAAGCGAGCCGCATGAGAAAAGACTGGAAGTGATTTAGGGCCACGATGACACCTAGGCACTCTCTTTTGGTGGCAGCTTAGTTACATTGGGCAGCGTTCAGAGTGGCACTGGTGCAGGATATTATATGTTCCCATCCGTCCTGTACCTGAGCGAGAACAGCTCCTATTGCGTAGAGGGACACGCCGGTATACAGGTGGAAGGGTTGGGTATAATCCGGAAAGACTACTGTAGGGGCTTGGATGAGCTGTTGCTTGAGTAAATTGAAAGCTTGGTCCCTTTCCTTAGTCCATTCGAACTATTCATCCTTCTTGGTGAGTTCGTGAAGAGAGCGTGCAATGGCTTCAAAATTCTTCACGAATCTACGGTAGTATGTGGCGAGTCCCAGGAACGAATGGATGCCCTTGACAGTGCGAGGGGGTGTTTGGTCTGCCATGGCGGAGAGTTTTTTAGGGTCGGTTGAAATGCCTTCGGCTGAGATAATATGACCTAGGAACCCGACGGAGGTACGAGCTACTGAACATTTTGTGGGCTTTAGCTTAAGTCCGGCTGCTCGTATCCATTCCAGCACCTGCCGTAGTCTTTGTAGGTGTTCCTCCCATGTTCTGCCGTATACAATCACGTCGTCCAGGTACGCCAGGTAGATCTCCCAGGTGAGACCTTTGAGGATGGACTCCATCAGGCATGAAAAGGTGGCAGGCCCATTGCAAAGACCGAAGGGGAGTACGTTAAACTCGTACAGGATTCCCCCAGTGGTAGAGAATGTCGTCTTTTGCTGGTGTTCTTTCTGGATGGGCACCTGCCAGTATCCAGCCTGCAGGTCCAGGGTGGTGAACCATCTGGAGCCATGTAAGGAGTCAAGGGAGTCGTCTATCCTGGGTAAGGGTGTGGCGTCTTTTATCGTGGTGTCGTTAAGGCGACGATAGTCCACACAGAATCTTGTGGACCCGTCCTTTTTCTTGACCAACACGACAACCATGAACTGACTGAAGGTGTGGCTATTCCTGAGTCCAACATTTCCTGCACCTGGCGTTCCTCTTCTTGCCTTTGCAAGGGGTTCTTCCTTCTGAAGGGTTGACTGATGAGAGGTCCCGTGGTGTGGATCGGGTGTTCCAAGGCCTTCGTCTGCCCGATCTCAGTAGGGCTTTGAGCAAAGACGTTCGTGAAGTCATAGAGGATTTCCAGAAGCTGTTGACGTTGGGTGCTGGTTAAGGCCTTCAGGAATGGTGGGAAGTACAGGCTGAGGCGTGATGGTAGGTGAAGGAAAAAGTTCATCGTCGAAGGTTTCTAGGTCGCCGATGATGAGGCCCTTGGGTAAGGTGAGGGGCTCATCAGTGATGTTAGCAATCAGGGCGCCATGGTGGTGAGGAGATATGAGGGCCGGTTCAACTATTCATCTATCTGCTCTGGGTTGATCCATTTGTGGTGTGAAGATCATAGGAACGTCAGATGTGTGACGTAATGGTACCCATTGTTGATGTTGAGCCAGAATGTGCATGGCCTGAGTTGTGACTGCTGGGGCCACTGGCCCACTATGGTGATGGAAGTAAGTGAGTGTGATTTCTGTGATGTGGTACAGGTGGTGGTAGGTGAGCGGTGGCTTGGTATCATGGAGGCGGTAGTGAGGGGGCCTGTTTTGTCAGCATCAGGGCGCTGGTTTGTTCTTTACGTACTTATGTTGAATTTTGTTCCTGGGGATGTTTTTAGGAAGTTGAAGGTTTTATTTTTTTGTTTTTTTGCAAATGTGAGGCGTCTTTGACCACAGTCCAGTTGTGCTTGTAGGCGCTGCAACACATCCAATCCCATGTAGCCGTCATATTGTGTACATTCTGAGTAGAATATTACAAAAGGGTGGTGGTACGAGGCTTCTGGGTCTGGGGTGGTGATGCGCAAGGGTGTGGTCTCTCCCCTGATGGGCAGGGGTGTGTCCCCGGCACTGATGAGCTTAGTGGTGGTGGCATTTAACATCCCGAATCTGCGACGCTTTTGGTCATAGAAACGGTTGAACAGGCAGGATCTAGCAGCTCCAGTGTCTATCAGGAGACGTGCTGGTACCCCTTCCAGTTTCGCCAGATGGTAGATGGGAGGTGGTTTAATCAGCGTGGAATCCCCCGCCGAAGCCATGATGGGCGGGGGAGGTTTAAAAAAACTGAGGGATATCTTCTTCCTCTTCCTGTTTTTTTTTCACTGGCCTGGACTGAGGTGGGGGCTTCCAGGGGGTCTTCTCCTTCCGAATTATTGTCATTAATCTCCAATAACCGGGATTCCTCATCCATGGCAAGTACTCTGCAAGCCTGCTGTTGTTGTTGCTTTGCATGATCCCTTATGTAATGTAAGGGACAGGTGGTGTTACAGGCACTGAAGTCGAATGGGTTAATCAAGATCTGGGGCCCATTCTGGAATCTGGGTGTGGCAGTGCTCGTGGGTCGGCCTTGATTTATGAGGTTAGTGGGCAGAGGAACCCTGTTCGGGGTGTGGCTTGGAGGGTACGCCCTGTTGTAGGAATGTGGGCGGTTCTTGAACGGAAATTTTCTGTTCCGGAATGGTGGTTGTCTGGACCCGTAGCTGTGTGAGGGTCCTGGCCTTCGTCCTCCTTGAGGGTGGGTGGGGAACTTTTTATTGCCCCTACTGTTGAGGTCTTGGGGTTGGTGGCCAGGAGCTTCTTGATGGTGGTGATGTCTCGGTCGTAGCCTACAGGGTCATGGATGGTCAAGTGCTCTTTAATGAATATGGGGAGCACTCGCAGCAGGGTGTTAAAAATGTGTTGTTGCTGTTGCATATTGCTTTGGAGAGGATATGCAGACCTGACATGTGCCAGGAGTCCGAGGGTGGTGTCCAAATCTCCCTCGTAAGCTATGTCATCTATTTTGCTCAGGGCGATGACAGTGCCCAAGGGGGGTTGAATAGCATCAATAACAATCTGCCGGAATTGTACCCATGTAAGATCAGGGGTAATATGTTCGGCTACCAGAGACACAGCCTTTCCAAGGTGAGTTAACAGAACAGCAAATATTTCTCTGTCTATTTGATATGCCAGGCTGAGTACTGGGTTGACCATATCCAAATATGTCCTGATGTCATACGTGTCTGCCTCATACTTAGGTTAAGTATGGGAATGTGAGAACGATTAGCCATGATGACTTTATGTTAAAAAAAACGCTCTATTTCCTTTGATTTTGTGCCTAATGGCCTATTCCTCCTGAATCAAGAACCACCGTCTGCCGCCAATGTTATACCAGGTTTTTACTGGGGTTGTATTGATTTTATAGATAGCTTTTTACTTGACTGGAGAAGATGAGAACACAGAACACAAACACAAAGGTAATAGAGGATAATATAACACAGAGTACAAATATAGGTTATTCTTATTCACACAAAATCATATGGTTAAAGGTGCAATGTTACATAAGACAGGGATAGGTTTCAAATAGCAGTACAATCGAGGATCCTCTAGGCGTATCAAGGGGAAGACACAGGCATGCAGGTTCTAAAGATCTGTGAAGACGTTGCTGCCTGGTATTCCTTACAACGTCCTGGTCCGTAGGGGTGGTCTTGTCGTGTGACAGTGACAGAAGTTAGGGGGAGACTTCCTTGAAGATCTCTGAAGACTGTATAGGTGAGGGTCTTACATGAAAAACGAGCCGTTACACCAGTGTCTTACGGTCTCGTATCATGGGATTAAAGTAAGGAGCCGTTTCACCAGTGTATTACGCTCTCTCTTACAATCCAGACCTAGACTTCAGCAGATGGGTGAAGATTTCCTTGAAGATCTCTGAAGACTGTAGTGGTGAGGGTCTTACATGAAAACAAGCCATTACACCATTGTCTTACGCTCTCGTATCATGGGATTAAAGTAAGGAGCCGTTTCACCAGTGTCTTATGCTCTCGCTTACAATCCAGACCTAGGCTTCTATGTGAGTCTCTAGAGGAACTTATATGATGGAATCTTGGGATTGTTACGAATACGAGCCGTTACACCAGTGTCTTATGCTCTCGTATCGTAAGGACTAAGTAGGGAGTTGTTACACCAGTGTCGTACACCCTCCACTACAAGTCCCGACTGAGAAGGAAACAGTTACACCAGTGTCTTACGCTCTTCCAACCAGCCTTCCTATGTTTGTGGGTTTACTAGAACTAGAGCGCTCAATCCGTGTGGCACACTCTAAGTATAGTAAAGTCCCGTACTGTCGTGAATCCTAGCTGGTATATGTACCGTAGTTTGAATTTCCCGGGTTCACGACAGCTGGTTCCTTTTTGTTTATACGCATTACTTTATTTATCTTTGTGGATAAATATTACTGTGGTTGCACCAATTATATCTTAGTTTATTTTCCCTATTTATTTAATCACGGGGGACGATATAGAACCCTTAAATATATTTTATATTTGTTATTATACAGTATACGACTACACTAAGTGCTTATATAGCATAGTAATAAAGGGAAAGTCCATATGCAGCTGATAATGACTACAAACATAATTATAAGCTGATTAAACATCATAACAAAATTGGCGCAAAAATACCTGCTGACTTTGTATTGTAAATACAGGTGTGGTGGAGTGGTCTTGCCACTGGCCTGGTAATCCAAAGGTCCCGGGTTCAAATCTCGATGTATCAATGGGAAGATATTATTGGGATGTTTTGTGCTGTACCTAGTATCAGTGCATTACCACAAAGCCCACCGAAACGACAATAAAATACCCTCATTGTTCCCTGATTAAATAGCACTGTATCAATATTCCCATATTCAAAATATGCTATAGGGGTGCAATGCCTGGTGAGTTATCTGCTCAACAGGTGGCATTGTGTGTGTGTAAGTGTGAGAGTCCGAGTGTAGGGGGTGAGACAGTGAAGCACGGGAACGAGGTGGCTTCAGAGATGGGGTCGTTTCGGGCCATGAGTGAGCACCGTGCCTCATGTGAAGGCAAGATGGCAGGTGCTCGTTGTACTCTACGTGCTTCACATGTCTCACTCCCTAGACTGGAACAAGACCTCACAGGCTTCACTGTTCATTGTAAAGCGGTGAATGTTAAGGCTCTCAGCCTATGCCCGAGAGGAAGTAAGTTGGAATATAGAAAAAAAAAAAAAAAAAAAAAAAATATGTTATTTATGAATATGGGTGATTTTAAAATATATAAAACAACAGTATGCATAGACCAAAGTCTACAGAAATGTCTACTAACTGCATATATTATAGAATTGTTGAAAGAGAGGGAGGGTGGATAGCTCCGCGATGTCGCCCATTTCCCACAATGCACCGCGGTAAACCTTGCGTTCAGCGCCTCTAACGGCCACTGTAGGCATTTATTGGTAGGGAGAATTGGACCCTGAGGGCAAGATTATAACTGCGAACAACCGATTCACAAATTGTTGATTGTCTTATAAACGTATTGTAGTGTGGCTTCGTCTACTTGGGTTTACAAACAATCATAACTCATAACAGGTCTAGGGTAGAAAGATCTTGTTATGTTAGAAGGGATTATGCGAGAAACTCTTGATTGAGGGCTCTGCAAGAATAACTCCTTGGCAACAATTGTCTGTTGACTCAAAGGCGAAACACCGCCCGCGCTCCTTGAACCTCTTATAAAGACCAGGATAGATAAGCAAGTCACTTCTCCCGACTGTCTTACGTCCATTCGATGCATTGTTATTCAGGTTGTACCTGAGACAGTGTTATTTAAGATCTCCAACAAGAGTAACATATCGGAGCGTCATCAACGGCTAGACAAGTTAGCCCAACTGTAAACTTCTCTACACTCCCGGACAACTTGGACGGCCCCGGGACCACTGTTAACCCCCAACATCACTAGCTCAAGATAACTAGGAAACTACTACAGTGCTAATTCTCGAAGTACCAGTGTACGGTACAAATAACCAGTGGTGGGCGCGCTCCGGTGGGACCGGTAATGCGGCAGCGCTCCGCGCTCCTCAGACATAAGGTAATGCGGCAGCGCTCACACGCTCCTTTGGTCAGCCGACCCGATGCGCTTCCCGCTCTGCGCTCCTGCGCTCCGCGCTCCCAAAAATAGGTATATAATAAAAAAAAGTAAAAAACAGCTTCTAGAAGTTATTTAATTATTTACCTAAATTAATACAATCCTTTGTCTTTCACTTCATTAAATAAAAAAAAATAAAAAAAATAAAAAAAAATCAAGTCATGGTGTCTTTCTGAAGTTTAAGTTTCTCACTTTCTCAGTTTCTGTAATTCTTTATGTCATATCAATGATATGATTGATATCATTGTGACATTGTGACTGTCCATTGATATCTATGATATGACATAAAGAATTACAGAAACTGTCCAAACTGAGAAACTTAAACAGTTAAACTTTAACCCTTCCTACCCGGTCTGCCTTAGGTAAGGACAGCACGAAAGAAGAGCCGCTACCCGGTATGCCTTATCTAAGGCATGAGCTTAATAGCCTAATTAAGCTTGGTCCGAACGTCGTGTGTACGACTTATGTCAACAAACCCAAGCGTTCGTCACCGCACCTCCGAAAACAAGAAGGAGAAGACTCCTCAATGTTATTGTTCTGACGTCATGACGAAATTAGTGTCTAAAAAGCCCCCATATTGGCAACATCTCTGCAATATTGGCTCCACTGAAATCGTCATCACAACTGAACCAGTTGACTTACAGAGCTCTACTCAATGCCAAAATACAGATTGAAAACCGCACTACAATTATAGATGAGTGGGAAAGTTCTAGCAGTGAAAATAAACATAAATACGGTAGCCTAGGCCTAGACGTTTTTCAGCCATATCGCCCGGGTAGGGGCGACCGTCATTTGGCAAGACAGCCCGGGGAGGAAGGGTTAAACAGTTTAAACTGTTTAAACTTTAAACAGTTTACAGCTAAACTTTAGACTGTACACGATAATGACGTTCTTGAACCTGTTGTTGACAGGAAAAATCGCTTCCAGAGCGCCAGAAAGGAGCGCGAAATTCAAGCTGCGCTCCGCGCCTGCACTCCGAGTTCAGATTTTTGCCGCTCCTCGCTCCGCGCTCCTCTATATTGGTAGTGCGCACTGGATCGCAGAGCGCAGAGTGCCAAATCGGCGCGCCCACGCCCACCACTGCAAATAACTCAATCCGTGTATTCAATTGTGTCTCAAATTTCACTGATGCTAAGAGGAAAGTGATAACTAAGCTAGTGTGAGAGCAAATATATCAGTGAAATTAAACTAGGCGAATTGATCCCCGTAAATAGTTGTTTTATCAGGTTTAACCTCGCCGAAGAAATAAGTCTTAATAAATTGGATTACGGCTCGAGTGAAAGCAATTCCAAATAAGTGATTGTGATTAATTACCATAAAACCGGAATCGCCCCCACTGATATTTCTGTCTTAAGTATTACTCCACCAAGTGAACCTAGCTACAGTTTATTACCTTTACGTTAATTCTTGGGAGATAACCATATTGCTTATAATTGCATCTTTGATTTTGAATCATATTACCAGAGTTAATTAACGAGATACCTAGCCCATGTGATTCGTGTAACCTACGTATCGTTGAAGTAATGTGATCAGAAGATTAATACCTTAACATTGGAAGTGGGAGGTGAGACCACATCCAAATCCGCGAGAAGTGCTAGAGATTATAAAAAGTCCAATAACCTATACGAGTGCTCCAACATCTATTGTTCGTGCGAATTCCATTACGTACCTTATACCCGAGTGTTAATTAAAATAAAGCTGTATTACAAACCATTTATCCGAGATTATCTATGTCCTCTGTTGATTCCCTTTATGTATTTTGCAGTAAATCCAATAACCCAGTCTTTCAGAACTCACCTATGCCAAGTTAATCCTGTATAAAATCAGGGCATAACATTGGCGGCTAGCGGTGGTTCTTGATTCGGATAGACAATTTTATTGCATTGCATATTGTCAAACAATAGAGGCATGGTAACATCGCAAAAATGGCAGCTCGCTATTACACTCACATTCCCAAGTATGATGTAAACACGTATGATATCGCCACTTACTTAGACATAGCAAAGCCAGTGTTAGATTTGGCATTTCAAAATGACCGCGAGAAAATCGCTGTTGCATTATTGCACATTATGCAATTGGGAAAAGCCGTTTCCCAAATTTCTAAACAGGTAACGCCAAAGCTTACCTGGAACCAGTTTCGATCCCTCGTGATCCAGGTCTTAGGACCACTTTTGGGTTCCCTCGTCTCCCAAAGAATAATAAAAGTCGACAAGATCAAGTATGAAGGGGATATCAATGTGACCCTTATACACCTCTACAGATACGTGAGGACCACGTATAGCTCTCAAGATGATGAGCAACAAAATGAACATTTATTCACCGCATTGCTCAACATCCTCCCACCCTACATCACCGCTCATCTCGACCCTTATGGCTCCTTCAAGGAACACATGCTCTCCATCAGGGAAAGGTGCCAACTCAACCAAGTAGTGTATGAAGGACACTCAGACGTCGCCCTAGCCAAGGTATGTGAGCACGTCAGACCTCAACCTGGCGCTGCCAACAACTCGAGTCCAACGTCAGTTCACCCACATCCATTCACTCCCTCACATTCCCCCTTAGTAAAGGAAGCTCCTGTAAAAATCTCACCCCCAGCCATGTCTAAACACCCTGTGAATCCCCTGTCCAACCCGAGGAAAAATAAAGTAAAAAAGAAACCCCTATCCACCTCTCCAGCCCCTATCCAAGAAAATAAAATTCCTCCACTTAACACTTTCATAAATAAGTCTGAAATCAAACCCTGTGCACCCTTCCAAAATGACCCCCGAGGAAATTCCAACCCCAGTGCACTCTTCCTTGCCTCTATCCCCTCTGACCATTCCTGATTTTTCCCCTGCCCAGCCAGCCATCCATCAACGATAATCTGAAATCAATTGTGTTACCCAACCCCCTCCATGTTCTATGCCTGCCAATAAATTACAGAACACAGAAATTGTCACACCCACTATAACCAATTTCCTTCCAATGTCACCCCTGAAAAATGCTGGCCAGAAAATGAGTTCCCCCTCCACTCTCTCGTATGCACCTGTGACCCAAGAGAAACCTTCACCCCCGTCAATCCCTCAACAACCTGTCACACCTCTCATTTCCTCATATTCATAACCTCTCTCTCTCTCCCCCCAATTGAAATATTACACTCAATTCCTTCACTTCCCCAGCAATCCCCAACCTCAAGCCCCCTCCTTCATTCTTCGACTCCCCCCCCCCCTGATCAGTAAAACTTCCCCACTTGTGTCAACTCCTCCATCACTGCTCTCTCCTTTACCCTCAACCCAAGAAGATCACTCCCTCCTGGAAAGTTCTTCACCACCTAAATACCCTAACGTCCCCATTCAGGGACCGCTACAACCCCCACCACCTGTCCCCCCCTCAAAACTGTCAACCTTATCTCCCCAACCATCATCCCCCCACACTTCCAACCTCTGTGAGCACCTTCAAACACCCCCATCACCCAGGAAATATATAGCTCCGCCTACCTCCTATTCCCCTCCCCCCTTGTCACCCTCTCCAACATTACCCAAACCCCCCCAAAATCCTCCTCCAATACCGCCCCCGCTCGCCCACCTACCTCCGCCCCGTAATCCAACACCAGTACCACAATCTCCCCCCCTGTCTCCTGCATCAAAACAACCAAATCCGACACTTCTCCACAACAAACCTCTTCCGCAACAATCTTTCCAACCCTACCTACTCACTCCCCCTCCACAATCTCCCTGCCAAATCCCCCCCACCTCAACCCTCCAAGACCCCAAATCATCATAAACTCTCCACCCCCAGTATTCCTCACCCTTCCAACATACCCTCTCACGACCGCAAACCTCTACTCAATCCAAACCCTCACCAGCATCAACCTCTTCCACTACATAGTACGCCCCACCCTTACTCTCTCAATACCCCACCTATCAACCTTCAACACCTCCATCCTTAACAAATCAACCACAAACCTCAATCTCTCCCCACAGCCCCATCAACACACCTCACAATAACAGCCCTTATGCCATCGTGGGTTTTGTTCCACCCAACTTACCAACAAACCACACTTCCCAACCTCCACAGACCCACAACACACCTAACGGTAAGCCCGTCTCTCCCTCCCAAAATGTAAACAAACCCCCAAGGTTAAAGCCCCCACCACCACCACCACCCCTCCCAATAACCCAGACGCTCGCCAGACTTAACGGTATCCCCACCCCTCCCTACCAAAGTGAAAGGAAATCCCCAAGGTCAAAGCCCCAGCCACCACCCCCACCCCTCTCCCGACTATGTCTGCCACCGCTGTTACGACCGGGTGCTACTAATAAAACAAGGGCACTTAATCATTGGACTAGAAATGGCTTATATGCAACGACTCAACGCTAGATCCAAACCCCTGTACTTATAAAGCCGGCCAACAAAACACCTATACCCTCTAGTTTTGATCTGCGATAACGAGGTATCCTTAACAGGGTATAAAGGTACTATACTTCAGGCTAACCTACTATGGTATAGCCTGGTCACAAACAATATGCAAATTACGTTAATACTCAATAACAATGATCAATAGAAAGCTTAATTAAATCACACCAATGATTTAATGCTCAAGAAGAAGAATTATTACAAGTACTCTAAACAATGTTAACTCTTCACTCCTGTATGAAAGAAAGCGAATGCTAGTCCTGCAGCATCGATCTGGAAACTTCTGAAGTATGTCGGATGCGGATAAGATATTCGAATCGGATTTAGAACGATAATAAAGCAGTAAGTAACACACAACAAACAATAGGAACTATAATGTTAACTGACAAGAGAATAATAACAATGCACAACAGTAGTAATGCTTAACACTCAAAAGAAGAAGCACTTCTCATGCAACTCAACAGCCTACTATGGTTGTGCAGCTCGACACCAACCTAGGCTTGTAAAACACAGTGAATCTATAATGCATACATATAACTAGAGCTTATAATCTAATTAGTGTCTGCTCTATTAATAAATCTAGCTGGGATATCAAGGCTTAGGAAACTGTGGCTGAGCAATGCGACTCATAGCCTAATGTTGTCCTCTAGGTGGCTCAAGCAATTACGTTAAGTGACTGGGATGCTCTCTTGGTAGATCCAGATCTCAAGTATCTGGTTCTACCCTGGCGACCCCTCCAAAGTCAAGCAAAGAGGCAGCACGATGCTGTAAGGTAGTAGGCTAATGCCCTCTTACACCACAATGCTGCACTCGTAAACGAACCAACCGAAATGACAAACTAGGCTCCTACAGGTTCAGGCGAAGTCGTGTAGGTTTAAGCAGAACCATACACACATCGGTGACAACGTCAGAATAACCTTATCCCAGTCTAGCATTAAATAATGAAGCAGACCACTAATAATCCTGAGGGAGTCACTCAAAAGACAGTCCTGCAACCTCTGCTTAAAACTAAGAACCCTTCCAAAATCCTAATCTAATACAAATATATATCTCAGAGAGCTTACGCAATGAATACGATGGGCCGATATGAAATCGATTTGCTAGATACCCAAAGGGAGGTGGTGTGAGTTTAAACAGATATGAGATCAGAAATAAAGAAGTCTAGTGAGAGAGAAAGTTCCAAAATGGTGGTGAGAATGGAGACAGATTTGCAAGGGGGTGTAGATCATGTGCATGTAGGACCAGCTCTGAAGCTGTATCTCCTGCCAGGGTAGCAGCAGGGAGGAGAAGGGAGGAGGGAGGAGGGGCGCGGGCCTCGGCCAATGGGGAGCCTAGGTGTCACGAGGCCCAGTGACGTCACGGCCAATGAGAGCCCACCCGCGCGACTGGTTACGTCACAGTACCCTCTCGCTCTGTTTTACTCACTCGCTCTCTCTCCCCTCCATCATTCACATACAAACACGTTTTATATTATTGCTCATATAAAATAGAATGCGTTGTCACAGACGAAAATAAAGTCCACCACTAGACTGTCTGTGATCAGACGATTACTTAGGAAAGAAAGCACATCCTCCTACGCTGACTGTGAGCGATTTCCTTGCCTTGGCGAGTGCTAGCGAGCGGCGAGGGGCCCCCACAAGGGTGTCATGCTTCATTCTGCTAGGCTGACTGCCGTCACACCCCGCCCAAGATGTGGGACGTTTTAACCTCTGGTAAACGCCACATCTGACATGCAGAATGCCTATACGACCCGCCACACCTAGCCACTTCACCAAATATGAAATGCACAGCACAGCTCTCAAAAAACAAACACAAAATGTTTATCATACAAAGAACATTTTACAACCCCTCCCAAACATAATAGCTTAATTCATACTGTCATGCTCCCAGAGCGAGCTTTACTGAGCCCAGCCTACTGAATCAACTCAGTACTTCAGCTATAACATACTTAAAATTAACTATTAAAAGAAAGTTTTTTATAGGATTTTCATACGTTATTTTAATGTTGTTTTTGGCGGCTGCGCTATAAGGGCAAGCCTGATTTTACTCCACTCAATCCACACGCCCTGACTGAACGGCGAGGGTTCTCCTGCAAACAAACCCTCCCGTGACAAACAATCAGCCAAAAACATTATCAGTGCCCTTAGCATGCCACACATCCAACTTGTGTCCCGGCAGCAAAACAACACCTGGCACTGATAAACTGCCCAGTTCATCACAAGACTGGCATTTCTCTTCGCTCTTTCCGGCCATGGGGCCTGCCAATAACCTTTCACTAGTTCTACCTTCGTGATAGGCGATGCAGCCCCGAGGCGGTCTATGGTGTCGTCAACTCTCGATAAGGTATAGGCGTCTGTCAGGGATAATGCACACACCCCCTCACAATCAACACACTCACTGATCTTGCCACTTAACACAGGTTGCAAAGTTACAGGCAACGACCACTGACGACATTCCTTATCCCTCAGACCCTTGGGCAATGGATAGGTGTCTGTCAGGGATAATGCACACACACTGATCTTGCCACTTAACACAGGTTGCAAAGTTACAGGCAACGACCACTCACGACATTCCTTATCCCTCAGACCCTTGGGCAATGGATAGGTGTCTGTCAGGGATAATGCACACACACTGATCTTGCCACTCAACTCAGGTTGCAAACTCACTGGCAACGACCACTCACGACATTCCTTATCCCTCAGACCCTTGGGCAATGGATAGGTGTCTGTCAAGGATAATGCACACACACTGATCTTGCAACTCAACTCAGGTTGCAAACTCACTGGCAACGACCACTCACGACATTCCTTATCCCTCAGACCCTTTCTCCATATGTCGTCTAGCTCTGTTTTCCCGACAGGCTCTTTAGCAGGATTTATACGGTAGAGAATTAAACTGAGCCTCGCACTGTCTCCAGCTTCCATGTCGGATTCTACCCCGTACATCAGGCCTGGAGAAGCAACAAACATGCGGATGCACTGCCACAGCCTAGTAAACAACTTATCTCGCAGAACAACAATCCTAGTGCCCTCCCACAACCCAGCCGAGACCGCAGCTTCTAACCTGTAGTCTCCCTCCTTCTCCACCTTCGTCCCTAGAACAGCCAGGTCATGAGAGGGACAACCAGTACCACCTGTGCAGTCACTCCCATAGTTCATTATTGCTAAGGCTTCCCCGCCAATACCGTACATGCGCACCCCCGCATTCCTTACGACTACATCTGCCTGCGCAGCATCACCGCCTTCAGCGACATGGCCAGATACAGTCGGTCTATGGTAGGGCTGTTGCATAACACTAGAGCAGCATTGGGAGGCTATGCGATGACCGGGCACATTCACTCCACAGTCAACCTCACCAATCTGCTCAATTTCCTGGTTCTGACCACTACCCTTAGCAGCCGTGGGTCGACCCTGACCTGACAACCATGCCAAAGCCTCGTCGCCCACCTTGAACCACTGAAACAACGAGGCCAACGGTTTACTGACACTCAAGTGACCTGCCGGCGGAACCTCGTGCACCGCATGAGTTGTGAGGCCTGGGTGTTCGGCACAAACAGTGGGGTATGGACCGATCAGGGGCTGGAGCGCTGCACACTGCTGCTCAGGCAGGTGCTCTAGCGCATCCACAGCCACCTGACTCGTATCCCCCGCCCACTGCTCCACCGAGACATAACAATCCCGATTCTCCTCCACCTGAGCCCCACTGCCCCCCTCTCCTTCTCCACCTTGGCCGCTGCAGACCAACGCAGGGACAGTAGGCTGCTCAGGTGGTTGCCTCACAAACTCCTCCGACAGGTTCACCTGACATGCTTCCCCGTCCTCGAGTTCAGTAGCCCCGTTCCCACAACTCTCCTCCACCTGGGAACAACTCTGTCGCGGAGTGCTATCACGCCCAACCATATCACTAGGGGGGACAGGTTCTGGGGCCACTCCGGAGCTCACCTTCGGGTCAAGTACCGAGTCACCAAGGAGTGTCGCTGGGTCCAAACTCTCAACCCGACCACCAGCCTCGACTTTCTCCTTCCGACCCTTCCTCCGCTGGTCATAAACTTGGGTACTAGGCTGTGACACCTGAACGGACTGAGATCTCTCAAGCCCCTCTTGCTCCTCCCTACTCGTGTTGGCCACCCTCTTGGCAACGACTAAGGGTGGAACCTCGGAAGTGGGCACCGCAAAGTCATTACCAAGAAGGAGATCGACCCCCTCATCTGGCAACTTCTCCACCACATCCACATCCAACTCCCGTGTCACACCGTCTACCTCAAGCTCTATTCTGACCAGCGGGTATGACCTCGTAGCATTGATACCCTGAACTACTACTACCCGTGCCGCGTTTATGGGTTTACCAGACAAGTTCTTCATCAGTGTCTGAGAGGCACCCGTATCGCGCAACAAGTCCACTCCATACTGGCAACCAACCCCCTTTACAGAGCCGCGCCCTCGATGGTCGCAAAAAGTGTCCCGGGCAGGTAATGAGCCTCCCGGGCACTTCTGCACTGGCGATGCTTCAGTCTCTGACGCTTTGCCCCGGACAAACGCAGATGGCTGCAAAGACACCCCAATGTTGCGAGCCAAAGACACAGCTGCTGTAGGTGGCTTGCTAGGACAGACTCGTGCAAAATGCCCCTTCTTATGACACTGATAACACTCTGAATCCCACTTGGGCTTCCCTTGAGGAGGGGAAGGGCCCGGACCCTTCTTAAACAGGACGGCTGTAGTCTTATAGTCAGGCTTAGTATCATTGCTCTTATATCTGTTGTTGTATGGTACTTCACTGACTCGGGGGGGTGGGGTGTTGCGCCCCTTGTTACCTGTATCATAGCGTTGTGCAGACCCGCACCCACGAATCAATGAAACCCGGAGGTCAGCCATCTCAGCTGCCTCCTGCAGAGTTTTAGGCTGTTTTTCTTTCAGGTTCAATGTCAGGTTGTCGTCCGTACTTTTGTAGAATTGCTCGAGAAGCACCAACTGGGTTACATCATCAAATGTGGTTGCCTTCTCCGACCTCAGCCAATTCCCAAAAGTATCGGACAAGTCCCGGGCATGCTCAAGAAAGGTGCCATCACGACCCTTAGTAACACCCCGGAACTTCAACCGGTAAGTCTCTGGTTGCAACTGATAAGCCCGCAGGACAGCCTCCTTCAATACCTCATAATCAATGCAAGACTCCAAAGGCAATGCATCATATGCCTTGAGTCCCTTGCCAACTAATCTTGAGGAAACAAGGGCCGCCCACTTCTCATCAGGCCATTGATGCTCCCGGCACTTCTTCTCAAAACGTGTGAAAAATTCTGTGACACCCGACTCGTCAAACACAGGGACTAACTTGAGCAAGTGCGACAAAGACTGATCATAACCTCGATTCCCAGAACCGATCCGCTGCCCTGTCGTCTCCACCCGAGACTTCTCAAGCTCAATATCTGCACAGTACTGCTCAGACTGGTACTTAAGCTCAGCTTCTCGCTCACGAACTCCAGCTTCTCGTTCAGCTCTTCTCTCATGAGCTTCAGTTTCTCGCTGTTGCTGCTGAATCTTAGCCATCTCAAGTTGGAAAAGCATGTCTGGAGGCAAACCTTGAGGAGGAGGAGTTGCAATAATTGGAGGCCCACCCAGCGATCCAACACCACGCTGCCACTGACTATCAACCTGCGGGAACGTGCTAAACTCCGGTGTCCTAGAGGGCAAGATGGGAGTAGAGTGGAAGGGGGGCTTGGGAGAAAGTCCCCAAGCACCCTCTCCACCCTGGGCATCACTCACCCTGCCCAACACCAAAGACCTTAGGTTGCTTCTTGTCATACTACTAGTGTATACAAGCCCCATGGCTGTGGCCAAACACTGGAGACCATACCGATCAATCCCTGCCACCCGATCAGCTGTAAGAGGCATCTCCAAAAACCTCTTCGCCTCCATCTCACCTGTTATAATTCCATAATTTCCCGGCATCTGCCCACCAGAGCCTACATCCCATACTGTGTCCCCACTGTCCCATCCGTCGCTCGACATAGTGTCCACCAAAAATTCTCACCGCTTTATAAAAAGAAGTACCCAAACTCCTATGTAGCACTAATCACTCAAAAGGTTGTCTGAAGGCCCTCAAGTGCTATACTACTTTGCCAAAAAAAAAAAATCTGCGTGTCCAAAATATTCCTCAAAAACAAATGACCACTTATCCTGCAATTATTTCTCAGTTCACTAAATCCTGTACAAGGTCGCCATTTGTTACGACCAGGTGCTACTAATAAAACAAGGGCACTTAATCATTGGACTAGAAATGGCTTATATGCAACGACTCAACGCTAGATCCAAACCCCTGTACTTATAAAGCCGGCCAACAAAACACCTATACCCTCTAATTTTGATTTGCGATAACGAGGTATCCTTAACAGGGTATAAAGGTACTATACTTCAGGCTAACCTACTATGGTATAGCCTGATCACAAACAATATGCAAATTACGTTAATACTCAATAACAGTGATCAATAGAAAGCTTAATTAAATCACACCAATGATTTAATGCTCAAGAAGAAGAATTATTACAAGTACTCTAAACAATGTTAACTCTTCGCTCCTGTATGAAAGAAAGCGAATGCTAGTCCTACAGCATCGACCTGGAAACTTCTGAAGTATGTCGGATGCGGATAAGATATTCGAATCGGATTTAGAACGATAATAAAGCAGTAAGTAACACACAACAAACAATAGGAACTATAATGTTAACTGACAAGAGAATAATAACAATGCGCAACAGTAGTAATGCTTAACACTCAAAAGAAGAAGCACTTCTCATGCAACTCAACAGCCTACTATGGTTGTGCAGCTCGACACCAACCTAGGCTTGTAAAATACAGTGAATCTATAATGCATACATATAACTAGAGCTTATAATCTAATTAGTGTCTGCTCTATTACTAAAGTCTAGCTGGGATATCAAGGCTTAGGAAACTGTGGCTGAGCAATGCGACTCATAGCCTAATGTTGTCCTCTAGGTGGCTCAAGCAATTACGTTAAGTGACTGGGATGCTCTCTTGGTAGATCCAGATCTCAAGTATCTGGTTCTACCCTGGCGACCCCTCCAATGTCAAGCAAAGAGGCAGCACGATGCTGTAAGGTAGTAGGCTAATGCCCTCTTACACCACAATGCTGCACTCGTACATGAACCAACCGAAATGACAAACTAGGCTCCTACAGGTTCAGGCGAAGTAGTGTAGGTTTAAGCAGAACCATACACACATCGGTGACAACGTCAGAATAACCTTATCCCAGTCTAGCATTAAATAATGAAGCAGACCACTAATAATCCTGAGGGAGGCACTCAAAAGACAGTCCTGCAACCTCTGCTTAAAACTAAGAACCCTTCCAAAATCCTAATCTAATACATAATATATATCTCAGAGAGCTTACGCAATGAATACGATGGGCCGATATGAAATCGATTTGCTAGATACCCAAAGGGAGGTGGTGTGAGTTTAAACAGATAAGAGATCAGAAATAAAGAAGTCTAGTGAGAGAGAAAGTTCCAAAATGGTGGTGAGAATGGAGACAGATTTGCAAGGGGGAGTAGATCATGTGCGTGTAGGACCAGCTCTGAAGCTGTATCTCCTGCCAGGGTAGCAGCAGGGAGGAGAAGGGAGGAGGGAGGAGGGGCACGGGTCTCGGCCAATGGGGAGCCGAGGTGTCACGAGGCCCAGTGACGTCACGGCCAATGAGAGCCCACCCGCGCGACTGGTTACGTCACAGTACCCTCTCGCTCTGTTTTACTCACTCGCTCTCTCTCCCCTCCATCATTCACATACAAACACGTTTTATATTATTGCTCATATAAAATAGAATGCGTTGTCACAGACGAAAATAAAGTCCACAACTAGACTGTCTGTGATCAGACGATTACTTAGGAAAGAAAGCACATCCTCCTACGCTGACTGTGAGCGATTTCCTTGCCTTGGCGAGTGCTAGCGAGCGGCGAGGGGCCCCCACAAGGGTGTCATGCTTCATTCTGCTAGGCTGACTGCCGTCACACCGCCCTCATCCCACCACAGACCGGCCCTGCCCGCCAAAACAAACCCACTTACTCCACCCTTGAGGTACGAGGTCGTACCTCATATAAAGGCGATGGAAGTGAAATACCCCAGGAACGAAAATTCCTGGGAGCGAAACTCCCACCCCCAGCGAGATCCCCGGTCCCATTTCCATCCCCGATTTGGTCTCTCTCTCTCTTCCACCTCATTCTACATGTTATACGTCCCTCCAATCACAGTCTTCTAGTATACAAACCACATCACTTTACTCCTTGACATTCTCGACACCTCAGTAAACTACATGCCCCTCCCCCCTCTGTTCTAGTAGGAGGGCCACTTGAGTCCACCGCGACCGTCCAGTAATACGATCCTCAGCCGTGTGACTCGCCTAGACATTCTGGGCAATTATTTCATTTTCAATGCTCCCCATGTGTCTCAACTTGAGATATTAATTGTTTCTTTGTTTGTTATTCAGTCACTTAAGACACTCGACTCATATCGATTGTTATTATTACTGGCGATTATTAATATGTTCATGTTTCACCTTTGTTGCCAGTTGATTAACTGAGATTCTTAACCACATTTGTGTAGGATTTATTCTCAACCTATTATGTACCCTATCCTTTGTGTGTTATTATTATTATTGCTTCAGATGAGAAAACATCCCCGACTACGAATCTATATTCGAGAGTTGGAGATTGAAATGATTATGTTGAGACGATCTATAACTCCCCAGGATAGACGTTACCTGGATTAATATACCATTTTATTCTTTGTGTTATTCTTGTTATGATTTCAGATCAGCGGCCAATCCCTGACTACGAATCAGTATTCGAGAGTTGGAAAGATAAATGATTATTCTGGGACGATCTATATTCTATAACTCCTCAAGATGGACGTTACCTGAATTAATATACCATTTACATGTCTATCTGATTACGTCAGCCCTGTATTTAGTTATATAACAATCATAGTCCCCCAATTCTAGCAATTATATGTCCCTAACCTCCCGTTGTTTTATCCACTAACTATATATATTCCCAACCTTCCTAATTCAATCTCCATTTCACTAGACAAAATACCTAGGAGTAAATCCGAGATTTAATTATGCAATTACACTAGACAGCCCCATACCTCACTGAAATCCACATTGCTATTTTATTGATGTACCAACTAAGTATGTAATTAATTAAGGTAACAGCCATGCAGACTATAATACTTTCATTGTGTAGGTACGACGTCGATCTAAAGACACCTTAGCTCCTATTTCACAACAAATGAGATTGTGATTATGTCAGTCATGTATTTAATTATGTAGTAACCATGTCCCCCCTATTTATACGACGTAAACTATAATGCCCGCGTCGTGTGTGTGTTCACGGTGACTGGTAATTAGGTAAGCCCCAGACCATCCCCATTTTCGTTACAACCGCCTCAAATTGTTACCCCATGAAAATCCGTTTTTCTATGTATGCCACAGCTCACAGAAAACTAACATTTACGCCCCACTATTCTAATGAGTTTGAGGAGTCTGTAATAACTTATATTCTGTAATGAGTTCTTAAAGTCAATATAATCTTCCTCGATATTCTTGGCTAATTGTTGACCTACGAGTACCTCCTGATTATGCGGCACCGCCCTCTCGGAGAATTACTTGTATAGTATACTTGTATTAGTATTACTTATATAGTAGTATACAGTATACTTGCCTTCAGAATATTGTTTTGTTACTATACACCCAATAACCCTATGCCAGTGATTGTAGTGATTTAGGCCTGTTAATTCGGATAAGTTCATTACGAACAATCTGCCTACGATCATCTCAAGAGAAGTACAGCTCGGTTCACATATACCCGTCCTGAGCTCCCGTCCTTCCCCGACCACTGAAAACGTATGCAATCGTGCAAGGACTCCGACATAAACGGGTATGGTCTGTTCATGAACGTACAGTGACGCCACAATGGGCCGCGGCGGCGAGGGAGCCGAATTTTTTTGACATACCTAAAATAAACGGATAAGGACGGACCAACCGCCAAAATCGGTTCAAGGGCGGGTCACCCACGTGACTGGTCAGCGCATAGGCGCCGTGTATAAGCGTCTATGCGCCGCCTAGACGCTACCAGACGTAGTCTATGCCCCGACAAAAATATTTGAAAGTTGAGACTGCGACATGGCAACGTCGCCTCACGTGATCACCCCGCGCGTCCCCGCCCACCAAGCGTCCATAAAAGAGCCAGCCGCGTGTGGTCCTATCTCAGTTCCCAAGCCGCCGTCACCGCAACATTCACCACCTCGCACAACCTCCAACCTCCAACCTCCACCCTACTCCAACCTCCAGCCTACGTTATGCCTAAGTCTGACTCCAAGAAGCGGCGAGGCATCATGACAAAACCGAAGAAGCCCGAGGACACCCTAGACAGCCAGGTGATGGAGGTAGTAGAGGAGACACTGGAGCGCCCTGCTGTTGTAGAGCAGCAGGGTGCCCCTCAGTCACCCACACCTGTCATCAGCCTGGACAACGATGCAGTGGTTGTAGATCCGGCCCCCAGTGATTCAGAAGAAGAGCAGCATGAGACAACATCATCCGATGGTGACACCGACAGGGGCGTGGAAGATACCCAGGTGGCTGCTGTGGCTGGTGGTAAACAGAAGCGTTCCCGATCGACGAAGGCCACCATCAGGCCCCTGCTCCTGGAGGAGCATGTAAAACTTGATCTGGGGGAGTGGTATAAGAAGAATTCCATTCTCTACCAGAAGACCCGCAGGGACTAAAAGGACGTCACTAAGAAAAACCGCCTCTACGAGGATAAGGGTTCGTCCATGACCCCACCCATTCCAGGTTAGTCTATGGTAATTGTTTATTGTGTAGTCTAAGGTAATTGTTTATTGTGTATGGCCTCTTCAAAGAAAATGTATTTTGTTTCATTTTAACAATTATATTGCTTCTATATATCATATAATACACCATAGAATACGTTTTTAATAACTAGAAAAAGAGGCCTTCGATTAAACAATTACGAAGTCTATATATATAAATCTGTAATAATTCAGTGGCGTGTTCAAGTTCAGTGTTTATTTGTTAAATTGCCTGTAATTGCCATGTGTTCATTCTATAATATTCTATGATATACCCATGCGTTCACTAGATTGTGTGAGGAGAAGGTGCGCTCCCTCGAATCACCCATCATAGTTTATAACATTATTGTGCAAAACTTCATTGGTGTGTGCAATTTCAGTGTTTTATTTGTTATATTGTCTGAAATTGCCACTTGTTCACTCTAGAATATTGTATGATATTATTTTGTCTGAGCCAGCTAGCCAATGCTTATATTAAATGATTTTATGCCTGTGTGAACTCAGAAACATCTCTTCCACAGGATATCAGGTCCGGCACTTCCTGGACACAATGAGGACACGCTACGGGAAGCTGACTGCCCCCAAGAGCGGTTCTGGGGCCACCAAGACCGTGACGGAGAGGGATAGGTGGATTCTAGATGTGTTCTCCTTCCTGGCCACCCACATCGTCCGGCACAAACCCCGGAGCATTGGTTGTAAAAAGGTATGTTCAAGTATTGTAATTTCCTTGGTTTATATAGGGTTTATACATAATTATATTTTAGTAATTATATATAGGGTTTATACATAATGATTTAGTAAGTATAGCGATTTTGATAATTTAATTTGACTTTATATTGTCCTTGTCCCAGTTTGTGTTTGTTTAGTTTGCAAGTTTTACATTTTAATATCTACATAATTCAGTATATACCTTTATATATAATGCGATTCATCTCTGGTTATGGTTAATCCATCTATTTGTGTGGCATTTTCTGTACTGTTCTAGAACCAGTCAGCCTTTTGCAATATATATTGTTACCTATGAAATAATGTTTTACCTTTCCTTAAAAACAGTATTTATAATGTATTTAATTCATACCTTCGTAATAGTTATTGACAGACATGGTGGAAATATACACACTAGAGTTGTTTACAGATTTTATTAAGTCTCAATAAAAAATACATAGATAGGCACTTTAACATAATAAATAAAAGCTTTCCTTGGTCTGCAGGCACACCACCCTGCCCCCACTGCTACGGTGCCGGAAGATGGTGGGAGCGAGGAGGATGACAAGGAGGAGGATGCAGCTGCCGCAGTCCCAGGCCCTTCGCGCCCAACCTCTGGGGGTAGCCAGCCACAGCGGCGTCGGAACAACGGCGGCACTAGTGACGTGTTGAACGAGGCCACCTCCGTCATGGCGACTGTAAGTAGAAATCAGATTTCATATTTAAAGCATATTCAGAATATGGAGTTTGTGTTTATTGATAAAACTTTGGTATTTTATTGTGGTCGACCCGGCTTCGTTGTCCTGAAACAGGTAAATAAATTTACTTCTACAGTATACTGTTATGTGTAAGTAGGGTAGACTAATTAAGTATAAAGTGTATGTATAATATGTTCCTCTTGACATTTTCAGGCGGCGGCTGCAGTATCTATAAATATTTAATTAATATTAGTATTATTATTTGATGCAATAAAAATAATAAAACACTATTATAACACTCCTGGTTTTCCCCAAACAGCTACAGGAACAGGCCAGTGGTGTCCGCAGGATGGTGGACAAGTTCGCGACCCCTCAGCCATGCACCAGGGAGGAGGAGTCCTGGAAACAATTCTTCGGCTCAATTACGACTGAGTCCAGCAAGCTGGATCCCAGCGTGTGGGGCCACACCAGAATGGAGATGTTGCTCCTGCTGGAGAAATACCGGGGTAAGACTGCCCAGCATGATACCATGATTAACATCATGAGGTAATTCTCGGCTGCTTCTCCCCAGGTCCTCCAGCAGGTGCAACAGCCTATTCAGGTGCAGCATGTTCAGCAGCCCATGCAGCATGTTCAGCAGCCCCTGCAGCAGGTGCAGACGGTTCAATATCTGAACCAACCACCTGTGTTGTATAATCAGTACCCTGCACCTGCCACACCCAACCTACTGCCCTCCACAACACCACAACGCAACTGCTCCACTCCCAAGGACACGACACTCCACAACATCAGTGTCTCATCAAGCCTCTTCGATGGCCTGACCAACGCCACATCACCAGGGACCAGCCAGCAGACCCTGCATACACCGCCTTACACCAAATAAAATATGTTTACCACAGATCCTTCTAACTGCACAACATCGTCGAACTACCTCCCTTTTATTTAAGGGTGGTGACATGTTTTTGTTATGTAATTTTTCTATCTTTCTCTGGCTTGTATCCAATGAAAAATAAATATGTTTAATGTGCAAAATGATTATTTTTTATGTCCTTATTTATGTTATTAAATCATATGAAGATATCTATGCACAATTATAAGAACATATAATAAGAAACGTGCACCAGTACATGAAAAGTAATAAATCAATGAAGAGGCACATAATACTAATAATAAGAAATGGAATTATAGAACAACTGCCAACAAAGAATAAACTGCAAAAAAAATGGAAATAGTCTACATCAATATAAATATGAATAATTAATACATAACTAAGATATACGATTTACAATAAGGTATGCAAAACCAAAGAAATAAAAGAAAACATGAATTAACTGAACTTACAATGACATGCAATGAGAGTATAAATAAAGAATAATCTTATCAATGCATAAAAAAACTAAATTGAAGAAAAAATAGTCCTACATTAAAAAAAAATAAACAATAATAAGAATACGCAATAGAAAAAAAGAGAAATGAAAATACACATGAGTACACTGAACTTAGAATGAAAGATAATGATACTACATATGAAAATATAATGTGAATAAATACTACTGAATATAAATGACATAACATACCTGAAACAAACAAATTAATAAAAACACAAATATGTTGTTTCTCACCTATATCATGTTCTCCTGCCACGACACACTCCCCGCTGGTGAGTTTACGTACTTCGTCAGATACTCCCGTACTCTCTTGCCAGCCTGGTTGCCTGTGTTGCGAGCTGTAGGGGTGGGAATACTAGGCAGTACGTCGTCATCTCGCCAGGGGCCTCGGGAAACCAAATGGGTTTCGGGGTCCTCCTGGTCTGCCTCATGGGCCGATGGGCGACGTATCCTGAGGAAGTTGTGGAGGGTGCAGCAAGCCGTCACCACAGACTCGATCCTTGCTGGGGCGAGGGTGATTGATGTGTGGAGAACTCGGAACCTGTGGGTTGGAAAAAAGTTAGAGGAGGAAGAAGAAGAAGTATGGTGTGACGGTGTGATTAGACTCCAGTTTTCACCTCACATTTTCCACATAATGGGCCATCCAGCAAGTACTCTACCTGTCACATAGGTGCATGAATACCTAGTGTTCACACTCTGATAAAGGACATAGTAGTTTCTTAATGGAGTGTGTGAATTTACTCTAAATAAAGTGCCGTCGAAAAGTGATCACAACAACATGGCTCCCGAAGAGACAATCTCAAGCCAGGGACCAACTCACCCCTCCCAAGATGGACTTATTATCGATGAGCTACTGTGTTTCCTGACTAATAAATCCAATTTTCTGAGTACTGACGTGTTAACAAAATTGTGTGTTGAATTCTATGATGAGGAAGTGATTGTGTCCTCCAAGAATAGACTGTTTGAACTGTGTGCTGACGACAATAGTGACCGGAACAGGAAAAGACAGGGTCCCAACAAAAATAGTGAGAATATTAAAGACATAATTAAGCTGATTCTGGAAAAAGGTAATAATATACCCACATTTGTTGCCCATAACCTTGGTAAACTCCCACCCATCCAATTTGATCATGTTGACGTTACTGTGCTCCTTAGTGAGATCAAGAAAACTCAGTCAGAAGTTTCTAATCTGAGAAAGTGTTCCTCAGCCCAAAATGACTGTATGAAGGACTTATTGAGTGCAACTGGTGATCTGAGTAGTAGAGTGCTAGTGATTGAGGACTACAGCCAATCCCAAGGAAATTTAATATCTTCAGGTGGCTTTCCCTCAAATAGGCCTAGGCCTACTGCATCTGTAAATGACACTAATCCAGAGCCTATAAATACCACACCTGCAGTGTCCACTACCAGCCGCACTACATCAGATAGCGCCCCCTCCACTACACAGGAGACCACGGCCACATCCACAACTGTCCACGACACAACGATCAGAACCGACGGCGACGACTCCGACGAGACAACCCAAGGGAGGCCTAACTCCGTTGAAACCTTTGCCACAGGGGAAATTACTGATGCCACCACCAGCTGCTCCACACCAGGTGCCAGTGGCGCCTCCTCCATCACACAGGAAGCCACAGCCATAACGAGTAGAACCAACGAGACAACCCGAGGTAGGCCTAACATCAACGTAACTTCTGCCACTGAGGAAATTAATGAAGTCTACCCTGCAGTGAGGAGCGTCGGAAGCGGTACACCCGCTATAATGAGTATAGCAACACCTGGGGCCTATAATGTAGCTGTAAGTACAGGCAACGCACAAGGCATCACTACAGCACTTGCGACGGGAAGGAGCTCGACGACAACCCCTATCGACAGGATCACAACGCCTCCACCCTCAGGTGATAAGGGGGAGGGTACTGTTCAAGGACAATGGTTTAGGGTACATTCCACCAAAGGTAAAACTCATCACATACCTGAGGGGGAACAGAGGCTGAATGGAGGTACCGGTACTGGTACCACAAACAATGTTAGGAATTCTATGGCTGTGCAAATTCAACCTAGGAACTTTATGCATCAGGGGATTAAGGGTAAAAATAAAAGTACGGGGATAAGTACAGTTAAAAAAGTGAAAAGATCACGCATAGCCAAAGTATTCGCGACAGGTTTTAAGCCAGGAGTGACGGCATCCGACTTGAAAGAATATCTCTCCAATAAACTCAGTCTTAGTATGGATGTTGAACCAATTATTCCCTGGTCTGATAGGCACACATATATTTCATTCAGAATAAACTGCGAGTGTCCAAATCCCGAGGTGTTTATGGATGAAGAACTTTGGCCAGAGGAAGCATCGGTGTACTGGTGGAGAGAACGTAGGGCACAGGTACCGGTATCAACAAATGAGGACTCTATAACTACGGTAACCCACCCTCCCAACAACTCTTAATCATGGATATAAAGTCTACTTCATCTCCCAACAATTTGCGTATTGCTACTTATAACTGTAGGGGGCTCCCTAAAACCAACAGAGGGCTTCTCCTACGCCCTGATGTAGTAGACGTATTTAATACCAGTGATATTGTGTGCCTGCAGGAGACTTGGTATTTTAAACAGGATTTGGGTAACCTCAGTACTATCTGTGATAATTTTCATGGGTTTGGGGTCTCGACAACCGATGCTATGGATGGTCTAGTAGCAGGTCACCCACCGGGAGGAGTAGCTATTTTGTGGAGGGACTCTTTAGACAGCCGGGTTAAACCACTTGTAACAAATTTACCATGGTGTACAGGTATAGAAATAGAAGATATCCAACGGAAAGTAGTTCTTAGTGTGTACTTGCCCTACCAATGTAATGAAAATGAAGAACAATACCTGGAATGCCTTGGAGAGCTAAGTGCTCTTTTACAAGAACTAAATACCACCTGCTACTCTGTAATAGGGGACTGGAATGCTAATCTGAAGGACATGAGTAACTCTCTGTTTGCTAGTCATATGACTAACTTCTGTGGTGAGCATGATCTAATTATCTCTTCTCAGCTCATGCTCCCTCATAGTAGTTACACATGTGTCAGTGCAGCATGGGGCTCAACGTCTTGGCTAGATCATACCGTAGCTAGTGCTGATTTCCATGATATGATAACAAATATGGAAATTCAGTATACATATACAGATGAAGATCATATCCCATTGACCTTAACAGCTAGTTTGGAAAGAGCGCCAGAATTAACCCAGTCAAACAATAGTGTAAATCCAAAACTGCCATGGGGCGGGCTTGACGAGGAGGAGTGTGAGCAATTTTGCACTTTAACACACACTCTCCTTTCTGAGCTTGATCCTGGCAGTGAGGATGCCATTACCTGTGAAGACCCCAATTGTGTTAATGCTAGTCATCGAGAAGAAGTCAGCAAGCTGTACAATAATATTATATCTTGTCTTACTAAGGCTAGTGACATAGTATTTCACAAGCATAACAAAAATTACTCTTTTAACAAACCTGGGTGGAATGACCATGTTTCAGAACTATACCAGGCATCCCGAGATGCTCGTAGTGTATGGCTGGATCATAACAAACCGAGACAGGGACCCATTTTTGACATGTTCACCAGACTAAAGGCTAGATGCAAGTATGCAATCAGATATATAAAAAACAATGAAAATGTATTAAGAAGAGAAGCATTGGCCAAAAACTTTGCTAGGAAAGACACATTGGCCTTCTGGAAGGATATTAAAAAAATGCATAATAGCTGCACACCTCTACCCGTTAGTGTAGATGGGATCTCTGGTACTAATAACATAGCCAATCTTTGGAAAACACATTACCAAACTTTGTTTAACTCTGTTGGGCACCAAGGAAATACCATTGCTGCTACAACAGAGTGTAACAAAGAAGAAAAATATGACACAATTAAAGTTACAAGTTGAAAAAATCAAGGCTGCAATAAGTAGGCTAGATGCTAACAAATCCTGTGGTTTTGATGGTATATATGCTGAACATTTGAAGTACTCCTCCACTCTCCTCTTGGAGAAACTCAGCAGTTGCTTTACCAGCTTTCTAATCCATGGTTTCCTACCAGAATCTATGATGTCCGTTACCTTGATACCAGTAATTAAAGACAAGGCTGGCAAAATTACATCAAAAAGACAACCTATAGACCTATTGCCCTTGCCAGTATGTAAGTAAGATACTAGAGTTATAATTTTAGACAGAATCTCAGTGTATATCTCAACTAATAGTAATCAATTTGGTTTTAAAAAGAATCATGGTACGGACCAGTGCATCTACACTCTGAAGGAGCTAGTGGATGGGTACAATCAAAATGAACAGCTCTATTTTTGCATGCTTTCTTGATGCTAGTAAGGCATTTGACAGAGTCTGCCACAATATCCTGTTTGATAAATTAGCAACAAGGGGAGTGCCATCCTATATACTGAGAATCTTGAAGTACTGGTACGCCAATCAAACATTTAATGTAAGATGGGGTAACATTATTTCGGATTCCTTTACAGTAACCAATGGAGTGAGACAGGGTAGTATTCTCTCACCTTACTTATTCCATGTATATATGGATGAATTAAGTGATAAATTGAATAAAGAGCAGATTGGATGTTATGGTGGGAATAAAATCATCAACCATCTCATGTATGCTGATGATCTGGTCTTTATTGCACCGTCTTCTTCTGCGGGTCTGAGCAAACTTCTTGATATATGTGAATCTTTTGGTAGTAAACATTGTGTTAAATTCAACCCACTGAAAAGTGCTGTTCTTATATTTAGATCAAAATTACTGTATAAAAGTAAACTGCCAAATTTCTCACTCAATAATCAAATTATTCAAGAAGTAAACAAAATAAAATACCTGGGACACATTATCTCAAACGATTGCTCAGATGATGCAGATATCGGCCGTCAGCGCAGACAGCTATATTTACGTGGTAACACCATCTTGAGAAAATTCCACATGTGTAATTGGGAAACTAAAGTCACTTTGTTCCGGACATATTGTTCCTCTATGTACACGGCCCATTTGTGGTGGAAGTATAAGAGAGCCACCATAAATGGTCTGTGTACATCCTATCATAATATACTCAAGATGTTCATTGGTCTCTCTAAATATGAAAGCACTAGTATGGTGTGCACACTGTTGGATGTGCAGTGCTGTCGGGCTGTCATCAGGAGACTGGTGTACAGCTTTTCGCAGCGACTGCAATCCTCCAGTAACACCCTGATTGTAGCTCTTTGGTCTAGTGATCATATCTATGAATCCCGTATTATATCTCACTGGCAGAAGCTGCTGCACACATAGTATGTACTGTAATGTAATATATAGGTCTAATTGAACTATGAGCAATGATCTGTGCAATAGGTGTTAACCAACATTGAGCAATAGCCTTAGTTAGCCTATCTGTGTTATATTGTGACAAAATGTGATATGTGCTCTATTCTGTAAATAGGCCTACTGTATTTTTTATTTTATTGTGTCTTTATTAATATATCTTTGTGTATAATTATTATCTGTGCTCTGACGAGAAGTGTATGTGATATGGACCATTAGGTCGTACTGTATTTATACTGTATCTATCTTATGTGTCTGGAATAAAGAATTATTATTATTATTATTATTATAGTCAAACTAATAATTCTAGCATTGGGAAAAAAATGTCAGCCAGGGAATATCTGTGGATATTTACAACCATTTTTGAGTGATAGAGGTTTGGATAATTTTTTTTTTATTATTCATATAATGAATAGACTATGAAGTTTGTAGACTAGAATATCATGACTGAAGTACACCATCGTGCTTTAGTAATATCCCCAAGACATATTACTGGATATTTAAAGTGTTTATATCATGTACAGTGGTGCTAATAAGTCTGTGTTATATTAATGTCTGTCAGATGTTCAATTAGGGGGGTAAGTGTAGGAACATATTCGTATCTCTCACTCGAAATAAATAAATAATGTTTCAATACCATAAAATACTATATTTCTTGCTTACCTGTTCGCTAGGATTCCAAAGGCGTTCTCCACCACTCTTCGTGCCCTTGATAGCCGGTAGTTGAAGATCCTTTCGTCGTGGCCCAGACCCCGTTGTGGATACGGAATCATCATCCACGGACGAAGGCTGAAGGCGTTGTCACCGATAAAGTAGTAGGGTACATCTTGGTGACGGGCGTTGGACAGGGGCTCAGGTTGTGGGAAGTTTGCATGGTTGGAGTTGATGAGTTCATTTAGTGGGGATTTAAGGAAGCACCCGGCGTCTGACTCGCATCCAGGGCTGCCGATGTCCACATGGATGAACTTGTAGTCCGCATCCACGACTGCAAGTAGGCCAACAGAGTAGAACTTTTTATAGTTGTAATACTTTGATCCACCGTATGATGGGTTCCTGATCCGAATATGTTTCCCATCGATCGCCCCTAGTGCGTGTTGGAAGTCCCACCGACTTGAGAACCTGTGTGCAATGGCCTTCCACTCCTCTGGTGTCGTGGGGAAGTGGAACACCTCGTCAGAAAAGGCTCCAACGATGGCCTCACACGTCTCGGGAACAAGTAGGGAGATGGTGTTCTTGGCTACACGGAAAGCGAATCTGAGACTGGCGTAGGAGTTCCCACTTGCGAGAAATCGCAAGGTTATGGCCACTCTCAGCCCTACCTCCAGGGGCCTCCTCCAGAAGGTGGTCTTCTTCTCCAGCCGAGGCCGCACACGCTCGCATATCTCGTCGAAGAGACCCTCGTCGAGCCGCAGGAAACTCCGGTACAGTTCTGGATCCTCTGCTGACAATTCCCTCATGAGGGTGTGGTAGTGGCCATAGGTCTCCCTCCTCAATAGGTATGGCTTCACCCACACACTTCGCTTTTTCCTTCTCTTCTTCAGCTCGCTCACAACTTCCATGAAAGTTAGGACCGTTGAGCACAGTTGTACGTTGCAATCCATGTACAGCTGCACTTGATTCAACAGAGTGGCGTCCATGTTGAGGGACACTCGGCAGGAGAAGTTATATCGGCGGCACGCTGGTTGAGACTGAGGTGTCTCTGTGCCACGCCCCAATATATATGCATGATTGGGGCCATCACCGACGACACTGCGTCCATCATATTGTGGTCGCAGTGTCGTCGCAGTGCCGTCACAGTGCGTCTCAGACAGGTCGTATTCAGACTTATTAGGTCGCCTTCCAAAGGGACTGGTCGTGGCACCAAGTCGCCGCCCATGATCCGTCTGCCGGGGCGGTCACGTGTTGAGATCTCCGTCCACTAGCCGTGCATGTGCCGTCTTCCGGGGCGGTGACGTGTTGAGGTCGGGCATCAGGGCCACACGTGGCCACTCGGGCCCACTCGGGATACAAGGTCATCCGTTTGATGCCGTCCAACAGTTTTTGGTGGTCGGGGAAGGACGGGAGCTCAGGACGGGTATGTGTGAACCGAGCTTTAGTGGAAGAGATGAGGGAGGGAGGATGGCCATATTATATATATTGATTTGCTCATTTATGTATTTTACTTTTGTTCTAGTTTCCTTCATCGACCTCCACCAAACTTAAAAAAATTACATCCATTAGATCCCCCTTCTAGATTAATGTGTACATATTTTGGTAGAAAAATTTCCCGGCCAAAGGCCGGTTCTTCCAAAATTACACGCTCACTATCGTTCGCCAGGAAACAAATCGACACCTGAATAGCACAAAAGTTCTTAATATTGACAAAGAAATAAGGCGAAAAGTCTTAAAATTTACAAACAAATGGGGCAAACATCTTAAAATCTGAAAACTAATGGGGCTAAACATGAGGGAGAAAGGGATCTAGGTAAACGACCCATTCTACAGCTCCAGAGGGATATCAGCATAATCTCTATATGAGGATAACTATGGCAGGTCAAGTTTGTAGCAGAATAATGCCCCCTCGGGAATAAGGGATCTAGAACATAACTGTGTTCTAAAAATGGGCAGTGATAACCATCTTTCAATACTAGTGATAACCTTTAACTAGTGATCCCTTAGATTCAACACATATACTGTATATTGTAGACACACAATAAAGGTAGCAAGTATGAAACTAAGCTACCTTAAGGGGACATGGGCCGTTTTTCTGGTCCCTTTTTTCCCTCGTGTTTAGCACCATTAGTTTCGAGATTTTAAGACGTTTCGGCCCATTACTTTGGTGATTGTAACACATTTCGCCCCATTTCTTCGTCAATATTTAGGCCTAAAATGCCCCAGAACGAGAAGCCCACCACGGAAGCCACGAGCGAGCACCACCAGGAAACAGAACAGAAACACCCGAAGGAAAGGACCACAGAACGAAAGGACCAGGTGACCAAGCCAACCAGTTAAGACAGGCCGAAGCCCGCAGGGCAAAGCAGCTCCAAACCACACCTGCCTATCACTTCTAACCACTGACCCTTCCCCCACCTCGCGTATACACTACCCCTCGTGTCCTACACCTCTACCTACATGATGATGAACATGAATACACCTTAATGTAATACACCCATGCCCTGTCCCTAGGTTGAGCCAATGCCAACCAGTTCAGACAGGCCTAAATCTATGTATGTTTTTTCCATCCAAGAAGTAATATGTTAACCCCCTGTCTTGCCAGACTAAGTTTCTGAAGACCAACCACCCCCATAAATCTATATTTATTAGTGGCCCCTCCATCATTGACGAACATGCCTATTACATAAGGCATCCTCTTCAAACACTAATCCGCCGTAGTTTGAATCTACCGCGCAGAGCATTTAAAATCTGAGGAGCCTTCATCATGAGCGCACGCGACCTCACTCATGGCTTCAGTCATTATGAATTGGGTTCTCACTACGAAAAAACTTCATAAAAAATAAAAACAAAAAGAAAATAAGAATAACTATCCAATAAGCTTTCCATCATATCGTGGATGTACTTGTGTGGATCTTTGACCAGACCCTGATTCAGGCGTCATTCTTCCTTCTCTGCTCTGCGATCAGCCGGCCCGGACGTGTCTCTCCACGCTCCGCTGGTTCCGCATTTGCTGCGTCCCTAGTGAGTTTTTTCTCATTTGTTTACTCCGGGATGTATCGAGTAAGGTTAGGATATGTAGCAGGAGTGTCCTGGGCTGGTTGCCCGCAGTGCAGTGTATTTTGGGTCGTGTGTTTGGGGCATCTATTTCGGATGTACCCTCGTGGTCCTGTTGTGGACATGTGATCTTTTCACAGTTGAGTTAGCTTGTGATGCAGGCGGCTTTCATTACGCGTTATTTTATGCTGCCTTTTATCTTTCTGATGAGGTAAGCGTTGCTTCTGACATTCCCAGCGTATTTTTCTTCACTTAGTGAAGTGTTTTCTGGGTCCCGAGTCAGTCTTCCCTTTGTCGGAAGTATTTACTACAGTGGTGTGTTGGCGGTGGTTCCTGTTGTTATATTTCCAGTGTTTTTTGTTTATATTTCAACATTTCTTATGCCGTCTGCTTAGGCCTAGCCAGCCGCTCGTAGCTTTGCCACATGTACAAGTGTTATTGTTTATTTTATAAATATGTCCTACTGTGTCATGTGTATCCTGGTTTAGTTGTGTATTGGCTAATTCCACGGACTATGTATGTTTCCTGGATTAGTTGTGTATTGGCTAATTCCACGGATTATTGTGTGGGCCCTAGGCTAGTCGTGCTTGGCTTGCTCTCGGGTCCGTTGTTCGTTCAGTTGGTTTCTGAACGGGGTGGGTTACTTTCCGGCGGGTTTTTCTCGGTTACACCATGAAAAACCCGGCCGAGAGCCGTGTTGGGCCACGCGTGGTTTCAACACAGGCTTGTGTCCCCGGCGTGGAAGTGTCTGTGGCTCTCCAGGACTGCGTCTCTGTGTTGGTGCCTGTTTCAGGCTCCCTATGATCCCCGGCGGACTGGCTGTACCCATCTAACATTGTTCATGCGGACAGATGTTATGAAGTTTTTCTACCCGGTTTTACAAACCAAAGGAAAAACCTAGCTGTTGTTGAGGGCTTTCCTCCCCGGCGATCTTTTACAAAGAAGTGGGGACAGGAACTTATGGGGTTAACGTTGTTTACATCTCACCCAGCGGGTGCACCTTGGTAGGGTGGGATGAACGTATTGGTCATTCAGTTTAGTTAACCGATCCATTTTAGTGATACTTTATGTATCGCCGCCTTCAGACTTACGGCGATCGAAGGCTCAATTGGGGTTAACATCTTTTTCACAAATTTTTCACACCCGGCGGGTGCTCCTGGGAGGAGGAAATAAGGAATTTACAATTCCATATAGTTAACCAGTTAATTGAGAGATACGTTAATGTATCGCCGCCTTCAAACTTACGGCGATCCTTTGTGACAATTCGTTAGAAATCAGATCTCGTATCAGCCTGCCCTGTGTTATTCTGCTAAATAATTCTGGTGCCGGCGTCTTTGTGGGGGGTTGTTTTCCAAAATTGAATATTGAAACAGTCACCACCAGAAAGACTATGTTATAAACGCCATAGTGGTCCTTTATATTATGTCAGAGGGTATTCTTTACTTTCTTAGGACATGTTTAGATATTCGGAAATCTTTATAGAATCCCGCCGCGTAGCGAGCTGTGATCGTTGTGACATTACGTCTCGTTACCCGGCGGGTTATTGACACGTGTGTGAGAACATGTTGGGTTAACCTTATGAGCATTAATTCCTGGAAATTTTATTTTTTTCCAGAGCTGGGCCCCGGCGGACCAATACAGACCCTGCAGTAGTTTCCCACCAGTCTCTGTCATGGCTACCTTTGCCCCAGTTTTTGCTTTATGCATTACCCCTACCTGTGCCGGTATCCCTATTTTTGTGCACACTCTTTGCATCAAGGGTGTTAAATGTCTAGACCATTCAAGGGGTCTGTGGGTGATGCACAAATGTTCCTTTTGCTCCCAATTAAGTGTCAAAGTCCTCCGCGATAATGATAAGACCGCAGCGGTCGCCTTACGAGAGGTTAGGCAACAGATGTCAGCGTATACTACGATTGTGGCTCATAAGTCACTTCAATGTTACAACGTCCCTCTTTGGGATAGGCTTCTTTTTGAGCACCCTCCCCCTAAACGTCCCTCTCGAGTAACTAGTCGTAAGCCGGCGGAGACTGGTCAGGGTTCTGTGTCTTCTCCTACTGCTACGGCGAAACGTCAACGAGAGCCTACACCCCCGGCGGCAGCCTCCTCGTCTCGGGAGAGATCTCGGTCTAGGTCACCTCTCAGACACCAGCCACCTAGTCTTGCCTCTTCACCATCGAGTAAGAAGAGTAAGACAGAAAGTTCCACCAGTGGTCACGGCGATAAATCCTCTAAATCGAAGAGTAGTTCACGGTCACACCGCAGCCATAAATCTTCAAAGAAGGATTCCCATGATAGAAAGGCCTCCCGACATTCGCCAGTTTCTAGTGCTTCTCATCGTACCTCTACCCCAGACAGAGTTTGTGTTCGGTCTCAGGGGTCCAGTATAGTGCCTGTACCTAAAGACGATACCCATTAACATTTTAACCCTGGAATTGGAGAGTTCAGGGGGCTCAGTGGTTGAGAGTGTTTCGGACTCCCAAGGGAGTGTAGGCCAAGGCCTAGGTGTTTGGCGATATTCTCGGCCAGGACCTGACCACCCACTTCCGGCTCAAACTATTCACACAGTGGCTGACGTCCACCGGGACGCGGCGATCCCATCCTCTATTCCTGACTTATCTTGGCAACAAGGTGGTACCCCAGCTTTGGCGGGATCTTCTCAGGAGGAACAGGATCATAAAGACGAGGTTTCAATTATATCGGAGATGGAAGGGCAAGAGTCAGGTTCAGGCTTAGACGCCGCGCAAGATCTTAATGATTCACTAGTGAGTACATCATCAAGTCAATTTGTCACTGCACAGGAAATTGATGGCTACTTAGTAATGCTTTATCTAAAAATTTTAGCCAACAGCAGGAAACTCCCACAGTGGACTTGGGAGCTCCCACGACAAGCTCTACGGTACGGCCTCTGATGACTTCTATTGCTTTGACTCAGATCCCTCACCCTCCCCCTCTGTCACCATCAGTGGTTACTAGGCCTGCTACGGCGGCATTGACCACTTCGAATGTAAGGGTTATAACGGATGTCAATCCGCCCCCTCTAGACAGAGCGCCTCTCGGAAAGGTAGCTATGCCCTTGCTTTACGGACCAGACGAGTCATGGGTCCTTTTGACCCCCACTAAACCAGAGATCGCCCAACCTACCTTGTCAGGGGAACTCCCAGTACCGCATGAGTGGGTCATCCAGGGCAATAAATCTAGGAAATTAAGGGCCTTGGATACTTTGGGAAATGTACTAGATGTCAACATAAAGGCTATACCTAGTTATTATCACCAGGATTATTTTGTTTATGCTGCTAAGCCGGCTTTACCCTCTGCCTCAGCTTTAAAATTGTTTTCAGACTGGTCTAAGCATGATGGATTTAATGACATTAAGACTCTGTCAGCTCTCACTCCAGAACTCGATTTGCAAACCGTCACAGACACAGCAGCTAATCCAGTCTTGAAGGTGGGGCAGTTGGGTCCAGGACCTTGGGTGGAATGGGAGGCAGAGGCTCAAAACTTTGCGACCACATTTACTTCCAAAACTTCCCACCAGATCCCTCAAGATACTCATTCTTGGTTCTCCATGCCAGTGTGTTCTGCCGGCGGAGTCCCTTCAGCTTTGTTTGATTTCTTAGCTGCCCCTAAAATTAATCTTTGTGAGCTAAAAGACCCTTTCACTACCCCTACCCCAACTCACCTAGAACGAGAATTTAGGCTAAGGGGGAAAGCTTTTCGCCTGTTCTCTCAATACATAGTGTCTCAACAGGTAGCAAAGTCTTTGCTCCGGTCCACTCAGGCAATCGCAGACGCGGATGCCAGACGATCGGTTGAATTGTCCCGGCGACTGCTTCTTCAGTCGTCAATCCAATCTTTGGGTGACATCCGCACCGCCTTGCTTGAGGCGGTACGAGCGAGACAAGACCTCAGAATGTCCTTAGTCCGAAAACTGCCTGATCGCATTGCGAATCAGATGGTCATGTCACCAGTGCTCACTCCCTCTTTAATGTCCCCTGACGTGTGGCGAACGGTGTTTAATATGGCTCAGGCCTTTAAACACAGTCCCACCCCTTCTAAGAAACCTGCCTTTAACTTCCCCAAACCCAGGCCAGTCGCTAAGGCTCAGCCTGGGGGATCTAAGCCCTTTCTTCCACCTAAGTCCTCCTCCTCCCCTCAAGGTCAGTACAGGCATAGACAGAGTAGGTTTTCAGGTCAGAGAGGACGCGGCCATAATAAGCCAGGTCAGGGCCCGTCTTCGGCCAACGCCAGCCAGCCGGCGAAGCGTTCACCACCACCAACTTCACCACCATCAAAAAACTAAAGTCTCTCTCACTCCCGGTGCCAGTCTTAACCCGTTGAGCCCCGGCTAGTTATAATATTTTGTTCACCCCAGTCCCAAGCCATTTTCACTTATTTTTTTGTTTGCTAAAATGGAAGACAAGGATGAGAAATGAAAAAAAAAACAAAAAAAAATCACCTCTGACATTTTTTTTTTGGGGGGGGGGGGGGGCCGGTGGGGGGTTGGGGGGGGGAGCTTCAAAAAAATTTGTTGAGCAAAAAATGGAAGAGAATGGTGAGAAATGAACACACAAATAAAAAAAAACTCATTTCGGTCATTTGGGGGGCGGGGGGGGGGGGGGGTTTCAATAGTTCGTCTCCCCCGCATGACCACCCGCCCGGGAGCACTAGGGTAAAAACTGAGTATGGCATTGTACGGCATACATCCTAAGGAGTATCTCACATAAATCTCAAGCCTCTAGCTCCCATACGACCGGAGTAATGAAGGTTCAAAGTGGCGGTAAACTAGGGGTGTAAACTATCCCCACTAAGCCCACCACCACCAGCCGCGCGGCTGTCTCGGCCCGCTCACACCTACTGGCCCGGCTCCCCAACACACTACGGTACCTCCCCCTCCTATTCTCCCGCCATTTCCTACCTTACGAGCCACGTAAGTGTTTTTTATATGTCGGACGCACGTGATGCGTCGCTGGGAGTTGGTGATCAAAGACTGCCGACGCAACACGTGCGACGCTGGGTCTCAACGGGTTAAGGCCGGCGGATCCGAGGGTAGTACAGCCGGCGAACCCTTGTCTGCTAACGGGGTCGTTCCGAACGTGTCACCAAGCATGGCCGTTAAACACTTGGGCACGGATGGTGGCACGCAAAGGCATCACTTGGCAGTGGCTCCGGCGACCTCGCTTACGTCAGCCGACAACGGCGAATTTTGTTTCATTAGAGGTGGAGTCACTGGTCCAGGAAATGATTGCCAAGAATGTCATCATCCCGGTCCCCCCAAATTACCCTGTATTCACGTCCAAGCTATTTTTGGTTCCCAAAAGGGACAGTGTTCAGATGAGACCGGTCGTAGACCTGTCTTATCTGAACCTTCACATTCACAACGAGTCATTCCGAATGTTAACAGTACACCAAATCAGGCTAACACTTCCGCCGGGAGGTTGGATGTGTTCCCTAGACCTGACAGACGCTTATTGGCACGTATCGGTAAACAAAAGGTTTCAAAGGTTTCTGGCCTTACGGATCAGGCACCAAAATTTTGTTTTTCAAAGGATGCCATTCGGTTTGAACCTGGCACCTCGATTATTCACGAAATTAGTCCGGCAAGCCCTGATGCCGTTGTTAAAGCAAGGAATCAGAGTTTTGTGGTACCTAGACGACTGGCTGGTGGTGGCAGAGACAGAGCAATTATGCATCAAACATGTCAACATAATTTTAAATCATGTCAAAACTCTAGGGTTCAAGGTAAATCTGGTAAAGTCAAACCTTGTTCCCTCACGAGTAATTCAGTGGATAGGGCTGGTCTGGGACACAGCTGCTCTCACTCTGAGTCAGAGTGTGGACAATCGCAACAGGTTTTGCAGGAAACTGTTCATGTTTCTTCACAGTCTGACTACGACACGGAGGGTCTGGGAGTCTCTGGTCGGCTCTCTCAACTGGATTCAACTAACTGTAATGTTGGGTCGGTTGAAAGTAAAACGTTTAATATTGGAAGGCAACAAATATTTCCCACTCTTACCGGCGGGAAAGTTATGGCCCATCCCCAAATTAATCCACACCTTACTAGCGGTCTGGGCGAAGAGGGAAACGTTGCACTCAATAATGTCATGGACCTCTCCTCCGCCAACAGTATGGGTAGACACGGATGCGTCAGGCACAATAGGTTGGGGATTTCAGTCAAATCAGGGGCACCAGGGTCAGGGGCTTTGGTCCCACTTAGAAATCTCCCACATCAATGTCAAAGAATTACTAGTCCCCTTGTATTTCCTTCAGGCTCACGGCCCTGCTTTAAGGGGCAAGTCAGTGGCCTTCAGAATGGATAATCTGAACGCAGCTCACTGTATTCAGAAACAGGGGTCAACGAGGTCAAGGAAGTTGCTAAACGTGTCGGAAGAGATTTTTACTCTAGCCAACTGACTAGACATTTATCTTCACGCATCTTATCTCCCAGGCATAGCAAACGTCTGGGCAGACGCTCTGTCCCGGAGACAGAGCACGACAGTAGAATGGGAGCTCAAGCAACCCATTTTCAACCAAATGATTGCAGAGCTCTACCATCCACAAGTGGATCTGTTTGCGTCCGAGGAGACTCACAAACTCCCTCTATACCTCACCCGCCGGACGAAAACGCCGGCAGGGGGGCCAGACGCCCTAGTGACAGACTGGAACAGATGGAGCTCCATCTATCTGTTTCCGCCGCCAAACGCGTCACTAATGTGCCACGTAGTGAACAAACTACGAGATTATCGAGGCTTAGTCTCGCTAGTCGCGCCCCTGTGGCCGGCGCAGTTGTGGTACCAGCAATTAAAGACGTGGTGCCCGCACCCGGTGTCGCTCCCGGTCGGGTATTTCCACTTAGACACGATTGGCAACCTAGCGACCTCGCTGACTTTTGCATTATGGACATTCAGGAGGCCAAGTGGCTAGCACCATACGGTTGAGATGTGACCAATAAATTATTAAATCAATAAACTCAGTCTACGAAACGACAGTATCAATCACATTGGCAAACCTTTACTTCTTGGATCATTAGAACAGAACAGACTGTGCCCTCAGTAGCATTAGTTTTCAATTATTTAAATTATCTGTTTGAGCAGAAACGTTTATCTGTGGTAACGTTAAAAAATCACTTAACTGCGATTAGAGTGCCCTTTTTAGACCTTACAGGTCTCTCCATACCGGTAGCGGAGGAAACAGGTTTTATGAGGGCATGTTTTAAACTCCGCCCACCTCCCCGTCAGCTCATGCCTACTTGGTCTCTGGACAAGGCATTGTCTTTACTTCACTCTCGTCTGTACCAAAATACTGCAGATTTTGCATTACTCTTAAAAAAGCTGTATTCCTTTTGGCTTTGGCCACCGGGAACAGAGTGTCTGAGCTGGCGGCGATGAGCAACACACCTAATTGCCTTAGGTTTGGTAGACTTAACCTCTGAAGTGCGCATGGGGGTAATTAGACACCTCTCCCTGTGCGCATGTATTTGAGGTGTTTCCGTCACTAAAATATTCATTGTACCATTAATAGCATTAATAATTATCCATATGTGCCTATTATGGGTTGATTATAAAGGTATTAACCTGAAACAACAATTAGTGAAAACAGCGTTTGGATGGTCAAAATCGGAGATAGCCCGCGAGTTGTATAAATGTATGGGTGAGGCAAGCTGCTTTCCCGCCAATTTCCCCCAAGGCCACTGAGACACAGTCGATCGATACTCTCTCTCTCTCTCTCTTGCTATCAGTGATGACACACAACCGGATTTCTAAGTTAGCAAAAAATATACCTCAGAATAAGGGAATAACAGGGAAATAGGTGATAACTGAAGGAGAGGAGGAAAGTGGAGAGGGGAGGTAGAGGACTGAGATTTTGCATGGCCCAGGGGCCAATTTTTTTTTTTTTTTTTTTTTTTTTTTTTTTTTTCGATGTCAAAAGTTGATTTTTTTTTTCTCTGACTCTTAAGAGTCTCCCCGCAGTCCGCCGGGGGAACTCTTAAGAGTCTCCCCGCAGTTCCCGGGTTAATGAATGTATTCACATTGCACCTTCCCCGGGATTTGTAGCCAAGAATGAGCACAGTGCACACGTGTTTTCTGAGTTCACGGTGCCGGCGTTAAAAAGGGGGAAAGGTGCACCATAATCTATGTCCAGTGCAAGCTCTAACCAAATATTTGAGAGTGGCTCCTCTAAACCCCCAAGGTGCTTTATGGGTAGCGAGTACGGGTAAACGCTTACTGAAAAGGAGATTAGCTTCTCTTCTGGTCGAAGTCATTAAAGAGAGTAATCCCGGCGTTGTGGGTAGGGCCCACGATTTACGCAAATGGGCAGCCTCTTTACGTTTCCTGAAGAATTTTTCAGTAGAAGATATTTCGTCCACACAGTTGTGGGCGTCTAATCATACGTTTTTGACTAGATACTTGTCAGTTGCTCTATACAAACCTTCCTTACCATGTATAGCTTTAAGGCAGAGGGTCTAGGTGGCCCTACAGTCACTTTTGTTTACTTTCAAGGAAAAGGGGGGGGGGGGGGGTGCAGTCAGTGTAACATAGGACACCCTAGACCCCGCCGGAGTATAAGAGCTGTGATACAATTTATGGTTAATGTGATATGAACATTTCTCTGCGAGAAATTGTGCTAGTACAATGTTAGTACAAAACAACGGGGTTGTTATAGTAGTTTTAGCTGTGAAAGCAATTTAGTATTAAACAGTGGAGATCTTTTGCAAATTATTTTCACAAATATTATGGAGTTTATTATGTGCACATGTAAACTTATAACTTGTTATTTTTGTCACCACTCGTTGAGTGGGGTGCCTTTGTAACTACAGATCTGTTCACAGAATCTCCAGAGTTACCCTTTTTTGTCAAGCAGGCTTCTTTGAAGCACGCATCTGCTTGAACCCCTTTTTGGTATTTATATGGGCTGCGCCATATTTAAATATATTTTTCAAAGTAAGAATACTATGTGGTTGTTTGATTATCTGCTTTGCTAGAGTTATGATATGATTACGAATGTCCCCCTCCAGTCTTAGAAATCAGGCATGTTCGTCAATGATGGAGGGGCCACTAATAAATTATAGGTTTGACTCCTGTAAGGAGATAAAGAAAACCTAATATTTAGTAGTGGCCCCGTAATCATTGACGACTGGGGCCCTCCCGACCATCCCCTTCCCATTCGTTGATGTATTAAGGATTTTGGTTTACTTGATATGTCAGTGAAGGAAGAATGACGCCTGAATCAGCGTCTGGTCAAAGATCCACACAAGTACATCCACGATATGATGGAAAGCTTATTGGATAGTTATTCTTATTTTCTTTTTGTTTTTATTTTTTACGAAGTTTTTTCGTAGTGAGAACCCAATTCATAATGACTGAAGCCATGAGTGAGGTCGCGTGCGCTCATGATGAAGGCTCCTCAGTTTTTAAATGCTCTGCGCGGTAGATTCCAACTACAGTGGATTAGTGTTTGAAGAGGATGCCTTATGTAATAGGCATGTTCGTCAATGATTACGGGGCCACTACTAAATATTAGGTTTTCTTTATCTCCTTACAGGAGTCAAACCTATAGTATGTTCTTCCATCCGAGAAGTAATCTGTTAAAACCCCATGTCATAATTGATAAGAAACTATGATACCCACGGGTACACCAGTGTATATATAACCATTATTCCTGTAAGACCTAGACAGAAATGACTGCAGATGTTAGCCACCATGCAGTAACTCTAATTCTTACCCCAACCAGAGATTGTATACCCCACCCTCTTTTACCATTGTCTCGACGCCTTTCCACCACGAAACAATACCGAAGCTACCCCTACGAACTGCCGCTTTCTTTGATATATATGTCATAGAAAATGCAGTTCCCAGGAACAACTAGAATCAGCAAGAAATAGTGTCAGAGTAACAGTGTCCATAACCATCGTATTGACGAGTAATAATACACCATGTTTTTCTCTACTTTTATCCACAGTCAAGCACACACCTACAGTTAACCTCCTCTTCCCCACAGCCCACAGTCCACATGATTCTATCATTTCCAAACTCATATACCACCACTTATTACTCATCCCCCGGTAGTGTTTGGCTAACGTACCTTCCCTGTCATTAACCCCCAGGCTACGATACCAACTGTAGCCTAATGCCACCCCTACGCCCAGAGACCTTAGGGTCAAACTTCCACGTAACCCCCCTTAACTCTCTCCCTCTCGTTAACCCCCCACACTCCTCAACTCCCTTCCGACCTAGCCTCTCCAGCATACCCCCTGAATATCCTTAACTTTTCCGTAACTAACATTCTCAAACCTTTTGTATATATACTCCTATCCAGCCTACCTTCCCCAGTAGGAAGGAACACCATTAGAACTTTACTAACCCTTTGCATGCCATCTATTCCCTCACAACCCATTCAAAACCCTGTACCAAATGATCGTCAGTGCGAGGCTAGCTGCCTCGCCAGTGACTAACTTCTATTGCCATACTTCCAGATAAATGTGGCAGAGTTAGCAACCCACTCACCACCACATCCAACAAACCATGCAATTAACAACCCAACCAATTAAACCAGCTCGTCAAGGCACCTTCGGTTTTGGTATTGCGAACACCCACATCTGTCTCATAAACAGAGGGTTATTACAAACACTTGTAATATGGCAAGGCCCCAGCCACAGCCGCCGGACGACCATCACAGAGAGAGGCGCGCACCTACCCCTTTTCACCCACCCGAGGAGGGAGACCCCTACCCCTGCGGAGGTATACCTGACCCCTGTTTTGACTTCCGGGTCATTGCCAGGTAGCACAGGAATTCTTCCTATCAATGAACTAACCATGTATGACTAACACCTTTACTAACCTCTATTAACCCCCAATAACCCATTAACCTTTCTTGCATACTCCGATAACCAAATTAGCACCTCAGCTATACCATAGAATGAAGACTGAACAATCTAAGAGAGACGCTCCTATCACAGCTGTCCCAATCCTCCTCGCAAAGTAGATCCAGTCTCTCTCCCCTAAATACTTCCAGTATAGTCAAAATAGTACCTCTTACTAAGGCTCAGTTATATCACATTATGAAGGCTCCATATAGCCATGTGCCACAACAGTAATCAGTAATCAGTAAGAGTTGAGCGTTCTCTGCCATACCCATAGCTTACTCTGACTGTTCCTTTTACTTATATATTTTCTAGATCTCAAGTGACGGCGTCTTTTCCGTGGATTGACCTCCCTACTGCCAACCCTGGCAGATTGGGAGCCAAAGTGTCACATTTTTCCTTTGCCCCTCAACTTTCCCTTTATAATTGCTGAGGGGCACAGGGCCTTGGGTGGAGCTTTTGTTTCCCGGGCGTTTCCGCACCCTCCTCAGCTCCCCGCCTTTGAGTGGCTTCGGTCACCTGGGCATTATTAGTGGTAAGCTGGGAGGGTTCTGTGGGGGTGCTGGGTTATGGCCTTGGCCTTGCTCGGGACCTTGGGGCTGCTCGGCCAGACAGCCTGAGGAACAGCAACAACAACAACAACAGTAATCACCACCTTACCTAGTTCCCGTATCCATTGAGAGCTCAAATAAATCCATCAAAACTCGAGATCCCTATGGCCTACAGGGTCCAAAACCGAGCCTATAAACCAAGCTCCAGCCCCCAGTAAAATCAGTTGAAAGATAGACACCAACCAGCGGCTGGTCCCTTAAGTTGTCCTCTAGCTCTGCCCTTGTTTTGTTCCTGAGAATTGAGTTCCAGAGCCGGCAGACTCCGTGGCAGATTGAGATAGAAGAATCTGTCCACGTAAAAGAAATCTACGTGCACCTTATAACCTTCACATAAACCAGTGGGGATATAAGAGTGTAGCCAGCAACGATCGCCAAGAGATCCGTCTTGAGAACTTCTACATATGGACCATCTGGACGGCCGCGGAACCAGTCGCTAGCCCCCAACCTCACGGACGCAAGATAACCAGGACCAGACCAATCAAATACGACCCAAGATTCACTCTATCAGCACTACAGTGTTACAGTGCTATGTAGAGACTCACTTATTAATATTTCTACGAAGTGGCTATATCTTTGTCCCAGTGTAATTCATATATGACCATTCCATTAGGAAGTGCTAAGCGTATCAGTGTTTATTAATTAACAGGCGATATTAACTCTCGTAATTACTCATATATCCAGATTCTAATACATAACCGTGAAACCCTAGTGATATCTGATGTTCTCCCACTGATTTGCGTTCTATGTGTTTCTGATTTCTGATACAAGAATATAAACCTTAGATCAGTACCCCCCTGAGGTTACTAGAATTCCCGTGCTCTAAAATACGCGTGTCTAATCTAGTCTATGAATTATTCCTTGTGCACCAGAGCTACTAGTGATCAATATAACATCGAATAGGAATCTAGAAGTAATATTTATGGTCTCCAATATATAAACTTGTGAATAAAGCCAGTGATCAGAAGATTAATACCTGAACGTTGGAAGAGGGAGACTAGGCTCCATCCAGATCCACTTAATGCTAGTTTGTTAAATTCTATCAATTGTCTTGTACGAATATTCATATCTTCTTATGCGTCAGATTAATCATCACCAAACAACATACAGAAGTGTGTCCCTCAATAAAAGTGATCGTGTGTCTTGTTACCGTGTGTTTATTTTGTGTTCTCTATTCCTCATACCTTGTTTTGTGCATGCAGCCTTCTATACCCAGTCAGTTAGAACTCATATTACCCAAGTTAATCCTGTAGAAAAACAGGGCATAACAAGGCCTTTCGTGTTATTTAGGTGTCGATTTTTTCCCTGGCGAACGATAGTGAGCCTGTAATGTTGGAAGAACCGGCCTTCGGCCGGAACATTTTTCTACCGAAAAATGTACAAATTAATCTAGAAGGGGGATCTAATGGATGCTTTTTTTTAAATTTGATGGAGGTCTAGGGAGGAAACTAGAAAAAATAATGAATACATGCAAAAATCGCCCAAAAACTGAACCAATCCCCCTTAAAAGAATATGTAGCCTAATTACCGCCGACTGTATGGTAATGCTGTACAGGTCACAGATACAGCCCTGTGTGAAGTATGCACAAACACAAACACACCTGGCAGTACTGGACAATATTCAAAGGAGAGCTATGGGGTGGCAGTTGGAGGAGAGGCTAATCAATGACAAGGCTCTTCTCTGGACACCTTACAGCGCGGGAGAAATGTTTAACCCATTCTGTACCGTTGGTGTACTTTTCATTATATTCTGGCAACTATGAGACGATTTTATTGAGCTTAGGAAGGACGTATACCAAACAAAAGGCTACAAACTATCTCAATGAAACCTTTTACCTACCACATATCTTTCCTAAGCCACATAAAATCGTCTAAAAGTAGCTGAAATTCAATTAAAAAGACGTCGTCGGTACAGAGGGGGTTAAGGCTAAGTTAACAATGTGCAAACATTAAAAATAAAAAAAATACATACGCATTCCTATTAACCCCTTCTGTACCAGCGACATCTTTTATATTTTATTCTAGCTATATTTAGATGATTTGGTGCGGTTTAAGAAGGATTGTTGGTGGTCAAAATTGTTAAGTTCGAAGCCTGTTCATTCCTGGAGGCCCTTTATATACTGAATACAATCGTCTAATAGTAGCCAGAATATAGTTAAAAGGGTATCGCCGGTACAGAAGGGGTTAATGTTAAATGTGTAATTGATTGTATTAAAGGAAAACTAAGCATCAGCTGGTTTTATATAGTAATAACGTATAATATATGTTTTTCACTCTGACCAGTGATTTAAATAAAGAGAGAGAGAGAGAGAGGGAGGGGATGGGATGGTGGTTCAGATATTTATGATGAAGTAAAGTGCCTCCATGATTATAGAGTAGGGAGACTGATGAATGCTCTCTCTCTCTCTCTCTCTTTTCCCTGCTTCCCTCAATTCCTTCCTGTCTCCCCTCCCTGTCTCTTCCGTTCACATCTCTCTCTCTCTCTCTCTCTCCCTTCCTGTCTCTTCCGTTCACATATCTCTCTCTCTCTCTCTCTCTCTCTCTTCCTTCCTGTCTCCCCTCCCTGTTTCTTCCATTCACATCAGTCTCTCTCTCTCTGTCCCTTCCTGTCTCTTCCGTTCACATCTCTCTCTCTCTCTCTTCCTTCCTGTCTCTTCCGTTCACATATATCTCTCTCTCTCTCCCTTCCTGTCTCCCCTCCCTGTCTCTTCCATTCACATCTCTCTCTCTCTCTCTCTTCCTTCCTGTCTCTTCCGTTCACATATATCTCTCTCTCTCTTCCTTCCTGTCTCCCCTCCCGTCTCCTCCGTTCACATCTCTCTCTCTCTCTCTCCCTTCCTGTCTCCCCTCCCTGTCTCTTCCGTTCACATCTCTCTCTCTCTCTCTCTTCCTTCCTGTATCTTCCGTTCACATATATCTCTCTCTCTCTCTCTCTCTTCCTTCCTTCCTGTCTCCCCTCCCGTCTCTTCCGTTCACATCTCTCTCTCTCTCTCCCTTCCTGTCTCTCCTCCCTGTCTCTTCCGTTCACATCTCTCTCTCTCTCTCTCTTCCTTCCTGTCTCTTCCGTTCACATATATCTCTCTCTCTCTCTTCCTTCCTGTCTCCCCTCCCATCTCTTCCATTCACATCTCTCTCTCCCTTCCTGTCTCCCCGCCCTGTATCTTCCGTTCACATCTCTCTCTCTCTCTCTCTCTCTCCCCTCCCGTCTCTTCCGTTCACATCTCTCTCTCTCTCTCTCTCTCTCCCCTCCCGTCTCTTCCGTTCACATCTCTCTCTCTCTCTCTCCCTTCCTGTCTCCCCTCCCTGTCTCTTCCGTTCACATCTCTCTCTCTCTCTCTCCCTTCCTGTCTCCCCTCCCCGTCTCTTCCTTTCACATCTCTCTCTCTCTCTCTTCCTTCCTGTCTCCCCTCCCTGTCTCTTCCGTTCACATCTCTCTCTCTCTTCCTTCCTGTCTCCCCTCCCCGTCTCTTCCATTCACATCTCTCTCTCTCTCTCCCTTCCTGTCTCCCCTCCCCGTCTCTTCCATTCACATCTCTCTCTCTCTCTCTTCCTTTCTGTCTCATCCGTTCACATATCTCTCTCTCTCTCTCTTCCTTCCTGTCTCCCCTCCCCGTCTCTTCCTTTCACATCTCTTTCTCTCTCTCTTCCTTCCTGTCTCCCCTCCCGTCTCTTCCGTTCACATCTCTGTCTCTCTCTCTCCCTTCCTGTCTCCCCTCCCCGTCTCCTCCGTTCACATCTCTCTCTCTCTCTCTCTCTCTCTTCCTTCCTGTCTCTTCCATTCACATATATATATCTCTCTTTCTCTCTCTCTTCCTTCCTGTCTCTTCCGTTCACATCTCTCTTTCTCTCTCTCTCTCTTCCTTCCTGTCTCTTCCATTCACATATATATATCTCTCTCTTTCTCTCTCTCTTCCTTCCTGTCTCTTCCGTTCACATCTCTCTTTCTCTCTCTCTCTCTTCCTTCCTGTCTCCCCTCCCGTCTCTTCCGTTCACATCTCTCTCTCTCTCTCTCCCTTCCTGTCTCCCCTCCCCGTCTCTTCCGTTCACATCTCTCTCTCTCTCTCTCCCTTCCTGTCTCCCCTCCCTGTCTCTTCCGTTCACATATCTCTCTCTCTCTCTCCCTTCCTGTCTCCCCTCCCCGTCTCTTCCGTTCACATCTCTCTCTCTCTCTCCCTTCCTGTCTCCCATCCCTGTCTCTTCCGTTCACATATCTCTCTCTCTCTCCCTTCCTGTCTCCCCTCCCCGTCTCTTCCGTTCCTCTCTCTCTCTCTCCTTTCCTGTCTCCCCTCCCCGTCTCTTCTGTTCACATCTCTCTCTCTCTCTCTCTCCCTTCCTGTCTCCCCTCCCCATCTCTTCCGTTCACATCTCTCTCTCTCTCTCTCTTCCTTCCTGTCTCCCCTCCCCGTCTCTTCCATTCACATCTCTCTCTCTCTCTTCCCTGCTTCCCTCAATTCATTCCTGTCTCTTCCATTCACATCTCTCTCTTCCCTGCTTCCCTCAATTCCTTCCTGTCTCCCCCATTCACATATCTCTCTCTCTCTCTCCCTTCCTATCTCCCCTCCCCGTCTCTTCCGTTCACATATCTCTCTCTCTCTCTCCCTTCCTGTCTCCTCTCCCCATCTCTCTCTCTCTCTCTTCCTTCCTGTCTCTTCCGTTCACATCTCTCTCTCGCTCATTTCCCTGCTTCCCTCCCTTTCACATTCTTCCTTCCTGTCTCCCCTCCCTGTCTCTTCCGTTCACATCTCTCTCTCGCTCTCTCTCTCTTCCTTCCTGTCTCCCCTCCCTGTCTATTCCGTTCACATCTCTCTCTCGCTCTCTCTCTCTCTTCCTTCCTGTCTCCCCTCCCTGTCTCTTCCGTTCACATCTCTCTCTCTCTTCCTTCCTGTCTCTTCCGTTCACATATCTCTCTCGCCCTCTTCCTTCCTGTCTCCCCTCCCTGTTTCTTCCTTTCACATATCTCTCTCTCTCTCTCTCTTCCCTGCTTCCCTCCCTCTACCTCTCTTCCTTCCTGTCTGTTCCATTCACATCTCTCTCTCTCTCTCTTCCTTCCTGTTTCCCCTCCCCGTCTCTTCCGTTCACATATCTCTCTCTCTCTCTCTTTGCTTCCCTCCCTCTCCCTCTCTCCCTTCCTGTCTCCCCTCCCTGTCTCTTCCGTTCACATCTCTCTCTCTCTCTCTCTCTCCACATAACCAATACCACCTCTGCTGTGTTCCGAGAGGGGCTGCATTATAATAATTAGAGATTAATTGCGGATATTTTCTCCACCAACTCAACCTTAGATGAAATAAATCAAGATGTCCCTGTACTTAATTTTAATTCGCCTGAAATTCCCTCACTTAAGATCCACACCAGACATGTCAAAACTATTTTGCAGAATCTCTCAGTAGATAAGGCTCCTGGTCCAGATGAAATTCCTCCAATAGTACTTAAGAATTGCTCCTTGGTGCTCGCTCCTGTATTGGAAAAAATGTCCGTCTGTGTACTCATACCTCATGCTTCCCAGTACCCTGGAAAGAAGCAAACATCCATCCAGTTCGTAAAAAAGGTGCCTCTTCAGATCCATCAAACTACAGACCAATAGCTATAACTTCCACTCTTGGTAAAGTCTTTGAAATTATATTAAATAATCACATAATTAAGCATCTTGAGAATAAATTAATCAGTGATAGGCAATATCGTTTTAGACGATGTCGATCAACTGCAGACATGCTTTGCCTTCTTACGCATCAAATCAACCAAGCTACAGACCAACATGCTGAAACACATACAATAGCACTGGATATATCAAAGGCATTTGATAGAGTCTGGCATCAATCCTTATTGTCGAAGATGTCACGCTACGGCCTTGCATCATTAGTTCCACTAATTTCTTATCTTCATAACAGAAAAATATGTGTAATGGTAGATGGCCTTTATTCTCAATTTCACTCAATAAATGCTGGTGTTCCCCAGGGATCAGTTTTGGCCCCAATTCTGTTCCTCATTCATATCAATGATCTCATATCTACCACTCATAATCCAATACATTCCTACGCAGATGACTCAACACTCCACAGTTCCTTCACATTTACCAATTCTATCACCCAACCCGATCTTATAAATTCAAAAATAAACACTGCAATTACTCTGAACCAGGACCTTTCTAGAATTAATGGATGGAGACAAAAGAATCTAGTTTCCTTTAACCTCTGAAGTGCGCATGGGGGTAATTTGACACCTCTCCCTGTGCGCATGTATTTGAGGTGTTTCCGTCACTAAAATATTCATTGTACCATTAATAGCATTAATACTTATCCATATGCACCTATTATGGGTTGATTATAAAGGTATTAACCTGAAACAACAATAAAACGAGTGAAAACAGCGTTTGGATGGTCAAAATCGGAGATATAGCCCGCGAGTTGTATAATGTATGGGTGAGGCAAGCTGCTTTCCCGCCAATTTCCCCCAAGGCCACTGAGACACAGTCGATCGATACTCTCTCTCTCTCTCTTGCATTCGCTTGCTATCAGGGATGACCACACCCTGCAACCGGATTTCTAATGTTAGCACGAAAATATACCTCAGAATAAGGGAATAACAGGGAAAATAGGTGATAACTGAAGGAGAGGAGGACAGTGGGGAAGGAGCGGAGGTAGAGGACTGAGATTTTGCATGGCCCAGGGGCCAAAAAAAAATAAAAAAATAAAAAAATATAAATATATATATATTTTTTTTTCGATGTCAAAAGTTGATTTTTTTTTTCTCTGACTCTTAAAAGTCTCCCCGCAGTCCGCCGGGGGAACTCTTAAGAGTCTCCCGGCAGTTCCCGGGTTAATGCACAGAAAACCAAGTACATTCAATTTTCTAACCGACAGAATCTCACTGACTCCCATATATTTTTTAATGATGTAAATATTCCCACTTCCCCTAGTATTGACATTCTCGGTGTAACATTAACCCGTATAGCCCCAGCGATGCAAGAAGGTTGGGAAGGATAAATATAATACAGGACCATGTGGGAGGGGAATTCAGAAAGCGAAGTGGAAGGGATGTCGAGTGGGCGATACTGGAAAACGGGAGAGGGTGTATCAGAGAGATAGAGAAAGGGATAAAAGAGGAGGGAAGAAAGAAATGGAGGGAAGGGGTAGAAAACAAAGCCACGCTGTCATACTACAGAGGGAAAGAAAAACCAGCTAGAGAACTCTTCTATGATGCCCTCGTCCGAGTTCCGTAAAGGTTTATGATAATTAAAAGCTCCCATAGCTCATTAACACCTTACGAGCGGCCTATGCGGTTTATTTATGTGTACCGCCCAGCGGGGTGTTTTTAGCCAAAATAGGGCTGTTTACGTGATCATTTTCATGCCTAAATAAGACCCAGAACGTAAAACAAGTATCTATCCCTGAAAGGGCATAAACAGAGCTTTCGAATGACACCATAACGATCCTTGTATGATGGATAGTTTTCTTGCAATAATCGTGCAACGCGAGTGCAAAAAGCAGGTAATTCGGTACTTTCGGTACATAATTGAGTATGTAGCGAGTGAGAGAGGGAGGAGGGAGCTGAGATTTGTGTCAGTAGGTTCGCCGCAGTGGTCTGGAGCAGTCATACGCTCGCTAGTCTCCTGCCACCACTTGTCTCTCTCTCTCAGCCACATTACGTGCTGAAATTGCCACTCGAGTTATGTCGAGCGCCGCCACATAGTCCAGCTTTATTAAATACGACTTAAGTGGTGAGCCGCTAATAAAGGGTTAACACATTGACAGCAGAACTGGTGAGCAAAATCATAAAGTATACTAATTAATATAATTTATATTTAATTGTATTAAAATAAATTACTATAAATAAACACAATATTATCATAATATAATCATAGAAAATATATATGTTTATTATTATTCAGCTATTAAATTATTTCATTAACAAATCAAAATAAGATAGGGCTACCTGAGCTTAACGGCGTTGAACATACAGCAATGAGAGGTTCAAGTGCCGACACGACAGAGACTGGGGGAAAACTACCCCGCCCCCGGGAACTACCTGGTCACCTGGTGCAACACCGGTAATCTGCCCTGGAAAGAGAATTTTCCGGGGATTAATGCTCATAGGGTTACACCCAAACAACGGTACAAAATATGTGCCTCAAAACCGCCGGTCAACGAACCGTAGCACTCCACCACTACTTTTCGTTGTCCTTTAGTATCATATTAAAGATTTCAGCATATCTTTACCTGTCCAGAAGATTTAAGCATATCTTCTGAATCCTCATAAAGATGAAGCATATCTTTATTAAAGATGAAGTCTTTCAAGTATCCCTTTACACTTGAAACACTAGTAAGATTCCGGCATCTTTTTATCCCATAAAAAGTCTAAGCCTATCTTAATCTCTAATCTGGCGTCACCCAGAAGCCCTCATAGATCGCCGTCTTAAAGGCCGTGATACCCTATTGTATCAATCAATTGTTTGGCAAATTATCGCGAATTGCAAATCAGTTAATATAACCACCCAAAGGTACAACCGCCGGGTTTTATATGCAATGTCAAACCAATTGTACCTGCCCCAGACCTCTTTGTAAAAAGGTCGCCGGGAGGGAAAGACTAAACAAACAAACGTCATTGTTTCAATGGCTTATTAAAGATTTCAGCATATCTTTTATCTGTCCAAAAGAATTAAGCATAACATCTTAATCCTCATAAAGATGAAGCATATCTTTAGTAAAGATGAAGTCTTTCAAGTAACCCTTTACACTTGAAACACTAGTAAGATTCAGGCATCTCTTTATCCCATAAAAAGTCTAAGCCTATCTTAATCTCTAATCCGGCTTCTCCCAGCCCTCATAGATCGCCGTCTTGAAGGCCGTGATACCCTATTGTATCAATCAATTGTTTGGCAAATTATCTCGAATCGCAAATCCGTTAATATAACCACCCGAAGGTACAACCGCCGGGTTTTATATACAAGGACCCCAATGGAAATACGCCTAACGGCCTTATTGGGCTATCCTTAGTTGGAATTATGCAAGGCTGGTACATGTCATATTTATAACATACTATGTGGTACCAACTCTGTAAATTGCTAACTGAATAAATATTTTTATTATTATTATTATTAATGTCAAACCAATTATACCTGCCCCAGACCTCTTTGTAAAAAGGTCGCCGGGAGGTAAAGACCAAACAAACAGACAGCATTGTTTCAATGGCTTTGAAAAGCAGAGAAAACCAAGGCCAACAGGTGTCAGCCTGATCAACTAGAAAACTGAGTGGAGCCCCCCTCGACGGGAATAACTCAGGAAGCCTGATCCCAGGCTCGACCATAGAAAACGCAGTTTCTGATGAGCCCTCAAGCGACCAAACTCGTCGGGGTAACTTACCTATTTTAGCCATCCTGACTAAAACTTGGTAAACAAAAACGGTGTTCTCGGAGCAACGAGAAAAACGCCGGAAAGGTAACCCACACTAAACTATACATTACAGGAGGGCGTAATGCATAAAGCAATGGATGACACAGGAAGCCTGCTCCCAGGCTCGACCACAGAAAACGCAGTTTCTGATGAGCCCTCAAGCGACCAAACTCGTCGGGGTAACTTACCTATTTTAGCCATCCTGACTAAAACTTGGTAAACAAAAACGGTGTCCTCGGAGCAACGAGAAAAACGCCGGAAAGGTAACCCACACTAAACTATACATTACAGGAGGGCGTAATGCATAAAGCAATGAATAACACAGGAAGCCTGATCCCAGGCTCGACCACAGAAAACGCAGTTTCTTATGAGCCCTCAAGCGACCAAACTCGTCGGGGTAACTTACCTATTTTGAGCAACGAGACATTTTAACACATTTTATACAAAGGGTGTGCGCAAAAATAGGGATACCTGAACAGGAGGGCGTAATGCATAAAGCAAAAACCGGGGCAAAGGTAGCCATGACAGAGACTGGTGGGATACTTACTCCAGGTTCTGCATAGACCCGCCGGGACCCAGCTCTGGAACAAAAGAAAATTTCCAGGAATTAATGCTCATAAGGTTAACCCAAACATGTTCGCACACAAGTGTTAAATAACCCGCCGGGTAACGAGACGTAATACTCAACGACTACAGCTCGCTACGCGGTGGGGTTTCCTAAGTAAAAGATTTCAGAATATCTTAATTTGTCCAAAAGATTTATGAATACCCTCTGACATAATATATAAAGACCAGCATGGCGTTTATAACTGATTAAGTCTTTCCGGTGGTGTTTGTTTCAAGATTCAATTTTGGAAAAAAAAAAAAACTAAAAAAGACGCCGGCCCCCGAATTATCTCGTAGATCAAAAACTGGGAAGCCTGACAAATATACGAGATCTAACTTCTCCCGAAGTATCTTTTTAGATCGCCGTATGTTGAAGTCGGCGACACAAAACGTATCCCTCAATTGTCTGGTTAACTAACTGAATTGTAAATTCGTTATTCCCACCCTTCCAGGGAGCACCCGCCGGGTGTGAATATTAGTTTAAAAAACGTTAACCACAATTGCGCCGTAAGCTGAAGGCGGCGATACAAAACGTATCCCTCAATTGACTGGTTAACTAACTGAATTGTAAATTCGTGATTCCTACCCTTCCAGGGAGCACCCGCCGGGTGTGAATATTAGTTTAAAAAACGTTAACCCCAATTGTGCCTTAAATTTCCGTATGTTGAAGGAGGCAATACACAATGCATCCCTCAATTGTCTGGTCAACTAAACTGAATTTTGTAAAATCGGTCATCCCACCCTACCAGGTTGCACCCGCCGGGTGATTTAAAGTTTAAAAGTTAACCCCAATTGTTCCTAACCCCACATCTTTGTAAAAGATCGCCGGGGAGGAAATACAACAACAGCATAATTTTATATTGGCTTTGCAAAACCGAAAAAACTACAAACAACACGTGTCCGTATAAACACTGTTAGATGGGTACAGCCAACCCGCCGGGAATCAGAAGGAGCCTGAAACAGGCACCCCAGAGACGCCGTCCTGGGGAGCCACAGACACCCACTCGCCGGGGAAACAAGCCTGATTTTAAACCACGCGTGGCCAAAACTCGGTAACCAGCCGGGTTTTTTCATGGTGTAACCGAGAAAAACCCGCCGGAAATAACCCACCCCGTCCAGATACCATCTGAACGCAACACAGGACCGAGGCGTAGCCAAAACACAACTAACGCCGGGCCCAACAAAGTCTGTGGAATTAGCCAATACACAACTAACCCAGGACACATAAATAGTCCGTGGAATTAGCCAATACACAACTAAACCAGGACACACATCACACAGTAGTACATATTTAGAAAATAAATCAATAACACTTGTATGTGTGGTAAAGCTACGAGAGGCTGGCTAGGCCTAGGCAGACGGATAATATTAACATGTCGGAATATAAACAAAAAGCACTGAATTATATCACAACAGGAACCACCGCCAACACACCACTGTAGCAAATACTTCCGGCAAAGGGAAGAACTGACTCGGGACCCAGAAAAACTTCACTAAGTGAAGAACAATACGCTGGGAACGTCAGCAAAAATACGCTACCTCATCAGAAAGATAAAAGGAAGCAATAACGCGTAATGAAAGCCGCCTGCATCACAAAGCTAGCTAACTGTGACAAAGTTCACCTGTCCACAACCGGACCACGAGGGTACATCCGAAATAGATGCCCCAAACACACGACCCAAAATACACTGCACTGTGGGCAACCAGCCCAGGACACTCCTGCTACGCATATCCTAACCTTACTCGATACATCCCGGAGTAAACAAATGAGAAAAAACTCACTAGGGACGCAGCAAATGCGGAACCAGCGGAGCGTGGAGAGACACGTCCAGGCCGGCTGACCGCAGAGCAGAGAAGGAAGAATGACGCCTGAATCAGCGTATGGTCAAAGATCCACACAAGTACATCCACGATATGATGGAAAGCTTATTGGATAGTTATTCTTATTTTCTTTTTGTTTTTTATTTTTTACGAAGTTTTTTCGTAGTGAGAACCCAATTCATAATGACTGAAGCCATGAGTGAGGTCGCGTGCGCTCATGATGAAGGCTCCTCAGATTTTAAATGCTCTGCGCGGTAGATTCAAAATATGGCGGATTAGTGTTTGAAGAGGATGCTTTATGTAATAGGCATGTTCGTCAATGATTACGGGGCCACTACTAAATATTAGGTTTTCTTTATCTCCTTACAGGAGTCAAACCTATAATATCGGATATTATTCCTTCTCTCACCATTACACCCATAAGAGTTGTTGTTTGTTGTTGTAGACTCGTAGTTCCCCAGACTGTCTGGCCGAACAGTCCCGAGTCCGGTTGAACGAGGCTGCTCCAGATGCTCGGGCCCCAAAAAGGGCCAGGGTTAGATGAGATTTGTCTTGAAGAGGGCAGCAGGGGAGGGGATCATCAGCCCATGGGCTTGCACCCCCAGGCCAATGCCCCACTGTCAGCAGCCCATCTTGCAGTGCCACCCAATCGGGCGATCTCGCCAGCACCTAGAAGGAAAAGTAACACAGGAAAAGAGACAGACAGAAATGGCTAAGGTTGGGTAGAGGATGCCAAACCTAACTCTGGAAAGGACCAACCCTCACACAAAATAGTAATAATCAATGGCTGCTGACAACAGATTCATAATTAAATAAACGGATTGTGCTGTATATCCACAAAATTACTTGATATGCATATTATATTCCCTTAGAGCCAAGACAACTTTCTCTTTATTCAGTGCGTAAAGGCTTGGGACCCATCCTAGAGTAATTGCAACAGCGTGATAGCGTAGCATAGGACATTGACGCCAAATTATGATTCTCACTGTTAGCTGTACATAAAAACAAAACTTGTGGGACCCAGAGGAAATATTTTTTTTTTTTTTTTTTCTATGTGATTGAGGGAGACAAAAGGCATAACTGCCTGTAGCGTGTGCCTCCCCCATAGTTGAAAGAGTGACAGGGCCAAAATCAAGGGACGTTCGAGCTAAAATGCCTGGACACACGGAGTTTGAAGCAATTTAAGTCATAGGAAGAGGGAAAGACTTATTCTGGGAGAGAGTTCCAGAGCTCAGCTGTTGAGTAGAAGAAAGTTTGAGAGTAACGTTTCACTCTTGGGTTGAAGAGTTGCACAGAGTAGGGGTGGGATTGAGTTGCAAGACGGGTACCACGTGCCCTACGTAAAGGAGGTGGTATGCACTGGGATAGCTCTGAGGAACACTGATTATTATAGTAGCGATAGAATAGCGAGAGATGCAACATTGCGGCGGAGAGAGAGAGATTGCAGAGAGTTGGTGAGTGGACGGGAGTTAATGATACGAAAGGCCTTCCTTTCAACTTTGTCTAGGAGAGCGGTGTGAGAGGAACCTCCTCACACATGTGAACAATACTCAATACAAGGGCGCACTATGCCCCTGTACAGAGCAAGAAGCTGTGCAGGGGAAAAGAACCCCCTAAGGCGGTTGAGCACACCCAGCTTCTGGGAGGCTGCCTTAGCAAGACTGGTAATATGGTCCTTCCAAATGAGAGCAGAAGAAAAAGAGACACCAAGAATATTGAGAGAAGATGAAGGGTTGATTTTTGTATTGCTGAAGAATAAGGGATAGTCCGCTGGGAGATCCTGAGGGTAGATAGATGGAGAAATTGGGTTTTGGAAGCATTAAAGTTAACAAGGTTATCTCTGCCCCAATTGGAGATAGTAGTTAGATCAGAATTTAAGAGTTCTATGGCTTCATTACGTTTGTCGTTGAGGGATTGCTGGCTGGGGCGTTCTGAAAAAACTAATGGAGTAGTGTAAGGTTGAGTCGTCTGCGTAAGAATGGATGGGAATTAAGGTACAGTTAAGGAGATCATTTATAAAAATTAGAAAGAGAATAGGAGATAGGACAGAGCCCTGAGGAACACCGGAGTTTATAGGGTGAGGAAGTGAACAATGGCCGTCCACAACCGCGGCTATGGAACGGCCGGAAAGGAAATTAGAGACAAAGGCACAGATGGAGGGATAGAAACCGAAGGAGGGTAGTTTAGAAATTAAAGATTTATGCCAGACTCTATCGAAGGCTTTCGATATGTCTAGTGCAATAGAAAAAGTCTCACCGAAGTCCCGAAAGGAATATGACCAAGAGTTAGTAAGATATGAAAGAAGATCACTGGTAGAGCGACCCTTAAGGAAGCCATACTGGCGATCTGAGAGCAGATTATGAGAAGAGAAATGCTTAAGAAATTTGGAAGCAAGAATAGTTTCAAAAACTTTAGAAAGACAAGAGATAAGAGCAATTGGACGATAGTTGGAGGGTTGAGAGCGGTCACCCTTCTTTGGGACAGGTTGAATGTGAGCAAACTTCCAGCATGAAGGGAAGACGTTAGAGGATAGACAGAGACGAAAGAGTTTGCCTAGGCAGGGAGTCAGCACGGAAGCACAGTTTTTGAGAACAACAGGAGGAACACCGTCCGGACCTTATGCCTTATTAGTGTTAAGCCCAGAGAGGGTAGAAAGTACATCTTTAGAAGAGATTAGGATATTAGGCATAAGTAAGAGAGAGGAGGGCGGAGAGGGAGGAATAGCACCGGAATCATCCAAGGTGGAGTTTCTAGCAAAAGTTTGAGCGAAGAGTTTAGCTTTGTCAGAGGAAGAAGTGATGGTTGTGCCATCACAGTGGGAAAAGGGAGGGAAAGACGAGGAAGAGAAATTGTTGGAGAGGTTTTTGGCTAGATGCCAGAAAGCTTGGGAAGAGCTAGAGTTGGATAGTTCAGTGCATTTATTATTGATGAAAGAGTGTTTGGCAAGTCGAAGAACAGATTTGGCTTGATTCCGGGCAGAAACATATGAAGAATGAGAGTCTTGAGTTTTAAGGCGTCGGTACCGTTTGAATGCTTCCTCCTTATTGCGGACAGCAGTAGAACAGGCGTGAGTAAACCAAGATTTTTTAGCATTAGTCTGAGAGAAAGAGAATGGAATGTATGCTTCCATGCCCGATAGGATTACCTCGGTAATGCGTTCAGCACTCTCCGAGGGTCCTCGGCCATGGAAGCAGAAATCATTCCATGGGAAATCAAAGAAGTACTGCCGAAGAGCCTCCCAGTCGGCAGCGCCAAAGTGCCACAAGCGCCGCCGGCTAGGAGGATCGGGTGGCTGTACTGGAGAGATAGGACAGGTGACAGAGATAAGTTTATGGTCGGAGGAGCCCAAAGGAGAGAAAAGATCGACAGTATAAGAAGAAGGGTTAGAAGTTAGAAACAGGTCAAGAATGTTGGACCGATCTCCGATGCGATCCGGGATACGGGTAGGTTGCTGAACTAACTGCTCTAGGTCATTTAGGATAGAAAAGACGTAGGCTTGTTCACCAGGTGGATCAGTAGTGTGAGAGGAGAGCCAATGGCGGTGGTGAACGTTGAAATCTCCTAAGATGGAGATTTCTGAGAAAGGAGAAATGGATAGAATGTGTTCCACTGTAGAGTTTAGATAGTCAAAGAATTTGGGAAAGTTGGTAGAGTTAGGGGAGAGATAGACAGCACAGAAATATTTAGTAAGAGAATGACAGGAAAGTTTGAGCCATAAAGTTGAGAATTCAGAGGAGTCGAAATCTGGAACACGAGAGCAAGTGAGTTTGTTGTGCACATATGCACAACATCCGCCTTTGGCTTTGAAACTAGGATAGAGAAAGTAGGAGGATACAGAGAAGGGGTTGCTGGATGTTGCTACAGACACCTGAGTTTCGGTGAGGAAGAGAAGATCAGGTTTATAGGAGGAGAGATGGTGCTCAACAGAGTGAAAGGTAGAGGAGAGTCCGCGAATGTTGCAGAAATTAATAGAAAGAGTAACAGGCCGAGGTCCAGGTAATTGTGTGGGGTCGTCAGGGGATGGTCGGTCTGTGTCTACTAGGTGACGATGGCTGTGTGTGTCTGGGAATAACATGGAGGGTAAATGGGCCTCAAAGCTTGAGAGCAGGAGGATGTCAGCTCGGTTAAAGTTATCAGTTCCCCATTTTGATAGATTTTCACGTAGTGTGGAGTAGGCAGTGGGGGTGTGTCTGGGAATCTGGAGGAAGTTTCTGCCATGGACATCCTTTTGGGGAGTTTCCTCTTGAAGTAAGGCGTGGGAATTATGCATGTGTGTGCAGTACATCGTTTGCCATACTATCACACTGTTCCTGGTGTTCTTTAATGGGAAACCAAACCTTTATTCACCGTGGAGTATTTGGATGTACAAGATAACGGGCTGTGGCATGGTTGTTGTTGTTGTTCCCCAGGCTTTCTGACCAAACAGCCCCAAGGTCCTGAGCAAGGCCAAGGCCATAACCGAGCGCCACCACAGAACCCTCCCTGCTTTACCACTAAGAATGCCCAGGTGACTGAAACCGCTCCCAGTCGAGGAGCTGGGGAGAGTGCGGAAATACCTGGGACACCGAAGCCCCACCCAAGGCCCTGTGTCCCTTTACAATTATGAAGGATAAGTTGAGGGGCAAAGGAATAATGTGACGCTTTGGCTCCCAGTCAGTATATAGAGAGGTCAATCCACGGAAGAGACACCGCCACTTGAGATCTAGTAATGGTCGCAATCCTCCGCAAGACTATCAATTACTCTTTAACAACACACAACTCAACCCTTCATCTTCTCTCAACATTCTACATGTATCTTTTTCATTCGACCTTTCTTGGAATATCATATTAGCCTATCACTCTATCTAAAAAAGCTTCCCAAAAGTTAGGTGTGCTCAACCGGCTCCATGGGTTCTTCAACCCCGCACACCTTTTTGCTCTATATCAGGGCACAGTGCACTCATGTATCGAGTATTGCTCGCACGTGTGGGGAGTTTCCACCCGTACCACACTTCTCGAAAGAGTCAAAAGCATTTCGCCTGATCAACTCACTTCCTCTTACTAGTTCCCTACAATCTCTTTCTACATGCCGCAATGTTGCATCTCTTTCACTCTTCTATCGCTATTACAACAATCAGTGTTCTTCAGAGCTCACTCAGCGCATACCACCTCCTTTGCTAGACATATCGAAGGCATTTGGTAGGGTCTGGCACAAATCTTTCATTTCTAAACTACCCTCCTTCGGTTTCTATCCCTCCATCTGTGCCATTGTCTCTAATTTCTTTTCCGGCCATTCCATAGCTGCGGTTGAGGATGGCCATCACTCACTTCCTCATCCTATCAACTCCGGTGTTCCTCAGGGCTCTGTCCTATCTCCTAAGCTCTTTCTAATTATCATAAATGTTCTTCTCAACTGTACCTCCAGTCCCATCCATTCATACGCAGACGACTCTACCTTGCACTATTCAACTAGTTTTCCAGAACGCCCCAGCCAGCAATCCCTCAAAAACAAACGTAATGAAGCCATACAACACTTATCTTCTGATCTAACTACTATTTCCAATTGGGCAGAGAAAACCTTGTTGCCTTTAATATGCTTCCAAAACCCAATTTCTCCATCTATCTACCCGTCAGGAACTCCCAAAGGACTATCCCTTGTTCTTCAACAATACAAAAATCAATCCTTCATCTTCTCTCAATATTCTTGGTGTCTCTTTTTCTTCTGCTCTCACTTGGAAGGACCATATTACCAGTCTTGCTAAGGCAACCTCCCAGAAGCTGGGTGTGCTCAACCGCCTCATAGGGTTCTTTACCCCTGCACAGCTTTTTGCTCTGTACAGCGCGTCCTTGTATTGAATATTGTTCACATGTGTGGGGAGGAACCGGAGGATCCTCTCACACCGCACTCCTAGATAAAAGTAGAAAGGAAGGCCTTTCGTATAATTCATTCCAGCCTACTCACCAACTCTCTGCAAACTCTCTCTCTTCGCCGCAATGTTGCATCTTTCTCGCTCTTCTATCGCTACTACAATAATCAGTGCTCCTCAGAGCTCTCCCAGTGTATAGGCCTACCACCTCCTCTACGTAGGGTAGGCTACGTGGTACCAGTCTTGGAACACAATCCCACCCCTACTCTGTGCAACTCTCCAACCCATGAGTGAAATGTTTTTTCAGTCTTTCTTCTATTCAACTGCTTAGCTCTGGAACTCTCTCCCAGAATCAGTCTTTCCCTCCTCCTATGACTTAAATTGCTTCAAACTCCGTGTGTCCAGGCATTTTGGCTCGAACTTTCCTTGATTTTGGCCCTGTCACTCTTTCAACTCTGGGAGAGGCACTTGCTACAGGCAGTTCTGCCTTTTGTCTCCCTCACTCACATAGAACAAAGAAATATAATTATATATATATATATATATATATATATATATATATATATATATATATATGTGTGTGTGTGTGGAAATTGGCCAGAACCTTCAAACAGCCTCGGAAGGAACCATCAAGGCACAGGCTTCCTGGGATAATGCAAATAAAGATTCCCAACACCCCACAATCACTTACTCCCAACTCAACCCTTTAGTGGTAGATAGCCAGGATTCCTCAACTGGAAGCTCCTGGAACAGGGCGGAGCTTCCCCATCCACCTCGACGCTCTCCCATTGGCTGGGGAAGAGCTCTCCAAATGATACATCACAAAATGCCAGCTACTGCATTGGTCAAGACGCTTGCCCCAATGGCCGGAACAAAAAAGGAGGTGGAAATCGGAAACATGGACACTGAAACACACAAGAGTATCACCCAGCTTGGAAAATCAAGAACCAGGGTGACTAATCCTGGAATACCCGTGATTGGCTGGAGGAGAAACAACCAATCCAGATTATTGTCAAATTCGTTGCCGCTACCTATAGTAAGACCACGTATGGATTATGCTGTTTAATTTTGGTGTCCCTATTACAGAATGGACATAGATTCCTTGGAGAGAGTGCAGCAAAGAATGACAAAAATTATCCATAATATTAGAAATCTTCCATATGAAGAAAAGTTGAAGAAATTATGCTTACATACGTCGGTTAGAGAGACGTAGAATTAGATGGGATATAATAGAGGTGGGGGCTAAACATAAGGAAAAAAGGAGTCATGAAAAGAATACAATATAATTCACGCGGAAATCTCCCCTCAAGTGTAAAATAATAATAATAATAATAATAATAATAATAATAATAATAATATTTATTCAGTTAGCAATTTACAGAGTTGGTACCACATAGTATGTTACAAATATGACATGTACCAGCCTTGCATAATTCCAACTAAGGATAGCCCAATAAGGCTGTTAGGCGTATTTCCATTGGGGTCCTTGTGGGATTAGGTTAGCTGGGGAAAATGGGGAGGATAAAGAAATAGATACTTTAGAGAAAGTATTTCTAGGGGGCTATTTTAAGATACCTTACATCCTATAGTAAATATCAGTAATCCGTAATTAGTAATCATTTCAGTTTGGTTTGTCTATCTCTTATGTCGCATTTAGTAGTAGACATAAGCTTGGTGCTCCCTTCTCGCAGCTGTCCGGTTCAGGTGTTCCTTCAGGCTACGTCTGAAGGAATACAGTGTTCTCTTTTCACGGACTGACTGGGGTAGGTCGTTCCAGTCTTTGATGGCGGTGAAGAAGAATGCTTGCTTACCCTGTCCTTGGTTTCTCGGGACCTTAAAATTAAACATCCTGTTTCTTGTATTATGTCCACTCCTCTCATTTGCTTTAACAAAATCATTCTTTAGATACTCTGGAGCTCTGTCATAGAAAATTTTGAAGGCATTAGTGAGCCTGATTTGTTTGGCCCTGTCAGAGACATTGAGCATACCTAGTGACTGAAGCTGTTCCTGGCCAACATGTAATCTGGGTCCTAGGTTCAGCATGAACCTAACCATTTTATTTTGAGTGACCTGAACTTTGTGCTGTGCTGATTTAGATGATGCAGAGTACCAGGATGACACAGAATAGTCAAAATGACATTGAACAAGCGCTTGGCAGAGGGTCTCTTTGGTCGCCGCGGGCAAGCATCCCACCTGTCTATACAGGTATTTTATACGTGCTCTACACTTACTCAGGATAGATTCCAAAATTGTTTCACCTGACAAACTCGCGTCCAGTTTTAGTCCGAGATATTTAACTTGTGACACTGTTGTTATAGGAATATCATTACAGTTGACCGAGAAGCCCACAATGTCTTTCAGTTTGCGTTTTGTTCCACATAAGATGGCTTCCGTCTTGCCCAGGTGAAGAGATAGTCTATTGTCCACTAGCCATTCACTACATGATTCTAGTTCTTTGGAAAGTGAAGCGGCAATACTTATTGGGTCTTTTCCTGAAACCAGAAGCACGCTGTCGTCTGCATACAGTAATAATTTACATGAGACGCTCAGTTCCATGTCGTTCACATAACAGAGAAAGAGTAAGGGACCAAGGATGCTTCCCTGCGGGACCCCACAGTTAATTGGCATAGGATCAGATATATTATCATAAATTTTGACTCTTTGGGTTCTACCACTAAGATAAGATTTAAACCAGTTCACAGACCCTATGCCCATTGCTTGTAGTTTATTACATAGGATATCATGGTCTACTGTGTCAAACGCTTTTTGTAGATCAAGAAGAACCATACCGGTGTAGTTACCTTTAGACATTTCTTTACGAATGTGATCCGTTAAGTGGATGAGACAGGAGTCTGTCGAGTAATAATAATAATAATAATAATAATAATAATTCCTTATTCCAGACACATAAGATAGATACAGTATAAATACAGTACGACCTAATGGTCCATATCACATACACTTCTCGTCAGAGCACAGATAATAATTATACACAAAGGTATATTAATAAAGAAACAATAAAATAAAATATACAGTAGGCCTATTTACAGAATAGAGCACATATCACATTTTGTCATAATATAACACAGATAGGCTAACTAAGGCTATTGCTCAATGTTGGTTAACACCTATTGCACAGATCATTGCTCATAGTTCAATTAGACCTATATATTACATTACATACTATGTGTGCAGCAGCTTCTGCCAGTGAGATAAAATACGGGATTCATAGATATGATCACTAGACCAAAGAGCTACAATCAGCGTGTTACTGGAGGATTGCAGTCGCTGCGAAAAGCTGTACACCAGTCTCCTGATGACAGCCCGACAGCACTGCACATCCAACAGTGTGCACACCATACTAGTGCTTTCATATTTAGAGAGACCAATGAACATCTTGAGTATATTATGATAGGATGTACACAGACCATTTATGGTGGCTCTCTTATACTTCCACCACAAATGGGCCGTGTACATAGAGGAACAATATGTCCGGAACAAAGTGACTTTAGTTTCCCAATTACACATGTGGAATTTTCTCAAGATGGTGTTACCACGTAAATATAGCTGTCTGCGCTGACGGCCGATATCTGCATCATCTGAGCAATCGTTTGAGATAATGTGTCCCAGGTATTTTATTTTGTTTACTTCTTGAATAATTTGATTATTGAGTGAGAAATTTGGCAGTTTACTTTTATACAGTAATTTTGATCTAAATATAAGAACAGCACTTTTCAGTGGGTTGAATTTAACACAATGTTTACTACCAAAAGATTCACATATATCAAGAAGTTTGCTCAGACCCGCAGAAGACGGTGCAATAATGACCAGATCATCAGCATACATGAGATGGTTGATGATTTTATTCCCACCATAACATCCAATCTGCTCTTTATTCAATTTATCACTTAATTCATCCATATATACATTGAATAAGTAAGGTGAGAGAATACTACCCTGTCTCACTCCATTGGTTACTGTAAAGGAATCCGAAATAATGTTACCCCATCTTACATTAAATGTTTGATTGGCGTACCAGTACTTCAAGATTCTCAGTATATAGGATGGCACTACATGCATCTGAAACCTGATTGAAACTTATAGAATAGATCATTTTGTTTGAGGTAGTGTTCAATTTGGGTGTATACCGCTCTTTCAAGGATTTTAGATACAATACATAATATGCTAACTGGTCTGTAGTTACCAACTTCTAGTTTATTTCCTTTCTTGAATAGAGGGGTTACAATAGCTTCCTTCAGTTCAGCAGGTACAGTGTTGGTGTTAATTGACAAGTTGATGATGTGGGTTAGGGGGCCTGCTATACCAATGGCTCCATCTCGTAGAAATTTGGCAGGAATTTTGTCTGGTCCTGTGCTTTTATGTACATTTAGGTTAGACAGCTCGTCAAAAGTGTATTTTGGTGTAACATTTTGCAATCCAAATGTGTTCGGGTGTATGTCTTTATCTCTGTAGAAATTTCGAAAGGTGGCCGTTGTTGTCGTGCATTTATTGAGAGGTTGAGGTAGGTTCTGTGCAAGTGTGTTTGCTATGGAGGTGAAGAAGGAGTTGAAGTAGGTTGAAATTTGTCGTTCATCGTGGCAAACCTGATCATTAATGGTGAGAACAATATTAGTGTTGATGGCTGGCCAACTTCCTAGCAGGCAGATGTGCACACGTATCTTTTGCCGGTCAGTCATCTAAAATCAGAAACTTTCCAAACGGAGTCCCACAAGGATCCGTCCTATCGCCCGCACTCTTCAATCTGTACATGCACGATATAACTACACCCAAAACGCCCCAAATAAACTTAGCCTCCTATGCAGATGACATAACACTCACATGCACACACCATGACCCAAAAGAGCAACAGATCTCCTTCAACCCTATCTCAACACACTACATGGCTGGTGCACTACAAACAGACTTAATCTAGCCCCAGCCAAATCCACCGCAACCCTGCTCACAAGTTGGACAGGAGAACACGAATACATCCCTCAACTCACCATAAACAACACACCCCTAACACATACACACACACACAAAATCCTAGGAGTAACATATGATACTCATATGACATTCAAACAGCACACCACAAACATTAAAAAAGAAACTGACACCCAGACTTAACGCCCTCAGGTCACTTGCTCACACAAAATTTGGACACAACAAAGAAACTACCACCACAGTATATAAACAATACATAAGATCAGTGATGGAATACGCAAGCCCAGCCTGGGCTTCTAACCTAGCTGAAACACATCATAAGACCTTACAGACTATTCAAAACAAAGCCCTGAAGATCATTACAGGCTGCACAGCTACTGCACCCACAGATCACCTACATCAAGAAACCAAAATCCTCAAAGTCAAAGACCATCTGGACATGAGAGGCACTCAATTCCTGGCAGTAGCCTCCACGAACCAAGACCACCCACTAAAATACATGGCAACACACCCACAGACAACAAGAAATATCAAAACAACACCCAGCACACGGTATCACACACAATTATTGTCCTCTCTCCCTCCCTGCCCACCCCGAACCAACTTCCAGAAGCACATCCATACTCAGATCTCTCACCGATCCATCCACTCACTCACAGACAACACGCAGCTGCATGCATGACCTCCCGAAATCATCCTTCCGAATCCTCCCTTCCTCGCGAGGACAGAGTCCACCTGGCCAGGCTGAGATGCGGACACCATCCAGCTCTCCTGAGCTATCAGAAGAGACTGGATGACTCCGTTGTCGACACCTGCCCGGGATGTAACACAGCACCCCATACCATTAAACACATCATAGAAGACTGCATTTCACACAACCACTTACGCCAACAACACAATCTACACTCAATGAGAGCTCTGTGGGAAAGCCCGATCGTGGCCATGGCCTTTCTCAGGGACTCGGGGCTGTTCGGCCAGGCAGCTTAGGGAACAACAACAACAACAACAACAACAACAACAATATTAGTGTTAGACGAATCCCTTGTCTTGTTGCTGTAGCCTGTTGTTTTTAGGTGCCTCCATAGTTTCTTTGGGTTATTCTGATATTCCTCTGCCTTATTGTGAAAATAATTAGTTTTCGCTGATTTTATTTTCCTACTTAGTTTATTCCTGGCCCTGTTGAACTCATGTTTCAGACCTTGATCCTGTCTATGTTGCGCTTGCTTTTTAACAGTTTGTCTCTGTGTTCCAGATGGTGTAGTATGTCATTGTTGATATCTGACCTTGCTTTAATTTGTATGTCTTCAGAGGAGCTATTTCGTCTAGAATGTTTGTGATGATGGTTCTGAAGCCAACCATGCGTCAAATTAACGTTGTACTTCCAAACAGACCAGTCTGTTTCCATAAAATGTCCAGAAATGTTTCTTTATTGTAGTTTCTGAGTGACCTTGTTTTGATAACCTTGTGATTCTCTAGGGTAATTTTTGTGGTTTTTCGTGTGCAATATGAAAACATCAGCAGTTGTAAAGTCAGTGAAAATAGGCTAGCCTAAACAGACAGATGCTGGAAATACCCTGAGCCGAAGCAGGGATATCTCTAGTCTAACTGGTAAGGTGCCTGCCTCACACCCAAGGGGTCGAGAGTTCGTGCCCCCACCAGGGCATGATATTTATCGGGAATTTAGATAAAGGTTAAATTACATATCACTGGTACATGAAATATCCCAACAAAATTATATTATAATTACCAACGACGTAGTCGTTGATAGTGTAATCCAGTCCCCCACACGCGGCTAGTTCAAATTGCATGACATGTAGGAATGTTCACATAATACAATATCGATACAATGAACTTAGCTTAGAGGACTGGTGATGTGACTGTTTGTTAATATTTAGTAGTTGTGACAGTGAACTGTGGTGAGGGGGAGGAGGATGGAGACGGGGTGTTTTTGAGAGACTAAAGGGCCGGCTTCCGATCGCTTCGCGAAATTACATATGGCTGCCGGCTCATAATATAACCCATAACTTGGTTTCATAATACATCTAGAGCTGATGTAGATATGTATTTACATTAATATTTAACCTAACTTAAGAATAAACTACAATACACAAAGAACCAGCCGAAATCGTACAAGCGATACGATACCGCCAAATTCAAATGTCCTATTGGACCAAAACCTGTCGGGATCATTACCCTATTCCCGACATATTGCCCGCCACCAAAAATGATATACAGGAACAAAAAAAAGGACATCGAAGTCAAAGATCACCTTGTTGGATCTTTGATCTCCAAAGATCCACGGAACTCATAGCCGTCCTCCTTTTGGGACGAGCGCCACCTGAAGCCTGAGGAGGATCATCCTTCTCATCATCTGCTGCCCCACCTTGAGGAGCACTGCCACCAGCACTCTCCCGCGGAGGGGTATCAGTAGAGACGCCAGGATAATCCGGCAGTTCTACATCCTGCTCCAAGGGATATAACCTCACGACTGGGCGAGTAGTAACCCCAGTCGAAGTTCGTATTTTAGCAACCCTTATAAGACCATCAATGCCCTGGAACAAATCGATAATCCTCCCAAGCTTCCAAAATAACCTAGGACGCTCATCATGAATCAGGACGATATTCCGATACGAGGCCATCGTTGATTCGTCCCTTTGATCTTATGAGAGTGACGCTCGCGAAGAGACAGCAAATATTCTTGGGTCCACCGTTTCCATAGATCGTCGGACACCTTGTTTACATACTGGAAGCGACGACGTGTGGCGTCAGCATTGCCGAACGTAGGGTCATGCAGATCTTCGTCATTTACGGACGATCTAGGAAAGGTATTAAGGGTTCGTCCACGTGTCATCATGGAAGGCGAAATGGGTAAGAGGTCATCAACATCTGCCGAGGTATAGGTCAAGGGCCTGTCGTTGACTAACATCACAATCTCTATTAAGATGGTTTGCAACTCCCGTCTGGTCACCAGTGCCCTTCCTAATACCTTCTTCAAGGCAGATTTGACGATACGATTGTTCTCTCCCAAATCGCCCCGAACCATGGTGCACGTGCTGGTATAAATCTCCATTGACAACCCTTTCCAGTGAGGGTAGCCACAACCTGCGGGTCATCCATTAAACTCTGGAGATATTTAGAGGCCCCGACAAAACAAGTCGCATTATCGCTCATAATAATTTGAGGGAAACCATTGCGGCCTGCAAAGCGTCTTAGAGTATGCAAAAACCCCTCACTGGATAGGTCGTCAATCAATTCAATATGAATCGCTCTGGTTACCGCACATGTGAATAGGACGGCATATACCTTTATGATATTACCGGGCGATTCTCTAACATGAATCGCTCCGGTGTAGTCTACCCCGGTTACCTGAAATGGTTCAGTCCTTTGTACCCTGAACTCAGGCAAGGGAGGTAGATCTACTGGGGAGTAAGGCTTACCCTGTAATCTTTTACAGATAGTACAGCTATTGTGGATCCCTTTAATTGCTGTCGCATCTTAGGGATCCACCAACGTTGTCGCATATACGCCAGAACATAATTTACGCCAAAATGTAGGCAGGTCCGATGGCATTGGCGAATCAACATTTTGGTAATCAAATGAGAGGAGCTAAGGAGGACAGGATATTTAGCAGAATCAATAATGTCCGCTTTTTGTATCCTGCCTCTACACTTAATGATGCCTCCTTCCATATATAATCCTAGCTGCCTCATTAAGTTTGAGGGTTTGGCCTTTGACTCCTTGCTCAGGATTTGATGTTCAGTAGGATAAGATATCTTTTGTACTAAACATATTAGTTTTGCTTCTGCTGATCTCAATTCATGGAGTCTGATATGCTTCGAATCTTCACTAAGGAAAGACCCGTGAGCCCGACTTCTCATGTTGTTAATGAAACGGTATATCCATGCAAATACCCGTATTACTTGATCATAGCTGCCGTAACGTTCCCACTCTACCAACTTGTTATCCTGATGTGTAGTACTCACATTCGAACTACTTAACACATCATCGTGGGGCCGACTTGAAGGATCAGATATGCATCCCCTGAAATCCTGAGGCCATTCAGTTGGAGATGTAAGCCATGGAGGTCCATGCCACCAAATAGAGGAAGACATAAACTGCTGTGCCGAGATCCCCCGGGAAATTATGTCACTGGGGTTATCCCTGGTGCTCACATAGCGAAATGTAGCTGTAGGAACTAAGTTATGAATCTCATCAGTGCGATTAGAAACATAAACAGGTAACACTTTCTGGCTGTGTACCCATGAAAGCGCTATTTGACTGTCGCTCCAGACATAGACGTTATTAATCAGTAGTATGTCTGCATAGGCATCCAGTGTAAACTTTATTAGACGAGCAGACAGAAGTAATGCAGTAAGTTCTAATTTAGGAACTGCAATCTTCTTTATAGGGGCTACTTTGGCCTTCGCTATAGCCAGCGTCACTACACTACCATTGCATATGTATATGGCAGTACCGTACGCACTATTACTAGCATCAGAAAAGGCATGTAGATCCACCTGGTGACCACTAATAACCTGACGAGGAAGTTGGACCCTGCAACATGTGGAAAGGTCCGACCGAATCAACCGCCAAGTATCTTGTAACTCAATCGGGAGGGGCGTGTCCCAATCTAGTTTTAGCCGCCACAGTTGCTGTAAAAAACATACGAGCACGGATTGTTACAGGCAGCAAAACACCTAGGGGATCAAACAACCTCGCTGACAAGCTTAAGCAGTTTCGCTTGGTCATAAGCTCACTGCCGCATGGGGTGTGACAGAAGGATATACAATCTGTGGTAGTGTCCCATTTGTGACCTAAAAACTTCACCTCACTATCCTCAGTAGCTACACCGTCAGAAGTAAATTGACCTTTCAAAAGATCACTATTAGTGGCCCATTCTCTTAAGTATAAATGAGCCTTGGCAAATATATCACGGATCTCCCAGCATCTCTTGAGCAATAAATCTTCATTGTCTCCGGTGCCTTGAAGATTGTCCACATAGATCCCATTCTTGATCTCATTCTTGAAGTCAGGATCTAGTCCAGCCTCCTCAAGATGACGCAAGATAGTAGCGTTGAGAAGGAACTGGGAAACAGGTCGCCCCGAATAAGACGACTCTGAACCTGTAGACCAGATACACCGAATCTAGATCCATTGGGTCCCGCGGCCATAAAAATCTTGTCGAGGCCCTGTCTTCACGATGGAGTTGAAGCATCAGGAAGGCCTTCTCAATATCGGCGACCCATGCAAACTTATGACATCTGAAGCGCAACATAATTTGCGCTAGATCAGAGACCAGGGACGGACCCGTGTACAGGACAATCATTCAGGCTATAGGAGCGATCACTAAATTTTGGAGAACAGTCATACACAATACTAACAGGATTGGTGGAAACTGTCCTTTTTAATCCCATGGTGAGCAAGGTAATGGATGTTATCCCCATACTCACTGAGATCTACTCTCCACAAATCCACGTTGTACCTGCTCGGCCAAAACTGCCGCATAAGTCTCGCAATAACTTGGATCCTTGACAAACTGCTTCTGAAGCCCACGTAACCTACCAAGTGCTAGATGGAAATTAGTAGGTAATTTACTCTTGTTATCATTCCAAGGGAGCCTTACCACATACTGACCTCTGCCAGAGTCATACGTTACAGTCTCTTCATACGAGCTTAACGCTAGCTTGGACTCACGATCAAGTTCATGTGGGTCAATTCCAATATTGTCCAAGTCCCATAGCTTATCTATATCAGTACATGTATTATCAGGCACATTTGGCCTAATATATTTATCTATGGGGCTTACTGCTACCTTGAGGACCGTAACCACCTCCACCTGTGTGTCTTGAGAGGAAGTGGCATAGGATCCAGAAATGGCATAACCTTGGATACGTGGGGAGCATTATTAGCTTATCTACCCGCCGATATCCAGGGTGAACCAGGTCGTAGTAATAATCAGCTCCGACCAGTAGCATAATACCATTGTTAGCAGAGAGTTGATCATCAGCCAGTTTATACCCCTTGCTTCTGAGATATTTCAAATGTGGTTGAATCTCTGATGCTATATAGAAACTGGGTAGTGTGTCGACCACAACAGCCTTGATGGGACATACCTTTTTTCTATAAACATATGAAATCTCCACAATATCATAGTCACTGGAATCTATTTCACCAGTGAAACCATGGAGACGCAAATTCTCTTGACCCTTGCTGGTACACTTGAGCTGGGGTAATGATGACCGCAGAACGAATGACCTCTGTGAGCACTGGTCAAGTAAGGTGCGCGTCATTATAGTATTATTATTACTCCCCACTACTGGCAGCATCATAGTAGGAAGCAATTGACATTCTCGAGAAGCAATGGACATGGCAGATACTTTATCACCCTCGCTCTTACTTTTCTCATGTGACTCTTTGGGGGTTCTCCCCTTTTCTTTGCCGTCGTGCCGATCAGACTGGGTGCAAAGGGAAAACCAATGTTTCCCCTTGCAATACTTACAAGGTTTGATGTAGGAATTGGTGCAGGTACTGTTGAAGTGGTCTCTTGCCAGACAGCTGGTACATAACTTAAGCGATTTAGCCTTGCTAACCTTCTGTGTAGCCTTAGGATACTTAGGACACCGATACCACAGATGACCGTGGACACTGCACAACTTACAACCTAATGATATTGGCCTTTTCTGTTTAGGAGAAGTCTTGTACCGGGAAAGCTGCAGTAGATGGCGACATCTCCACTTGTCGGTAGTGTCCAGTACTCTCCATATTGAAGACTTCGGTCTGGTACACCTGCACCAACGCTTCCAAGTTTAGTGGAGAGTCGCTTAGTTGTCGTCTTAAGATTTCCCTTAGGGGAGAGGGTATTTTTATTCAAGATATTCACACTAAATATCTCCTCCTTGGTGACGGCCATTGTCTCCATAGATCGGAGGAGGCTCTCAAAGGAGGCATAGTACTCCTTTAGGGCCGTCACATCATAGGATGGAGGATCTAGCGTGAAGAACTTAGTAATTAACGCGGTCTTGATGACTTCCACTCTCCCGTAAGTTCTCTTCAGCAACTCCACTGCAGACTCGTAGCTGGTAGCTTCTAGCTTGTACCCATCGACTAACTTCAATGCCTCCCCTTTCAATTGACCACGGAGATATGTGAACCTTTGGATGGATGTGAGTGTTTTATGATGATGGATGGAACACTCAAAAATATCCCAAAATCCAGTCCAGGTAGCCGAATCCCCGGAAAAGGTAGTGTTACGGCTGGATCGGCAATACATATTCGGGATTCTTGATCGTAGGACAGAAATGGCTTAAGTGACAACGACACGCTCGATTCCAGTCCCAAATACTATATGCTCCAGACAACAAAAGCACCAACGCCCTACAGAGTTATCGTCTACGGTAACGAGGTACCTTAACTCGGCGAAAGTGTACAACAGGGGTAGGCTATGAGGCTAAACTCCCTCAGACATTTATAGGTTACGTTATTACTAAAGAAATGCAATACTCAAGAAACTACGTTAATATTAAGCCTCTAATAATGTAGAATAGAAGCAGGCTAAAGGTATGACAGTGAAATGCTAAATGACAAATGTACACGCCTACTTGAAAGCGCGTGCACTACACTAACTGTCCCCTACTAACATGCACTAGCATGTAGCATACAAGATGTTCATGATCCAGTAGATACCTAATAATACACATGGGAGGAACATAAACAGTAGTCACTTATTATAATAATGAATCTATACTTGGAATAACTAAAAGGTTGCAGGCAACAGTACTGCGCCGGTAGCCTACCACCGCATAGGCTACTTCGCTTCTCTCACTCTGTCTCCCCTCCGAGTCCGTATGCGCCCTACGCAACAGAACTCCGGACACAGCAGCAAAACGACAGTGCAGTTAATTGATACATGAAAGTATTAATAGTGTTGTCTTGTGTGTGAGTAATGTGTATTGTAAAGTGTTATAGATATATACTTAAAGAGAGCTGCAATGCATAGTAAAATAAAGATATATCCCACTCATCATCCCCATGTGTTCTAGCTAGCAGGCCAAGTCACAGGAACAACGAGTCCCAGCACCGAAAGCGAGAACCCAGGAGAAGACTGTAGAGAACACAAGGACAGATAAATTACGTTACTCTACTATACCGGCACTACGAGCGAGCTGTAGTCTCGGGTGCTACACTCGCTCCTGGCTCGGTATGCAAATCAAGGCTAAGTCCTCGTCCCTCTACAGACAACTCCTGGGCATGGTCGGGCTCTTACACATGGCACCAGTCTAGTCACAAATGGGATGATGAGCAGGGCATATAACTCGTGAACATGTAGAACGTTCACCAACTATCCTCATCAAGAAGATCGCTGTTCACATTAACCCCTTAAATCTAATACATGTAAATATATGCTTGTCCTAAGAGTAATACGAGAGGTGAGTGCTGAAACTCCTTTAGGACCTCAAGGGAAGGTTATGCATTTAAATAGAGAGAAGAATGAAATGAGAGTAATGTCGTCAGAGAGAAAGAGTGCAACCGTGAGAAGTGGGGAGAGAGAGCAAGGGATGTTAGAATCTCAAAGGTTCTAGGCAACCTGGTCAAGGAACACACAGCCAACCTCCAGGCAGTGTGCTGTACGACAACATGGGCCCAGCCCAGGCAGGCAACAATGGACTACCAACCCTATCGCGCCTAGCTATAAGGGCAAGGCTGCCAACCAGTCCATACGTCTGGCAACCACCCGGCCGGCAGCGCGGCGCGTTGCTACCCTCTTGCTCTGAAGCCTAACTAACTCTCTCTCTCTGAATTCCCATTGTATTATCTATCAACTTCTCTATTGATACTACATATTAAATGGAAGGTCTCGACATGGCTTAAAACAAAACCCACCACTGGTTAGCACATGACGAGACCTTTGCAGAGATACAAAGAACATAGTTATAAGTTGTCACACTCAATATACATTGCGGCTGACGGTAGCCAGATCACGGGCGGTACAGTCGAGTACCAAGGAGTACAATCAGGTTGCGTTGCACAGCACTGGAGTGCGTCACAGCCCCCCCAAGATTTTAGATAATCGACCTTAGAAGCATTATCAAAATCTGACAGGCAACCAACCGACCTGCTACCCTTAGCTGCCACTAATTGCAAAAGGTGCACAACAACTGAAGTGTGAATTATACATAAAACACAATATCGCATGCATCATGCTACAACAATAAAGACTTACAAAACTAAAAAAAAAAGAAAGAGTTTTCTCGTTTATTTTATTGTTTTATAATCATTTTGGACGGCGTTATGATAGCCTAATTTTACTCCTGCTCAACCCACACACCGTGCACGACTATCTTGGATCATAAACCCTTGATAGACAATCTGCTATCACGTTCTCACTCCCGGCAATATGCTGAATGTTGAGATTATACTCTTGGAGCATTAGGCGACCACCTGGTCAACCGCATATTCCGATTGTGAAAACTGATTTAGGAATTTCAAGGGATGATGGTCCGTATAAATCGTCACTACCGGGCCGTAGGCTGGAACATAAACTTCCGAAATGTTTGAGCGACAAAACGATAGCCAGAAGCCCTCCTTCTCTATAGTCGAGTAATTCCTTTGTGCCGAATTAAACTTGCGAGAAAAGAAGCTCACTGGGTGTTCCAAGCCCTCGGAATCAGTCTGCAGTAACACTGCCCCGGCACCCACACCGCTGGCATCAGTCGCCAGCTGAAAACTCCTGGAGAAGTCTGGGGCCCTCAAAATCGGATGTGTACACAGCAGGTGCTTGACTAGGTCGAAAGCCCTCTGACACTCCGCAGCCCAACAGAACTTCACTGACTTCGACAGTAGATCAGTTAACGGTGCTAAGACAGTAGAGTATCCCCGGATGAAGCGCCTATAATAGCCTATCATACCTAGGAACCGCATGACCTGGCGCTTAGTGGTGGGCCTGGGAAACATATTGATAGCCTGTATCTTGCTCCGGGGGGTGGCACACCCGGCCTAACCCGACCACAAAGCCAAGATACTGCACAGTAGCCTTTACAAACTCGCACTTCCTCAGGTTCACCACCAGCCCAGCATCGTGCAACTTCCTAAACAGGGTCTCTAAGTGCCTTAGGTGATTTTCAAAATCGTCATCATATACTATCACGTCATCAAGGTAGACCGTGCAGTTAGGGATTTCGTCACAAATATCGTTCATCAGGTTCTGAAACGTGGCAGGTGCGTTCTTAAGCCCATAAGGCATTACGTTACATTGGTAGGTCTTGCCATCTACCACAAAACCACAAACTTGCTTAGCTCGGTCCGACAGGGGTACTTGCCAGTAGCCTTTTACAAGATCAATTTTAGTAAGGTACTTTGCATTCCCTATCTTGTCCACGCTGTCGTCAACTCGAGGCAAAGGGTAAGGGTTGGTAGTGGTCAAGCCATTTAGCTACGAAAATCTATGCAGAACCGCACCTTGCCGTCAGGTTTTGGCTGCAACGTGACGGGTGATGTCCACTTCACATAACCTTCAGTGATCATCCCTCTCTCAACCATGTACTTTAACTCCTCCCGTAAAGCTGGCAACTTTACCGGGGGCACACGGTAGGGCACTGACTTGAAGGGCACATTATCACCGACGTCCACGTCGTGCGTTACCTGAGTAGTGAGACCTGGGTGTTCGGCGAAAACAGAGGGGTATGACCTGAACAGGCCTAGGACAGCAGCACCCTGGTGCTCAGGCAGGTGACTTACAGCTTGCCTAGCCTCTTGTTCAGTATTCCCCGCCCACTGTTCCGCGGAAATGACACAGTCCCAGCTATCCTCCTCAGCAGCATGATCCCACCTCCTTCTCCACCCTGGCCGCTGCAGGCCAGCACAGGGACAGTGAGAGGCTCTGAGGGGCGTCTCACATACTCTTTCATGAGGTTAACATGACATAACTGATGTTTTTTCCTACGGTCAGGTGTTGCAACGAGATAATCAAGGTCGGACAGTTTCTTAGCCACCACATACGGCCCAATGAACTTGGCAGAAAGGGGGTGTCCAGGCAAAGGTAAAAGCAACATTACCTCCTGACCCACCGAAAACTCCCGAAGCTTCACCTTGGCGTCATACTGGTGCTTCATGACCGCCTGTGCATTAACCAAGTTATTACCTGCCGCTGCCATGCAACCTATAAGTCTCTCCCGGCTCTCAAGGACATATTTAAGTACAGACCCCGGCTTCTCTTCGCCCTCCCAGATCTCTTTCACCATACTTAAAGGTCCTCTCACATTATGGCCAAAGACTAGCTGATTTGGACTGAACCCCAGGCTCTCTCCTGGGACTTCACGTGCAGCGAACAGAACATACGGCAGACCCAAATCCCAATCAGTGTCATGTTCTGCACAGTAACAGCGTAGCATACTCTTCAGGGTCGAGTGCCACCGCTCCAAGACTCCCTGACTCTCGGGATGGTAGGCTGACGACACTACAGAACATATACCGTGCAACTGAAGGGTTTGCTTGAACAATTTGGATGTAAAATTGCTCCCCTGGTCTGACTGCACCTCACGTGGAAATCCATAACGGGAACAGAACAATAATAAGTTTTTAACAACTGCCTTTGCCGAGCCGTTTCTCATGGGGTATGCGTCCGGGTATCTCGTAGCCACATCCATGATTGTCAACAGGAATTTATTGCCACTACTAGTAGGCGGGAAAGGGCCAACCAAATCTACTACAACTTTGCTGAACGGAGGCCCGGTGACAGGTATGGGAAACAAAGGTGCCTTCGGGATTGTCTGGTTAGGCTTCCCCGTTGTCTGGCAGGTCGCACACCCAACCACCCATGCACAGACATCAGCCTTGACCCCAGGCCACCAGAAAAACCTGCCCAATGCCGCCAATGTTTTTGGTTACCCCCAAATGACCCGCCACCGGCACATCATGCGCCAGACACAATAAGGACTCTCTATACTTATTTGGAACAACCACCTGGTCTACTACCCTCGCACCGCCCTCCCACTTCGATTTGGGGTCTAAAAATCTGCGGTACAATATCCTGTTGAGCCTAAAGAAATCTCCCGGCTTCGCATCCCCATCTTCCTCCAACTCTATGGCACCATTGCTATAACGAGCTAGGCTAGCGTCTTGCAGCTGCTGCTCACTTATGTCCCCGGGCGTCAATGCATCAAGATGGTTTTGTAATAAGACATTACCCCGGCTAGTAGGCTCTACTGCCTTAGTGGCTCTCGCTACAGCTCTTGCCTCACGCGAAGTCTTACCCAACTCTGCCTTGTTACACACCATATCTGGGCCAGAGTCAACTCCCGTGTTTATTATAGGTCCAAGTACCGAATCACCGAGAAGTGCAGCAGAATCAATGTCCCTTTTCCTGCCCTTAGCAACCTTCTCCTGATCCTTCCTCCACTGTCCCCGAGGTTGAGTGCTAGGCTGTGCAGGAGCCGCAGAGCGAGATCGGGTTACCACACAGGCCATCTCATCCTGTTGGCACCTCCCAACCCATTCCCGATTCTCACCATCCACGTCGGCCGCCCTCTCGGCAACGACTAAGGGTGGAGTCCCGGAAGTGGGCACCGCAAAGTCGTTGCCGAGAAGAAGGTCGACGCCCTCAACTGGCAAACACTCAACGATCCCTACATCCAGCTCCCTGCACACCTCTCCCACTCTCAACTCCAACCTCACAAGTGGGTATGACCTCGTAGCATTTATACCCTGCACCACAACAACTCTGGCCGCATTTATCGGTTTCCCTGTGAAGTTCCTCAACAAAGTTTGCGAAGCCCCCGTATCCCTCAACAAGTCAACCCTCCGTAGTTCACTCCCCCAGCTCACAAACCCGTGTCCCCGATGGCTACAGAAAGTGTCCCGGACAGGTGTCGAGCCTTCCGTACGCTTCTTTACCGCGTGCGCCTCAGCTGCTGACAACCTACCCCGGGCAGTTGCTGCAGCCTTCAGAGACACACCGATACTGTGAACCAATGACACCGGCTTAGCGGGAGTGTTACTAGGGCACTCACGTGAATAATGGCCTAGCTTCTGACATTTGTAACATTTCACATCCCCAATGGGCTTCTTCCCTTGTGCGGGCGAAGAAGGGGCCTGACCTTTAGTAAACGGGAGAGGCTTGTGTTTGTAGGTGTTATTAGGTGCAATGCTTTTAGTGTGGTTATGTGTGTCATAGGATTTGTTATTATCGAAAACTCTGGTGGGTGGGGTATAGCGCCCCTTCTGCCCTGACTCAGCCCTCTGAGCGGCATCGCAACCACGAATCAATGATAATCTGAGGTCTGCCATCTTGGCAGCCTCCTCTACTGTCTTGGGACATTTTTCCTTAATGTTCAGCGTTAGATCGGTTCCAGTACATTTGTAAAACTGTTCCAGATAGAAAAGTTGCTTAATTTCCTCAGCAGACTCTGCGTGCTCGGACCGAAACCAGTTATTACATGCATCTGTTAAGTCCCGTGCGTGCTCCATAAAACTGACGTCGCTCTTCTTATTCACGCCACGGAACTTCAATCTATAAGTTTCGGGTTGCAGTTCGTAGGCCCGGAGCACAGCCTCCTTCACCAGTCCATACACGACACTCTCGTCCAGTGACAGTGCATCGTAGGCTTTCAACCCCTTACCCACTAGACGTGATGAAACTAATGCTGCCCATTTAACCTCCGGCCAGTCATACTCACGACACTTCTTTTCGAAACGAGCAAAAAAACTCAGTCACTGCTGTCTCATCAAATGCGGGTACTAACTTAATTAAATGCGAAAGTGAGTCTGTAACCCGGTGCCCACCACCGAGATGACGCCCCGTGGTCTCTACTCTAGACTTCTCGACATCCATTTCAGCCTGGTACCTGGTTGCATCCTGATTGGCTTGGATTCTAGCAACCTCTATGCGTTCTATACTAGCCTGTTGTATCTGAGTCTCCTGCAGCTTAATCCGTTCTATACTAGCCTGTTGTATCTGAGTCTCCTGCAGCTTAATCCGTTCTATACTAGCCTGTTGACTCTCTCGCAACTTAAGCTTAGCTAGTTCTAGCTGAAATAACATCTCAGGAGACAGGCCTGGGGGGGGAGAGCACAAAATGGGGGATCCACACCGAGACGTGTTTACGGGTAAGCCAGCTTGCCATTGAGAACCCTCCTGCTGCATCGTGCTAAGACTCGCTGGCTGAGGGCCCAGCTCAGGGGTAGAGTGGAATGGAGGCTTGGAGGGAACCCCCCAAGACCCCACTCCACCCACCGCCCCATCGCCATAACCCAACAAACATGCCACCAAATTCTTCTTGGGCCAACTGTCAGGACAGTCCCGCCCCAAAACCGTGGCTAAACAGCGAAGACCGTAACAATCAATAGCCTGCAGGCGCTGTTCGGTCAAAGGTGTCTGCAAAAATGCCCGGGCATCCCTCTCTCCACTTATAACACTCCCCTCCCTAAATATCTGCTGTACTTGCTGGTCACTAGGCTGTACCGTGTTGTCCTCCCCCGTAAATGATGAGTCATTAGACATAGTGCTGGTTATACAATTGCTGTTCATAAACAAAAAAAGTGCTTATTACTAATTGCAGTCTCGACTCACAAAATGTTAAAGATGCTTGAATGACTCTACTCTAGACACCTAACGAAACAATCTGCAAGTCCACCAATACAATAATGACACAATAAAAATTCCTCCAATATGCAAGAAAATTCTAGCCAGCTCTACTAGGTAGCATAGAATAGTTCTCCAAAAAACATGTGATAGAATACTACTGAATCTTGTGCAAGGTCGCCATTTTGTTACGGCTGCGATCGGCAATACATATTCGGGATTCTTGATCGTAGGACAGAAATGGCTTAAGTGACAACGGACACGCTCGATTCCAGTCCCAAATACTATATGCTCCAGACAACAAAAGCACCAACGCCCTACAGAGTTATCGTCTACGGTAACGAGGTTACCTTAACTCGGCGAAAGTGTACAACAGGGGTAGGCTATGAGGCTAAACTCCCTCAGACATTTATAGGTTACGTTATTACTAAAGAAATGCAATACTCAAGAAACTACGTTAATATTAAGCCTCTAATAATGTAGAATAGAAGCAGGCTAAAGGTATGACAGTGAAATGCTAAATGACAAATGTACACGCCTACTTGAAAGCGCGTGCACTTACACTAACTGTCCCCTACTAACATGCACTAGCATGTAGCATACAAGATGTTCATGATCCAGTAGATACCTAATAATACACATGGGAGGAACATAAACAGTAGTCACTTATTATAATAATGAATCTATACTTGGAATAACTAAAAGGTTGCAGGCAACAGTACTGCCGCCGGTAGCCTACCACCGCATAGGCTACTTCGCTTCTCTCACTCTGTCTCCCCTCCGAGTCCGTATGCGCCCTACGCAACAGAACTCCGGACACAGCAGCAAAACGACAGTGCAGTTAATTGATACATGAAAGTATTAATAGTGTTGTCTTGTGTGTGAGTAATGTGTATTGTAAAGTGTTATAGATATATACTTAAAGAGAGCTGCAATGCATAGTAAAATAAAGATATATCCCACTCATCATCCCCATGTGTTCTAGCTAGCAGGCCAAGTCACAGGAACAACGAGTCCCAGCACCGAAAGCGAGAACCCAGGAGAGACTGTAGAGAACACAAGGACAGATAAATTACGTTACTCTACTATACCGGCACTACGAGCGAGCGGTAGTCTCGGGTGCTACACTCGCTCCTGGCTCGGTATGCAAATCAAGGCTAAGTCCTCGTCCCTCTACAGACAACTCCTGGGCATGGTCGGGCTCTTACACATGGCACCAGTCTAGTCACAAATGGGAATGATGAGCAGGGCATATAACTCGTGAACATGTAGAACGTTCACCAACTATCCTCATCAAGAAGATCGCTGTTCACATTAACCCCTTAAATCTAATACATGTAAATATATGCTTGTCCTAAGAGTAATACGAGAGGTGAGTGCTGAAACGCCTTTAGGACCTCAAGGGAAGGTTATGCATTTAAATAGAGAGAAGAATGAAATGAGAGTAATGTCGTCAGAGAGAAAGAGTGCAACCGTGAGAAGTGGGGAGAGAGAGCAAGGGATGTTAGAATCTCAAAGGTTCTAGGCAACCTGGTCAAGGAAAAACAGCCAACCTCCAGGCATGTGCTGTACGACAACAGGGGCCCAGCCCAGGCAGGCAACAATGGACTACCAACCCTATCGCGCCTAGCTATAAGGGCAAGGCTGCCAACCAGTCCATACGTCTGGCAACCACCCGGCCGGCAGCGCGGCGCGTTGCTACCCTCTTGCTCTGAAGCCGAACTCACTCTCTCTCTATGAATTCCCATTGTATTATCTATCAACTTCTCTATTGATACTACATATTAAATGGAAGGTCTCGACATGGCTTAAAACAAAACCCACCACTGGTTAGCACATGACGAGACCTTTGCAGAGATACAAAGAACATAGTTATAAGTTGTCACACTCAATATACATTGCGGCTGACGGTAGCCAGATCACGGGCGGGTACAGTCGAGTACCAAGGAGTACAATCAGGTTGCGTTGCACAGCACTGGAGTGCGTCACAGTCCAGGCCAAAGTAAGCTTCGGGCAGGTTAAAAAACCAGGCGCCTTTGGTTTATTGTAACGGTATCCTTAACAGAGGTTGAGGCTTGGGTGGAATGATAGTCTGGCTAAGGCTGGATTAAGCGTCCTCATAGTACTCAAAATCTGCCGACATTTCTTCTTCCAACATCGTCAGGTAACTCTCAATAAACAATATACCTGCTGAGAATAACTATCATAAGTAGCTAGCTGATTTAGTAACAGTAGCAAATTTACCTTTTATCTGATCAGCCGTGGCACTTATTAAAAAATCATCAAGAATCTCTTAAACCTCTATTAAACTTCCCTTCATACCTCCCTTAAGAATCTTAAAGTTTCCTTCAAATCTGTCATCGTTAAGGTTTAATTGTTAAGCAACTTAAACTACAATTGAAGGTCCAGACTACAAACCGTTAATCGCTTAGGCGACATCAACACGCGGCAAACCCCCATTACTTAAGAATGAATAGTACTTACATCCCCTCTTAACATCAAACTATCGAAAGGAAATTATCTAACCTAGACCAAAGAAATTATAAATACTAAATCCATTAAAAGGCAAGGGTAAGGTGAAGCTCTAAAGTATTGAAAGCCCTTTATAGGTAAGCCTAGTTGGTTAGGCTACAATCATGAGGTCTGACTGATGAACCGTCACTGTAAGCAAAACTAGGAATAGGCTATTATGAAATTAAAAGTTAAAAAGGTCACATGAGAAACCCTCCCCACCAGCATATGATGAATGATGAGGTCCCACAATGAACAAAAACACAAGCAACACAAAAGGCCACCCCACCAAAGCGAAAAATGAAATAAAAGGCCACCACAGACACCTGCAGGCCTAGACTGCCTAGCCTAGCCTTATGAGCGCGAAAATGGCGCCCAACGAAATTACCCCAACCCCAATCTCCAGCCCAGCTAACACACCAAAAACAAAACGCCAAGGATTCACACGCCCAAAAAAACCTGGAAAATCGTCCCAAAAAACGATAGAGACGGCGCCTACATGGTAAAAAAACATGAGGGGGAAGAAGCTGGGTCCAAAATAGGGAAAGGCAGTCGGCAAACAACGCGCGAGGCGGGCAGCCAATTGTAAGCCCACAAGCGTCCAAGGAAGCAAAACAAAATTCGGTACTTACGGTATGGATAGCTTTAGGGCACGAAGGACCATTTTTTATTGAGAATTTATATAATGGTTAAATTACATATCACTGGTACATGAAATATACCAACAAATAGTTACATTATAATTACCAACGCCGTAGTCGTTGATAGGTGTAATCCAGTACACACAAGCGGACTAGTGCAATTGCATGACATGTAGGAATGTTCACATAATACAATATCGATACAATGAACTTAGCTTAGAGGACTGGTGATGTAGGACTGTTGTTAATATTATTAGTAGTTGTAGCATCATGGTGAACTGTGGGTTGAGTCAGGGCCGGGGGAGGAGATGGTGACTGTACGGTGTTGTTTGAGAGACTAAAGGGGCCGGCTTCCGATCGCTTCGCGAAATTACATATGGCTGCCGGTCTCATAATAATTATAACCCATAAACTGGTTTTCATTAATACATCTAGAGCTGATGTAGATATTTATACATTACAGTTAATATTTAAATAAATACGAATAAACTACAATACACAAAATGAACCAGCCGAAATCGTTACAAGCGATACGATCCCGCCCAAATCAAATGTCCTATTGGACCAAAACCTGTCGGGATCATTACCCTATT
>CM064568.1:32663197-32784759 GCA_032716605.1 Paralithodes platypus | reverse complement strand
AAGGAAGGTTTATCTAGAGCAACTGACAAGTATCTAGACAAAAACGTATGATTAGACGCCCACAACTGAGTGGACGCGATATCTTCTACTGAAAAAAAATTCAGGAAACGTAAAGAAGCTGCCCATTTGCGTAAATCGTGGGCCCTACCCACAACGCCGGGATTACTCTCTTTAATGACTTCGACCAGAAGAGAGGCTAATCGTCGTTTAAGTAAGCGTTTACCCGTACTTGCTACCCATAAAGCACCTTGGGGGTTAAGAGGAGCTACTCTCAAATATTTGGTTAGAGCTTGCACTGGACATAGATTATGATGCACCTTTCCCCTTTTCAACGCTGGCACCGTGAACTCAGAAAACACGTGTGCACTGTGCTCATTCTTGGCTACAAAACCTGGGGAAGGTGCAATGTAAATACATTCATTAAGTCTGCCAAACCTAAGGCAATTAGGTGTGTTGCTCATCGCCGCCAGCTCAGATAATCAGTTCCCGGTGGCCAAAGCCATAAGGAAAACCGCCTTTTTTAAGAGTAATGCAAAGTCTGCAGTATTATGGTACAGACGAGAGTGAAGTAAAGACAAGGCTTTGTCGAGAGACCAAGTAGGCATGAGCTGACGGGGAGGTGGGCGAAGTTTAAAACAAGCTCTCATAAAACCTGTTTCCTCCGCCACCGGTATGGAGAGACCTGTTAGGTCTAAAAAGGGCACTCTAATCGCAGTTAAGTGATTTTTTAATGTTACCACAGATAAATGTTTCTGCTCAAACAGATAATTTAAATAATTGAAAACTAAGGCCACTGACGGCACCTTCTGTTCCGTTCTGATGATCCAGGAAGTAAAAGCTTGCCAATGTGAGTGATACTGTCGTTTCGTAGACTGAGTATATTGATTGATTAATTTATTGGTCACATCTCTACCGTATGGTGCTAGCCACTTGGCCTCCTGAATGTCCATAATGCAAAAGTCAGCGAGGTCGCTAGGTTGCCAATCGTGTCTAAGTGGAAATACCCGACCGGGAGCGACACCGGGTCCGGGCACCACGTTTTCAATTGCTGGTACCACAACTGCGCCGGCCACAGCGGCGCGACTAGCGAGACTAAGCCTCGATAATCTCGTAGTTTGTTCACTACGTGGCACATTAGTGACACATCTGGCGGTGGAAACAGATAGATGGAGCTCCATCTGTTCCAGTCTGTCACTAGAGCGTCTGGCCCCCCTGCCGGCGTTTTCGCCCGGCGGGTGAGGTATAGAGGGAGTTTGTGAGTCTCCTCGGACGCAAAAAGATCCACTTGCGGATGGGAGAGCTCTGCAATCATTAGGTTGAAAATGGGTTGCTTGAGCTCCCATTCTACTGTCGTGCTCTGTCTCCGGGACAGAGCGTCTGCCCAGACGTTCGCTACGCCTGGGAGATAAGATGCGTGAATGTAAATGTCTAGTCTGTTGGCGAGAGTAAAAATCTCTTCCGAAACGTTTAGCAACTTCCTTGACCTCGTTGACCCTTGTTTCTGAATACAGTGAACTGCATTCAGGTTGTCCATCCTGAAAGCCACCGACTTGCCCTGTAACGCCGGCCCGTGAGCCTGAAGGAAATACAAGGGGACTAGCAACTCTTTGACATTGATGTGAGAGATTTCTAAGTGGGACCAAAGCCCCTGACCCTGGTGCCCCTGATTTGACTGAAATCCCCACCCTATTGTGCCTGACGCATCCGTGTCTACCCATACCGTTGGTGGAGGAGAGGTCCATGACATTATTGAATGCAATGTTTCCCTTTTTGCCCAGACCGCTAGCAAGGTGTGGATTAATTTCGGGATGGGCCATAATTTTTCCGCGGGAAATATTTGTTGCCTTCCAATATTAATCGTTTTACTTTCAACCGGCCCAACTTGACAGTTAGTTGAATCCAGTTGAGAGAGCCTACCAGAGACTCCCAGACCCTCCGTGTCGTAGTCAGACTGTGAAGAAACATGAACAGTTTCCTGCGAAACCTGTTGCGATTGTCCACACTCTGACTCAGAGTGAGAGCGGCCGTGTCCCAGACCAGCCCTATCCACTGAATTACTCGTGAGGGAACAAGGTTTGACTTTACCAGATTTACCTTGAAGCCTAGAGTTTTGACATGATTTAAAATAATATTGACATGTTTTATGCATAAGTGTTGTGTCTCTGCCACTACCAGCCAGTCGTCCAGATACCACAACACTCTGATCCCCTGTTTTAACAATGGCATCAGGGCTTGCCGGACTAATTTCGTGAATAATCGAGGTGCTAGGTTCAAGCCGAACGGCATCCTTTGAAAAACAAAATTTTGGTGCCTGATCCGTAAGGCCAAAAACCTTTGAAATCTTTTGTTGACCGAGACGTGCCAATAGGCGTCTGTCAGGTCTAGTGAACACATCCAACCTCCCGGCGGAAGTGTTAGCCTGATTTGGTGTACTGTTAACATTCTGAAAGATTCGTTGTGAATGTGAAGGTTCAGATAAGACAGGTCTACGACCGGCCTCATCTGAACACTGTCCCTTTTGGGAACCAAAAATAGTTTGGACGTGAATACAGGGTAATTTGGGGGGACCGGGATGATGACATTCTTGGCAATCATTTCCTGGACCAGTGACTCCACCTCTAAAGAAAAAAAATTCGCCGTTGTCGGCTGACGTAAGCGAGGTCGCCGGAGCCACTGCCAAGTGATGCCCTTGCGTGCCACCATCCGTGCCCAAGTGTTTAAAGGCCATGCCTGGTGGCACGTTCGGAACGACCCAGTTAGCAGACAAGGGTTCGCCGGCTGTACTACCCTCGGGTCCTCCGGCCTTAAGGTTGGCACCGGGAGTGAGAGAGACTTTAGTTTTTTTATGGTGGGGTTGGTGGTGCTGGACGCTTTGCCGGCTGGCTGGTGTTGGCCGAAGACTGGCCCTGACCTGGCTTATGCTGGCCGCGTCCTCTCTGACCTGAAAACCGACTGTCTATGCCTGTACTGACCTTGGGGGGAGTGGGAGGACTTAGGCAGAAGAAAGGGTTTAGATCCCCCTGGCTGAGCTTTAGCAGATGGCCTGGGTTTGGGGTAATTAAATGCAGGTTTCTTAGCTGGAGTGGGACTGTGCTTAACGGCCTGTGCCATATTGAACACTGTTCGCCACACTTCAGGGGACATTAAAGAGGGAGTAAGCACTGGTGACATGATCACCTGATTCGCAATGCGATCAGGTAGCTTGCGAACTAAAGACATTCTGAGATCTTGTCTTGCTCGTACCGCCTCAAGCAAGGCGGTGCGTATGTCACCCAAGGATTGGATTGACGACTGGAGGAGCAGTCGCCGGGATAATTCAACCGATCTTCTGGCATCCGCGTCTGCGATTGCCTGAGTGGACCGTAGTAAAGACTTAGCCACCTGTTGAGACACTATGTACTGAGAGAACAGGCGAAAAGCTTTCCCTCTTAGCCTAAATTCTCTGTCTAGGTGAGTAGGGGTAGGGGTAGTGAAGGGGTCTTTTAGCTCACAAAGATTAATCTTAGGGGCAGCTAGGAAAGAAAACAAGGCTGCTGGGACTCCGCCGGCAGAACCTACCGGCATGGAGAACCAAGAATGAGTATCCTGAGGGATCTGGTGGGAAGATTTAGAAGTAAATGTGGTTGCAAAGTTTTGAGCCTCTATCTCCCAATCTACCCAAGGTCCTGGCCCCAACTGCCCCACCTTCAAACTGGATTAGCTGCTTCGTCTGTGACGGTCTGTAAATCAAGTTCAGGAGTAAGAGCTGACAGAGTCTTAATATCATTAAACCCATCCAGCTTAGACCAGTCTGAAAATAGTTTTGAAGCTGAGGCAGGGGGTAAAGCTGGTTTAGAAGCATACACAAAATAGTCTTGGTGATAATAACTAGGTATAGCCTTGATGTTTACGTCTAGTACATTCCCCAAATTATCCAAGGCCCTCAATTTCTTTGACTTATTGCCCTGGATGACCCACTCACGCGGTACCGGGAGTTCCCCTGACAAGGTAGGTTGGGCGAGCTCTGGGTTAGTGGGGGTCAAAAGGACCCATGACTCGTCTGGTCCATAAAGCAAGGGCATAGCTACCTTTCTGAGAGGCGCCTTGTCTAGAGGGGGTGGATTGACGTCTGTGATGACCCTGATATTTGAAGTTGTCAATGCCGCCGTAGCAGACTTAGGAACCCCTGATGGTGACAAAGTGGGAGGGTTAGGGATCTTAGATAAAGCAATCGAAGTCATCAGAGGCCGTACCGTAGAACTTGTCGTGGGAGCCCCCAAGTCCATAGTGGGGGTTTCCTGTTGTTGGCCAAAAAATTTAGATAAAGCATCAGTAAGTAGCCCATTAATTTCTTGCGCAGTAACAAATTGGTTAGATGATGAACTTACAGGTGAATCATTAATATCCTGCGCGGCGTCTAAGCCTGAGCCTGACTCTTGCCCTTCCATCTCCGAAATTATAGAAACCTCGTCTTTTTCCTCCTGATCCTCCTGAGAAGACCCCGCCGAAGCTGGGGTACCTTGTTGCCAAGATAAGTCAGGAATAGAGGATGGGATCGTCGCGTCCCTGTGGACATCAGCTACTGTGTGACTCGTTTGAGTCGGACGAGGGTGGTCAGACCCTGGCTGAGCAAACCGCCAAACACCGAGGCCCTGGCCTACACTCTCTTGGGAGTCTGAAACATTCTCAATTATCGAACCTCCTGAACTTTCCAATTCCAGGGTTAGAATATTAATAGGTAAATCCTCTTTAGGGACAGGCACCGCACTGGACCCTGGAGGCCTAACACAAACTATGTCTGAGGTAGAGGTACTATGAGAGGCACTAGAAACTGGTGAATGTAGGGAGGACTTTCTCTTATGGGAATCCTTTTTGGAGGATTTATGGCTACGGTGTGACCGAGAACTACTCTTAGATTTGGAGGAATCCTCGCCGTGACCACTGGTGGAACTTTCCGTCCTACTCTTCTTACTCGCTGGTGAAGAGGCACGACTAGAAGACTGGCGTCTGAGAGGTGACCGAGACGATGAGGCGGACGCCGGGGGTGTAGGCTCCCGTGGACGTTTTGGTGTAGTAGCCGAAGATACAGAACCCTGACCAGTCTCCGCCGGCTTATAACTCGTGACTCTAGAGGAACGTTTAGGGGGAGGGTGTTCAAACAGCAAACGATCCCAAAGAGGGACGTTGTCACATTGAAGTGATTTATGCGCAACAATCGTAGTGTAAGCTGCCATCTGCTGCCGTACTTCTCTTAAAGGTACTGCCGCGGTCTTATCATCATCGCAAAGGACCTTGACTGCTAATTGGGAGCAAAAAGAACAATTACGCATAACCCAGAGACCCCTTGAACGGTCTAGACATTTAACACACCTTATGCAACGGGTATGCGCAAAAATAGGGATACCGGCACAATCAGGGGTAGTGCATAAGGCAAAGACTGGGGCTGAGGTAGCCATGACAGAGACTGGTGGGGAAACTACCGCCGGGTCTGTATTGGTCCGCCGGAGCCCAGCTCTGGAAAAAAATAAAATTTCCAGGAATTAATGCTCATAAGGTTAACCCAACATGTTCGCACACAAGTGTTAATAACCCACCGGATAACGAGATGTAATGACACAAAGATCACAGCTCGCTACGCGGCGGGGTTCAGAATATCTAAACAAATCTTTTGAAGAAAGTGAAGAATACCCTCTGACATAATATAACTGTCCAGCATGGCGATTATAGTCTTTCTGGTGGTGACTGTCTTAAGATTCAATTTTTGGAACAAAAACAACCCCCCATAAAGACGCCGGCCCTTGAAATATTTTAGTAGAATAACACAGGGCAGGCTGACACGAGATCTGATTTCTAACGAATTGTCACAAAAATATCGCCGTAAGGTTGAAGGCGGCGATACCTAATTGTATCACTAAATTAAGTGGTTAACTCGAAATTGAATTGTAAATTCCTTATTTCCTCCACCTAGGAGCACCCCCGGGTGTGAAAAACGATGTTAACCCTAATTGAACCTTCAATCGCCGTAAGTATAAAGGCGGCGATACATATAGTATCACTTAAATGGATTGGTTAATGAACTAATTGACTTAGTTGTTCATCCCACCCTACCAAGGTACACCCGCCGGGTGAGATGTCATAAAGTTAACCCCATAAGTTCCTGTCCCCACTTCTTTGTAAAAGATCGCCGGGGAGGAAAGCCCTTAACAACAGCTAGGTTTTTCATGTGGTTTTGTAAAACCTGGTAGAAAAACTACATAACGTATGTTCGCATGAACAGCGTTTTATAGATGGGTAAAGTCATTCCGCCGGGAATCAAAGGGAGCCTGAAACCAGGTACCAACAGAGACGCAGTCCTGGAAAGCCACAGACACCTCATCGCCGGGAACACAAGCCTGTGTGAAAACCACGTGTGGCCCAACACGGTTCTCGGCCGGGTTTTTTCATGGTGAAACCGAGAAAAAACCCGCCGGAAGGAAACCCACCCCGAACAGACTCCATCTGATCGTGCAACGGACACGAAGGAAGCCACGCACGACTAACCTAAGTCCACACAATAATCCGTGGAATTAGCCAATACACAACTAAACCAGGAACAAACATAGTCCGAGGAATTAGCCAATACACAACTAAAACCCGGATACACATGACACAGTAGGGCATATTTATAAATAATAAACAATAACACTTGTACATGTGGCAAAGCTACGCGTGGCTGGCTAGGCCTAAGTAGTCGGCATAATAAATGTTGAAATATACACAAAACACTGGAAATATCACAACAGGAACCACCGCCAACACACCACTGTAGCAAATACTTCCGGCAAAGGGAAGACTGACTCGGGACCCAGAAAAAACTTCACTAAGTGAAGAAAAATACGCTGGGAACGTCAGTAAGCAAAGCTTACCTCATCAGAAAGATAAAAGGCAGCAATAACTAACGCGTAATGAAAGCCGCCTGCAACACAAGCTAACTAACTGTGAAAAAGTTCACATGTCCACAACAGGACCACGAGGGAACATCCGAAATAGATGACCCAAACACACGACCCAAAATACACTGCACTGCGGGCAACCAGCCCAGGACACTCCTGCTACACATATCCTAAACCTTACTCGATACATCCCGGAGTAAACAAATGAGAAAAAACTCACTAGGGACGCAACAAATGCGGAATCAGCGGAGCGTGGGGAGACACGTCCGGGCAGGCTGAGCGCAGAGCAGAGAAGGAGGAATGACGCCTGAATCAGCGTCTGGTCAGAAATCCACACAAGTACATCCACGATATGATGGAAAGCTTATTAGATAGTTATTCTTATTTTCTTTTTGTTTTTATTTTTTACGAAGTTTTTTCGTAGTGAGAACCCAATTCATAATGACTGAAGCCATGAGTGAGGTCGCGTGCGCTCGTGATGAAGGCTCCTCAGTTTTTAAATGCTCTGCGCGGTAGATTCAAACTACGGCGGATTAGTGTTTGAAGAGGATGCCTTATGTAATAGGCATGTTCGTCAATGATGGAGGGGCCACTAATAAATTGTACTACTCCAGCGGGACAGTGTAGCCTGGAAAACAAGTTTAATAGAGAAAGTATGAGATTGTTTTTTAATGCAACATATTACAGAGATGACAAGATATAGAGATGGGAAGCAGGGGATTGTACTTGATTTAATTTTTAGCAATGAGGAGGATATAGTGGAACATGTCAATGTGGATAGCCCTATAGGTCGTAGTGACCATGCCTGTATAAGTTTTAGTTGCAATATTAAAACAGAAGAGGGATGATAGAAGCAATCAAAAAATATACATGTATGACAGAGCAGATTATGAGCTGCTGAGAAGGTGTCTGGACATTGACTGGGGGGAATACTTGAACGGTGAAGATGCTGAAGGAATGTGGAGGAAGTTTAGAGTCAAACTGGAGGATGTTATATCCAAATGTGTACCAGTAAGGTACATATATATATATATATATAATATAAGGATAAAACAAAATTGAGGAAAATAACGAACCAAGAATTACCAATGAAAAGAAAGCTGTGGACTTTGATAAGAAGAAAGAAATGATTGTGGGATAGATTAAAAGTGTTAAAAAAGAACAGGGGGTCTAGTATAGAAGCTAAAGTAGTGGATTTGGAACGTAGACAGATAAACAATAAAATAAGGTGGGAGACAAGGAGGGGGGGGGGGGGGTAAAGGAAAGGGAGAGAGAGATTGCAAGAAACGTGAAGGATAATCCAAAAATATTCTGGAAGTATATTCAGGAAAAGTTAACGAGAAGAGTAGGGATCCCGGAGCTGGTAGGGGGGTTGGATGATGGGAGTAGAGCGGAGACGGATAAGGAGAAAGCAGAGGTGCTGGGGAAATACTTTGGGGGGGTACTAACAGTAGAGTCGGATGATGCAGTGCCAAATATTCATATCAAACAGGCACCTGCACTAGAACTAATAGAGATTTCCCATGCTAGAATAAGAAGGGCTATAGAAAAAATGAACAGAAGTAAGTCCCCGGGACCGGATGGGATACACCCAAGAATCATAAAGGAAGGAAGTGAGATGTTAGTAGAGCCATTGAAAATGTTATTTGAGGTATCGTTTAATACAGGACAAATCCCGATGGACTGGAGAGAGGCGAACATAACAGCTATATTTAAGAAGGGAAAGAGAAATGACCCAGGAAATTATAGACCAGTCAGTTTGACAAGTGTTATGTGTAAACTAATGGAAACGGTAATTAGAGAAGGAATAATGGAGCATATGAAATCAAACTAACTTTTCAGTGGGAGACAGTTCGGATTCTTGCCGGGGAGGTCGACGGTACTACAGCTAATTAAGGTGGTAGATGATTGGATGCAAATTCTAGAAGATGGTGATGTAATAGACGTGGTATATTGTGATTTTATGAAGGCCTTCGATAAGGTCCCACATAAAAGGTTAATAGAGAAAGTTAGAAGCTATAATATAGGGGAGAAATGTGTGAAATGGATAGAAGCCTTCTTGAAAGATCGGAGACAGAGGGTGCTGGTGAATGGAATAGGCTCGGGGTGGAGGGAAATTACAAGTTGGGTTCCTCAGGGATCTGTGTTGGGACCACTACTGTTCGTTATATTTATCAACGACTTACCTGAAGTTATAACTAAATGGAAGTGAGGTATACCTGTATGCGGATGACACTAAGCTGTATAGAAGAGTGAGGAGTAAGGAAGATGTGGGTTTGCTTCAAGGAGATGTGGAGGGCATGAAGGGATGGTCTGAGCATTGGTTAATGCCTTTTCATCCCAAAAAATTTAAGTACAGTAAACCCTCACTCTTTCGGACTAATTGGGGGAGACCCCTGTCCGAAAGAGTCAAAAGTCCGAAAGGGCCGAGTCCGAACTCACACTTCAGCCATTCGGACTTGGCCGAATGTCTGAAATAATGTCCGAAGTTTATAAGGCCGAAACTCGGCTCTTCGGTCCGAATGCGAAATAATTTTTCTCAGCCTTTCAGACAAATCCGAAAGGCTGAAATAATGTCCGAAGTTTAAAGTCCGAATACACATTCACCTAACCAGACAAGTCCGAAACTCGGCTCTTTGGTCCGAATGCGATTTAATTTTTCTCAGCCTTTCGGACAAATCCGAAAGGCTGAACCATGAGTCCGAATTGAAATGCTAGTCCGAAAGTCTGAGAATTCCGAAAGATTGAAGTCCGAAAGAGCGGGGGTTTACTGTACATGCGGATTGGGACAAGCAAGATAGACAAGGTAGGATACAGTATGTATGAAGCAATGGAGGAAGTGAATGCAGAAAAGGATATAGGAGTAGTGATAGACAATAAGTTAAATTTATCAGAATATTTAGCGGAAAAGATAAACAAAGCCAATAGAATTGTAGGGCTGATAAGGAGGACATTTGTGTCACTTGACAAAGAAATCTTCAGGAATCTATACAGCGCTGGTTAGGCCGCACCTGGAATATGCAAACCAGGTGTGGGCTCCATATATGGTAAAGGATATAGAAGCAGTGGAGAAAGTGCAGAGGAGAGCTAGCAAGCTAGTACCAACGTTGAAGAACGCGGGCTATGAGCAGAGGTTGAGGACACTGGCATATAGGAGAAAGAGAGGGGATATGATAGAGACTTTTAAGATAGTGTCAGGAAAGTATGATGAGGATGTGTGTGAAGGTATCTTCATGATGCGGGAGGGAACAAGAACGAGAGGACACTCAAAGAAAATTTACAAAGAAAGAAATAGGCTTGAGAAGGCAACGAACTCATTTTGTGATAGAGTGGTAAATGAGTGGAACGCACTGCCCCAGTACTGTATATAGTCGATTCCGAATCAATAAGGGAGTTTGAAAGTAATCTTGATAAAGCATGGGGAAGACAAGATTTGAAGTTTGATTATAAAGCAAAAATACAGAATAGTAAAAATGTTGCGTCTGCCACCGCCGCCGCCAACACCGTGAACGACCGCAGCAGTGCAAGTACTGGTACACAGGCCTAGTTTGCCTTTTTCCAGAGGATCTACTGTAAGAAACTGTAAGAAATATGGGAATTGCATTTATGACTGGAAGTATATCAAGGTTGTCATATGTAGTTTATTATTTATTTTAGTAAACAATATGAATGTATGTATGTACTATTCTGTATGTGATACCAGCTTCAATTTTGTAGAAAGTTACCCAATTATAGCCTATTGAAATTTATACTGTTTATATTGTAACTTGTAGGCCTGACTGCTGACGCCCGTATCCTGATAAACCGGGCGCGGACAGAGTGTCAGTCTCATAAACTGACTGTGGAGGATCCTGTCAGAATTGAATACATCACCAGGTAACATTATCACTTTTGTCTTATTCGCAATATATGGTCATTCTCCGCCTGCCTTCACCATACCATCAACGTGTTTTACAATTTACTATCTATCTATTGCCCGACGCCGCAATCCCCGAAGGGGTGGCCACGAACGAACTGCCCCCATGCACCTCTGTCCCCAGTCAGTCAACGCCCCTCCTCCCAACCAGCACCGCCTTCATTCATATACTTCCTCACTCCATCCTTCCACCTCTCCTTCGGTGCACCTCTCCCTCTCTGTCCTTCCACTTCGCTCTCGTACACCCTCTTAGTCAATCTCTCGCTTTCCATGCGTTCCATATGGCCGAACCATCTCAAGTTGTTCCTTTTCACACTTTCCAGCACATCTACCTCCACACCACACCTCCTCCTTACTTCCTCATTCGTCTGTCTATCCCTCCATGTAACTCCGCAGACACTTCTCAAGTAACTCATTTCCACCGCTCTCACTCTTGGTCTAAGTCTCTTCCCGAACGTCCATGCTTCGCTTCCGTAAGTTAGTGTCGGGATAACCACACTGTCATGCAAGGACTTCTTCACTTCCATACTGACCACTTTGTCCATATATAACCCGGCGGCTACGACAATCCTCTCGAGAGGTTTTACATGTGGGCGGCGACGCTCTTCTCGGAAGATAATATTTCAAACACGTACCAAAACAATTCAATATCAAAAACAACATGTGTGACTGTCAGGGCTATAGGGGTGAAAATCCAATTATATTTACTGCCCTCCATCTTGCCTCCACCCGACCAATACTCCCATACGCACAGCCGCTTGTTGTCGATTTCGCGCCACATTATCAATTATGGACCACTGCAACATGTCAATCTCGCATCTTTTGGTATACATCGGTATACATGAAAGCAGTGGAGAGTGACTGGTTACGGGAGAATGGTGAAATAAATACACAAAATTAGTTATCAAAATTCAATACAATCAATTATATTCCATAATCCATAATTCATATTCATTAGTTGAACGAGAATAAGCGAAAGAATGACTAAAAAGGTATACGAGAGCGAGGTGGAAGGACAGAGAGGGAGAGGTAGACCGAAAGAGAGGTGGAAGGATGGAGTGAGGAAGTATATGGATGAAGGCGGTGCTGGTTGGGAGGAAGGGCATCGACTGACTGAGGACAGAGGTGCATGGGAGCGGTTCGTTCGTGGCCACCCCTTCGTGGATCACGGCGTCAGGCAATAGATAGATAGATACAGTATACTGTATATATGGTTGGATGCGCACTTGCATTTCCTACACAATTATATGGTTTTCGTTGCGTTTTGGAAAAGTCGCCAAATCGGCCTAGGTCTAGCACAGGGCAATGGTGAGTCCTATGGGTGTCTAGCATTTCTTGAGTTAATGAATTATGGTGTACTGTACAATTTTTTTACAAATATCCATCAGATCTAAATACAGTTAGGTCACGAAATAAGCGAGAATTTGGTGGACGGATGCATTCGCGTAATTCGAACAATGCGAGCAATGGGAAAAAGGAATTTGGTGGATGGCCGACCCAGACTTTACCATGTACAAGGTTTCTTATACCTAACAAATGATAATGCAACAGTACAGTGGGCCCCCAAAAGGCACGGTCAATGTAGACTGGGCAAACAGTGTCCTTGGAAATGCGCTTCATTGGGACTTAAGAATAAATGGGGAAAATTGGACCGTAGTCTGCCAACCCGACTGTCCGTACCTATTTTTCCTTAATAGGCCTAGCCTAATGCCTAAAATATATACAATAAGTACAGATTATGGTTAAATACAGTTACTTATATGATATTTTAACAGTAAATGGAATGGGTACTCAAGCTACCGCCCAGTCTCTAATTTGTCATTCCTCTCTAAGATTATGGAACGCGCTATCCTAGACCAGCTACTACCTGTGTTGGAGGCCAATGGGACTATTCCCCTCCTTCAATCTGCTTATAAGAAACATCACACTACCGAGACTACTCTTTGTAGGGTTCATAACGATCTGGTGATGGAGTGCTGTGCCGGTAACTCATCTCTATTGGTCTTGTTGGATCTCTCTGCTGCTTTTGACACGGTCGATCATCGGTTGTTGCTAGACGACCTACAGCAGTCCGGAATTAGTGACAGGGCACTTGCTTTGCTTAAATCATATTTATCTAATCGAACCCAATCAGTGATGGTGGGTGATGCTATGTCTGATCCAGTTTCTCTACTGTGTGGGGTGCCTCAGGGTTCTGTGCTGGGCCCTATTCTATTGCTGTGTACACAAGCAGTCTGGCATCTCTTCTTTGTGCCCATGGATTATCATATAATTTTTATGCTGATGACACACAAGTCTAAGTTAAGATAAATGATGTAGGAGATATAAAGGACAGAATTAAAATTTTGATATCGGATATAAAGATCTGGATGGTTCGCAGAAAGCTGAAACTGAACGATGGGAAAACTGAGCTACACTCAACCCTCTGTTATCGCGCCTAATTAGTGCCGCTATAACGAGAATCGCGATAATGGAACTTAATAACTTATGGGGAAAAATAATTTGGTTCCCAGGTCCCAACTTTTCGCCCCCAGATTCGTCCAAACAGTCATCAAAGTACCCATTTCTCCCCTTAACCCAGGAACGGCGAGGGGGGGGGGGGTAATGAACTAGCTCCCCATGGGCGAGCATATGGGCTCCATTCAGGCCTATAATCGTCATTTTACGATAAATATCGTTAATACCTATTCATATGAGCCTATTTTACCTTCACTATGAAGATAGTAACCTGTAACAACAATCAAACCAGTGAAAATATAATTTTTCTGGTCAAAATCGCGAATATAGATGAACCAGCCCATTCATGAATTTTGGAGAAAATTGAGGCAACCCCTCCCTCCACGAGGCCTCAAGCCACACTGAGCCTACTCATACACACACTCGCTTGTGTAACACACCTGCTAGGCACGTAAGCACATCCCCCACACAGTTTGCTAATGTTAGCACAAAAATATACCAACAAATTAGGGGATAACAGGGAAAATAGGTGATTATTCAAGGGGGAGGGGAAAGGGAGGAAGGAGGGGATGTGGAGGAGTGATATGAGGTATAGGGGAAAAAAAAAAAAAAAAAAAAAATTGTTTAGTGGTGTTTCAATGGTATTTTTAGGCCTCTCTCTTAAGAGCTTTGCCGCCGTCGCCCAGTAAAACCTCTTAAGAGCTTTTCCGCCGTTTACGGGTTAAATAAGCCTATATCCAATTACATAATATATATATATATATATATATTGAAAATATTTAAAAATACATATTATGAGGATATTACTTACCACATAGACTTTATTTGAAAACATAATCATATTTAGCATAGCCCATCCAACAAATCCAACAAACCATAACGTGGAGTCTGCACTAAGTCCATAAAGATGTAAAAGCCACATGCCCCTCACCGACTCAACACCCAAACACCATTGCAGTCCTCCTACATCAATACGATCTGCACATTCTAACAGTCTACCGCCCGCCCTCCAACACACAGGAAGAGAACATGGCACTAACCAACTACATCCAGGAGTTTAGCATAGGGAAAGAACTCCTCATCATTGGTGACCTAAACCTCCCTGCCATAAACTGGGATAATGAGACAACAAATGACCACCTTCCCCACACTGATGCACTCTTCCTTGACACGTTCAATACTCTTGGACTACATCAGTGGGTGAAAGAACCCACCTACCTAAGCTCGGGAAACACCTTGGACCTGGTGCTAACGTCAGAGGATGACAGGATACTAAATGTGACAACTTACCCTTCATTTCCCCGCTGCGGCCATGCTGTAGTTGGACTCGACTATCTTTTCCAAGCCGACACCACCACCCCCTGCACCCCTCCCACCCAAATCCATGACTGGCCCAAAGCAAACTACAAGAGAATTAGAGAAGCGCTCCACAGGGTTGACTGGGACTTTGAGATGGACTCAAGGGATGTGGACAACTTCTACGTATACATCTCCGACACTCTCAACAACCTAGTCAGTCAATTTATCCCAGTAAAAAAACTGCCCAAAACTGAAATGCCCCCTCCGTGGACCAAGCTACAATCGAAACCTCTGTCCAAGCTCTGCAGTGCCACATGGAGGAAGTACAAGCAACAGAGGTCCAATCATGGCAGAAATTCCCCACAAGCACTCCAATCCCTCTCCCGCTTTAGGGAGCTCAGTGACATGTACCGCTCACAAAACCTAAATCTCCAGATCTATGAAAACAGCTAATTCAAAACCCAAACTCTTCTACTCCTACCTAAGGCAAAACAAATCTGACCGCCCGAAGGTAGGACCACTGACCCTAAATGGCCACCTAACCGACTCTCCCATAGCCATGGCAGAATACTTTGCTGATGCCTTTGCAATCGTCTTTCTTAACGTCCACCTCCAAGCTCCCGCACCTCACCAAACCTGTCTTGGTAGTCTTGAATCCATACACTTCAACACACAGGAAATTGAAGGTAAACTAAAGCAACTCAAACCAGACAGTGCAATGGGCCCGGACGCCATACACTCCGACTACTGAAAGAATGTGCCACCGAACTAGCAGTACCCTTCACCCTACTATTCAACCTCTCAATGACCTCTGAACAACTTTCCTCCCTATGGAAAACCTCCCATATATCCCCAATATACAAGAAAGGACCAAGGACAAACCCCCTGAACTACAGACCCATCAGCCTCACATCTGTAGTATGCAAAACCATGGAGAGAATTGTCACCAAAGAACTCTACAGATTCTTCCATGATCACATGGTCCTCACCAATAACCAGTTTGGGTTTAGGGAAAATAGATCAGTCACCGACCAGCTCCTACTTACCTACAACTACATCACCTACTGGTACGACCGTGGGGAGCTGGTAGACCTAATCCTGTTCGACTTCACGAAAGCCTTTGATAGAGTCCACCACCAAACGCTCATTAACAAGTTGCAGAGTATTGGTATTTCAGGTCACCTACTCAACTGGATCATCAGCTTCCTGTGTGGTCGGACCATGAAAGTCTGTGTGAGCGCACTGAGCGGAACCACAAGCTCTTCAAGACCAGTGCTAAGTGGAGTCCCCCAGGGATCTGTCCTAGGCCCCCTACTATTCCTCCTCTTTGTTAACTACATTGGCTCAAGACTACACAGCAAGTTCAAGATATTCGCTGATGACCTGAAGCTATACCTGCAATCCTCATCCCCGCGCCTAACCCAAGAACAACTCCAGGAGGACATAAACACCCTAGCCGCAACTGCATCCTCCTGGGGCTTAGAGTTTTCCCCAGGGAAGTGTGTCCACCTACGCTTCACTAGATCACCTGCCCTCAGAACAGACCAGCCCACATACCTTCTTCAAGGTAACCCCATAAGACCCTCGCAAGCCCACTCCGACCTAGGTGTAAAAATCTCCACAGACTTAAATTTCCACCAACATATCCGGGAAACTACCCAGAAAGCAGGAGGAATTGCCTCCACTCTCCTTAAAAGTACAGTGTGCCGAACTCCAGACTTCATGATGAACCTCCTCACCACTGACATCCGCCCCATAATAGAGTTCGGATCCCCTGTCTGGAACCTGGGTTACTCCATGGACCTCAAACGCCTGGAGTCCGTACAGAGAAGATGGACCAAACAAATACACGGACTGGAAGGTCTTCCCTACAATGAGAGACTACAAAGACTAAACCTCTTCTCTATACAGAGATCCTAAGCGCAAGAAGGTTTACATACCCAAAAGGAAAGTGTGGCTGCTGAAGGACAAGGAAGTTAGGGATAGGTTTCATAATGAACTGGAGGAAATGAATAGAAATAAGGAAGCTAGGCCTAACGATGTAAATAGCCAATGGAACTTTCTTAAGCATAGCCTTATCGCTGCCACTGACAAAGTCTGTGGGAAAACAAAGGGTCACCCCAGGAATAAGACCTCTTGGTGGTGGAACGATGAGGTAGAACATGCTGTGAAAGAGAAAAGGAGATGCTTCAAAGCATGGAAGAAAGGAGGCAGCAGGGAGGAATACCAGGCAGCTAAACGAACTGCCAAAAGAGTTATTTACAATGCTAAAAATCGCATTAAGGACCTGGTCCTCGAACAAGTGTGTAACACTGACAATCCCAATGGGATCTTCAACCTAGCTAGGCGAGTTAAAAATGACAGTAGGGATATTATAGGTGAACAGTGTGTTAGAGATGATAATGGGAAGATTGTGTATGCAGAAAATGAAATCAGAGAAGCATGGAAGGTACACTATGAACGATTGCTAAATGTAGAGTTTGAATGGGATAAGGAACAGCTTAGTATCGAAAACCAATATCTGGGCCCCCTCCTTTGATAGCACCAGCTGTAGTGAGCGACGCAATCAATAAAATGAAGGACGGTAAAGCTCCAGGTTGCTCCGACATTGTCGCTGAGATGATAAAAGCCTCAGGGGAGATTGGTGTAAACTTAGTCACTGAGTTGATGAACACCATTATTAAAGATGAGAAAATCCCAGAGGATTGGCTCAAAAGTGTAATAGTAAATATATACAAAGGAAAAGGGGATGCGCTAGATAGAGGAAATTATAGGGGCCTGAAAATGCTTGACCAAATCATGAAGGTCTGTGAGAGAGTCCTTGAGGGTTTGATCAGTCAAAGCATCTCTATTAATGATATGCAGTTTGGTTTTATGCCAGGACGTGGTACAACCGATGCTATCTTCATAGTCAGGCAGATACAGGAAAGATACTTACTAAAAGGCAGGGATCTTTACTTTGTGTTTGTGGACCTGGAGAAGGCCTTTGATAGGGTACCTAGAGATGTTGTGCAGTGGGCTATGAGGAAACTTGGTGTGGAAGAGTGGCTGGTGCATGTGATAATGAAGATGTATGAGGATTCGCGAAGTTCGGTGAGGGTGAAGGGTGTACTGAGTGATGAGTTCGCAGTCCGTGTTGGAGTCCATCAGGGTTCAGTGTTAAGCCCCCTCCTCTTTATTATGATCTTGGAGGCGCTGTCTAGAGTTTTTAGAGGCGGACTCCCGTTGGAACTGTTTTATGCAGACGATTTAGTCCTAATAGCTGACAGTATGCAGGATGCTGAGGCCAAATTCAGAGAGTGGAGAGAGGGCATGGCAAGCAAGGGTTTAAGAGTCAATATTAACAAAACCAAGGTTATGCATTGTAGATTGAGACGAGGCAATGTGGAAAAGAGCGGTGCATACCCATGTGCAGTGTGTGGAAAGGGAGTGGGCGTTAACTCAATTCAATGTAGCATCTGTCGATGTTGGGTACACCATGGGAGTAAGCGCTGTAGTAGAATAAAGGGGCCCCTGCCGAAGGATAAGTCAGAAATAGAGAAATTTGAGTGCGTAGTGTGCAAAGGCGAGCTTGTGTTAAGTGATGATCCTGTGGCTGTGAATTTTGGAAATGAGTCTTGGAGCTGGTGAACAAGTTTTGTTACCTAGGAGATACCATCTCTGCCGGTGGTGGGGCCGAGGCTGCCACTGTTGCTAGAATTAGGTGTGGCTGGGGGAAGTTCAGAGAATTGATGCCAATCCTGACCATGAAAAGAGTGCCTCTCCCCCTGAAGGGAAAGGTGTATGCCTCATGTGTTAGAAGTGCAATGATGTATGCCTCAGAAACATGGGCCGTTAAAGTAGAGGATGTCAACAGAATGGAGCGTAATGAGATGAGAATGGTGAGATGGATGTGTGGGGCCAGGCTACAGGATAGAATAACAAATGTTGAGCTGAGGAGATGTTTAGGTATAAAGAGTATTAATACTAATTGCTAATTAGCGAGGTGATGCGTACAAGTAGACTGGGATGGTATGGACATGTGGAGAGAATGGATGAACAAAATTGGGTGAAAAAATGCAGGTCTGTGATTGTGGCGGGAGCTGCACCAAGGGGTGGACCAAGGAAGACCTGGGATCGGACTATACGCGCCGATCTCAAATCCAAGAACTTGACAAGTGAAGCAGCCCTTAACAGGGTTGCCTGGAACGCTGCCATTAGGACAAGAGACTGAAACTGCACTGATGTGTGGAACACTCAGTCTTAAATTGTTATGTATGTACAGAGCCGACTGATAAGGAGCGATCTCATACTCTGCCACAACATCTTCCATGGCAATTCACCCATCGCACCCACCGACCTCTTCACACTAGCACCGAGACTAGGCACCAGGGGCCACAGGTACAAGGTACAGATCCAACATGTATCAGTAGAAGCCCGAAAACGCTTCTTCTCGTGCAGAATAGCAGAGCTCTGGAACTCCCTCTCCGAAGAAGCTGTTATGGCCCCAAATACCACTGCCTTCAAGAGACTCCTTGCCCAAACTCCCCGAAACCCTCCAAAGTTATATACAATAACCTACACAGACCCCCCTCTCCCCCAAATCCCTACTCCCCCCCCCCCCCCCTACAAATTTCTCATACCCAAATCCCCACCCATATCAAATAAACAAAGAAATTCCATCATCTTCTAGAACAACACACATGCCATAGACCAACACCCAAATCAAATCAAACAAGATACAAACAACCAGCTACCCAAACATACTACATGCAGGGAGCAGGGGACTGGAGAGAGAGCCAGGATATGGTGGAGAAGGTGGGAGAGAGAGGGGGTATGGGAGGGGGGGGGGGGGGGGAGGAGAATAGAATTAGCAGGGGAGGTGGAGCTAGGTCAGGGAAGGGATGGAGGAGGAGGTGAACCTGGTAGGAGGCAGAGAGGGAAGAGAAACAAGGAGGTGGATTCAAATATACTGTGCTACTACACTAATATAGATGGAATAAACAGTAAAAAGGTAGAGTTAGATGATATATTAAGAAAAGATCAACCACAGATAGTCTGTTTGACGGAGACAAAGCTGAACCAGGACTTTGACAGCAACATAGTGTTTAGTGAAGGATATAATATATGGAGATATGATAGAAAGGGTAAAAGGGGAGGTGGAGTGGCAGTATTAGTTAAGAACCCTATGACAGCAAAGCACGTGGAGTTAAATAATGACAAGGCAGAAATAATGGCAGTTGAACTCAATGATATAGAAGGAAAAAAGCTAGACATAGCAGTAGCTTACATGCCACCAAAGACCAGAGCATGGAGGGAGTTGGAGTTTGAGGAGATGGTCGAGGATATGATTCAGTCGTTGAGAAGATTGCTTTTAAGGAAGAATCGATTGATCTTGGTAGGAGATTTCAACTGTAGTGAGGTTGATTGGGAATCGGGAGATGCAGGGCCAAATCAGAGATGTTGGGGAAGTCGGCTAGTAGAGTTGGTTACGGAAAATGTACTTGCACAACATGTGAAGGAAAATACTAGAATGAGGGGTAATAACGAACCTTCTAAACTCGATCTGATTTTTACAAAAGATCCTCACGAAATTAGTGATATAAACTATCTATGTCCTGTAGGTAAAAGTGATCACCTATTACTAAAATGGAAGTTGACCTCGAGTAATGCCAATAGATTAGACAATAGCTATATAAATGACAGATTAAATTATAGTAAAGCTGATTATATATCCTTGAAAAGATATTTAGAGGGAGTAGATTGGGATCTTATTTTGAAGGAACAAGACGTACAAGGTAAATATAGTAGATTCCTCAAAATTTATAGAGAAGGAACCAATCTGTTTGTCCCAAGATATAAAACTGGAAATTTTACTAAGCAGAAAGAATGGTTTAATTTGAAATGCAAAAGAGCTTTGGGTAGCCGTGGTGCAGCTTGGGCTAGATTAAGAAGAAGGAACACTGAGAGTAATCGGAATAAATATAAACAGGAGAGGAATAGATATGTTAACATAATTAGGAAAGTTAAAATGAACTATGAGAAGAACATAGTAAATAAATGTGAAAGTGACCCTAGATTATTTTATAAATATATAAACAGTAGTTGAAGGTAAAGAAACAATTTACTAAATTAAGAGTTGATGCTAGGACGTATGAAAATGTATCGGACATGTGCGAGGTAATGAATAACAAATTGGGGTCAGTTTTTACTAGAGAGGAAAGTTTTGACAAACCACAGGCGGGAGTACTGGAGAGTGGTCTTAGTAAGATTGGAATAACTAGAGATGAGCTGTTATCTGCGATGAGAGGACTTGAAGTAAGGAAAGCTATGGGACCGGATGAAGTGTCTGCCTGGGTTTTAAAGGAGTGTGCAGAGCAATTAGTGGAGCCAGTGAGGGACATAATTCAAGCTTCCTTAGATAAAGGACAGGTTCCTGTTGAATGGAAAAGAGCTAATATCATTCCGATATACAAGAATGGAAACCCTGTGGACCCTTTAAACTATAGACCAGTTTCACTTACTAGTTTTTTTTTTTTTTTTTTTTTTCTATATTCCAACTTACTACCTCTCGGGCATAGGCTGAGAGCCTTAACATTCACCGCTTTACAATGAACAGTGAAGCCCGTGAGGTCTTGTTCCAGTCTAGGGAGTGAGACATGTGCAGCACGTAGAGTACAACGAGCACCTGCCATCTTGCCTTCACATTAGCCATGGTGCTCACTCATGGCCCGAAACGACCCCATCTCTGAAGCCATCTCGTTCCCGTGCTTCACTGTCTCACCGCCTACACTCGGACTCTCACACTTACACACACAACGCCACCTGTTGAGCAGATAACTCACCAGGCATTGCACCCCTGTAGCATATTTTGAATATGGGAATATTCATACAGTGCTATTTAATCAGGGAACAATGAGGGTATTTTATTGACGTTTCGGTGGGCTTGTGGTAATGCACTGATACTAGGTACAGCACAAATTCCATCCCAATAATATCTTCCCATTGATACATCGGGATTTGAACCCGGGATCTTTGGATTACCAGGCCAGTGGCAAGACCACTCCACTCCACTCCAGTATTGTATGCAAGATTTGTGAAAAGCTAATTAGGAAGAGATGGATGAAAATGTTGGAGAGAAAGAAGATAATAACCCCAAAGCAATTTGGATTCAGAGAAGGGACGTCCCATCTTGTGTTACCAGTTTGCTATGTTATTACAGTAGGGTGATAGATGTACTCCAAGAAAGAGGCGGATGGGTGGACTGCGTCTACTTAGACCTTTCCAAAGCATTCGATAAGGTACCACATAAGAGATTGTTATCTAAGCTTGAGACGCTAGGATGTGTCAGGGGGAGTTTGCTGAAATGGATGGAGAGCTATTTAACAGATAGGGAAATGAGGACCAACATTAGAGGAACTTACTCATCGTGGAGGAAAGTTGAGAGTGGTGTGCCGCAGGGATCTGTGTTGGCACCTCTCATGTTCCTTATGTACGTGAATGACCTGCCGATAGGCATAAACTCCTACATGTCAATGTTTGCAGATGACGTAAAAATTATGAGACAAATAACAAATAAAAGTAGTTGTGAGGAGCTGCAAGGGGATTTAGATAAAATATACGAATGGAGCACCAAGTGGAAAATGAAATTTAATATAAGTAAATGCCATGTGTTAAATATGGGAAGAAGTGTGAATAGACCAAATTGGGAGTACAGGATGGGAGATAATATAATTAGCAAGGCCGAAAAAGAAAAGGATTTAGGATTGATTATACAAGATAACTAATCGCCAGAGAAACATATTAACAAGCTCTTTAGCGGAATGTATGCAATGGCCGGGAATATGAAAGTTGCTCTGAACTACTTGGATGAGACCATGGTAGCGAAAATTATAAAAAGTATGATTAGACCAAGATTGGAGTATGCAGCAGTGGTGTGGTCCCCGCATATAAAGAAGCATATTCACAAGTTAGAAAGAATCCAGAGAGCAGTTACTAGATTGGTTCCAAGTCTCAGAGAACTGTCATATAAAGGGAGGCTAGACAAATTAAATCTACCGAGTCTAAAAGAGAGGAGAGAGCGGGGAGACATGATAATGATGTACAAATGCACCCGAGGGCTGGAGGCTGGATAGGGAGGATATATTAATTATGGATACGGGAATAACTAGAGGCCACAGCTACAAAGTAAAAAGACCTACCTGCAAGAATGATGTCAGAAAGTTTAGCTTCCCCTATAGATATATTGACAAATGGAATAGGCTGGAGGAGGAGGTGGTAGGGGCAAGGAACATCCATATTTTCAAGAAAAAATTGGATGAAAGTAGACTGAGAGACGGGACAACACGGCTTAGCTCAACTCCTGTAAACTACAATTAGGTAAATACATACACCTCATCGCACAATCTAGCTGGAGTATCCGTATACCTGTACTGGGGCCCGGACCCTCTGTAAGTATTGTCATGTGACACAAGCAGGAGGCCGCGGCCCCACGAGGTAAGATAACTAGGTAAGATCGTCGTTTCCATGGCTTTCGTCAGGCACGGCACTTGACTTGACTGTGTTTTGATAGTCTCGGGCTTTCAATTCCTACATCATTACCACCAGGCCCACCATCCCTATCACTGAATGCACTAGAGGTCATAATAAGCGCGAGAGATAAGAGGTTCAGGCACAAATAAGCAAGTAAAAGGCGGTTGGACTTAGAGGCGTCTGGCTTATGTTGACGACATCAAAGATGGCGGCCGTAAAATACGCAAGTGACGCTCTGATTTCGATAATTTCGGATTCATTGGATTCACTTGTTTGTTTGTGTTTTCTAGTTTGATGTCGAGTCTTTTATTATTATTGCTCTTGTTTTCGGTGCTCCACTGTATGATACATCTATCTATCTATTACCCGACGCCGTGATCCCCGAAGGGGTGGCCACGAACGAACCGCCTCCATGCACCTCTGTCCCCAGTCAGTCGACGCCCCTCCCCCCAACCAGCACCGCCTTCGTTCATATACTTCCTCACTCCATCCTTCCACCTCTCCTTCGGTCTACCCCTCTGTCCCTCCACCTCGCTCTCGTACACCCTCTTAGTCATTCTCTCGCTTTCCATATGTTTCATATGGCCGAACCATCTCAAGTTGTTACTTTTCACACTTTCCAGCACATCTACCTCCACACCACACCTCCTTCTTACTTCTTCATTAGTCTGTCTATCCCTCCATGTAACTCTGCACGCACTTCTTAAGTACTGTAATTCATTTCCACTGCTCTCACTCTTGGTTTGAGTCTCTCAACCAACGTCCATGCTTCACTTCCGTAAGTCAGTCTCGGGATTACCACACTGTCATGCAAGGACTTCTTCACTTCCATACTGACCACCCTATTTCTTGTTACTGCTTTCAGCGTTCCTACAACCCTCTTCCCCTGTTGTACCCTCTCCCGCACTTCTTCATCCATAGTCCCATCGTTACTCAACACACTGCCCAGATACTTAAAAGAGCTGACCATCTCCATAGCCTGACCGTTCAGCTTCATCTCACACTCTGTGACTTCACCCCTTTCGAAGACCATAACCTTGCTCTTCCCCGCATTTACCTTCAAATTCCGTTTTTCGCACACTGTTCCAAACTCATTTACCAGACCCTGCAACTCCCATTCATTATCACTCATCAGAACTGTATCATCCGCAAACAGCAGTATAGGTAGCTTCCACTCATTTCCCTCCCTTTTCAGCGATACACCAACATCCACTGCTCTTGATAGTATTTCTTTCATGACTCCATCCATATATACAGTAAACAACCACAGTTCCTTCACATTTACCAATTCTTTCACCCAACCCGATCTTATAAATTCAAAAATAAACACTGCAATTTCTCTGAACCAGGACCTTTCTAGAATTAATGGATGGGGACAAAAGAATCTAGTTTCCTCTAATGCACAGAAAACCAAATACATTCAATTTTCTAACCGACAGAATCTCACTGTCTCCCATATATTTTTTAATGATGTAAATATTCCCACTTCCCCTAGTATTGACATTCTCGGTGTAACATTAACTACTAACTTGAGCTGGACACAATATGTTAGAAGCATTGCTAAGAATGCCTCTAAAAAACTGGGACTCCTGTACAGAGTTCGAGAATTCTTCACTGACGAGCAGTTGGCCGTGATGTATAAAAGTCATGTGCGTTCTCAGATGGATTACTGTTCACCTCTGTGGGGTGGAAGTGGAGTGGTTGCATTGAGGCAGTTGGACAAAATTCAAAATAAAGCTATTAGATTAATCAATAACCCTGCAATCACACAGGACCTTCCTACATTATCCATACGAAGAAACGTTGCATCCCTTGCATTATTCTACAGATATTTTCACAGCAATTGTTCCGAGGAACTTGCTTCAATTGTGCCGCCTCTCCACATCTTTCCCCGTAGAACTAGGGCAGCTGAGAGCACCCATGAATTTACACTTTCTCCTCCACAATGCAGAACTTCTGCTTATCAGAATTCATTTATCCCCAGAGCTACTACTCTTTGGAATTCACTTCCCTCGAATTGCTTTCCACAAACTTACAATCTACAAATGTTTAAATCCAGTTGTTACAAAAAATTTATGAATGGAGGATGCCTTTAGGCACATGGACCTTTTTGTTTTATCTGTGTTTTTCCTTCCTCCGTTCATTGTCTCTTTAAAAAAAAAAAAAAAAAAAAAAACAGGGACATCACACACCCCTGTTTCAAACCAACATTCAGGTCAAAGAACTCGCTCTGCTCACTCTCCACATGTACTGCTGCCTTTGCACCCTCATACATGCTCTTCACTGCTTTCAGCAACTTGCCATCTACTCCGTATATTCTAAGTACTTTCCACAAACCTTCTCTATCCACTCTGTCATAGGCCTTCTCCAAGTCCATAAAGGCAACATACACCTTTTGTTTCTTCTCCAGATATTTCTCCACAACACAATTCAGGGTAAAAATCTGATCTACACATCCTCTTCCCTTCCTAAAACCTCCCTGCTCGTCGCCTATCCATATCTCCGTTCTCACTCTCACTCTCTCAATCACTACCCTACTGTATACCTTCCCTACTACGCTTAGAAGACATATTCCTCGGTGGTTACCACACACTCCTCTTTCCCCTTTGCCTTTATATAGGGCAATCGAAAACAATATATTTGACCATTTGTACACATATTTAGTTCTATGTATTTACCTAATTGTAGTTTACAGGAGTTGAGCTAAGCTCGTGTTGTCCCGTCTCTCAGTCTACTTTCATCCAATTTTTTCTTGAAAATATGGATGTTCCTTGCCCCTACCACCTCCTCCTCCAGCCTATTCCATTTGTCAATACATCTATAGGGGAAGCTAAACTTCCTGATATCGTTTTTGCAGGTAGGTCTTTTTACTTTGTAGAGGGACTCTCGTTTATCCATAAAACTCACTTATCCAAAATTTCAAAAGACTCATGATTTTTGGATAAAAGGGAGTTTACTGTATATATAAATTATTAAGAATGTTATTTATGCATCAAATGTCTGTCTGTCAATCTATTTAATGCATCTATCTCCCTTTTACATAAATATAACTATGTCTTATTTGGTCTTTTTTTAATCTATGAATCATATCTAATATGATGGAATTGAAAACAATATTATCCTTCCAACCCACAAATAATTAAATGAAAAAGAGTCAATAAACATTTCTCCTTTGTCTTTTCATAAACTTAAGTCTGTCTCATATATGTTAGTACAGTATGTTATCGATCGCTCGCCTGTAGCAACTCTCTATCTCCCTTATACATTAACATAACTATGTCTTATTTGGACTTTTTGTAATCTATGAATCATTTCTAATGCGATGGAATTGAAAAATATAACATAGATAAACAATAAATAAGAAAATCAACAAAGGATTTCCACCCTCCGTTTTGTCTAGACAGCTAGGCGCCAAGATTCCGAGCGACGGAAGATTTGCATTTGATAGATTTTTATTATTATTTTTCTCACGGTATATTTTGCCTTCTACAAAATGACGGGGAAATATTGTAACATGTTTTTAATTGACATTTGTGTATTTTTTGCTGATTATGAGTTGGTGGAAATTTGTTTTCTTTAATTCCATCATATCGGAAATAATCCAAGGATTATATAGAGACCAAATAACATACACTATTAACCCGTGGAGCCCCGGCTAGTTTTGTAATGTTTGCGCACCAGAACCCGGCCGGTTTTCAAAAAATGGTTTTATTCCAGAAACAATAGCGAATGGGTTAGGAATGAAGGAAAAACCACGAAAAACCGCTCAAAAAGCTTAAAAAATGGTCCTACAGAGACCCCGAAAACGGATTTTACAAGAGTAAAAAATTGAAGGCAATTATCCCAAAAAAACAGGTTATTGCGCGCTCGCGCGCACGCACGTGGACTTTGAGAGTTTTCAACCATCGGCACGGTTGCGTGGGATACGTACACAATTCCCATACAAATCTGAGCCCTCTTGAGTGGCTACACCTGAGGTTACGGTCGGCGCAATTAGGGTGACGCGCCAGGCGCGTCTCTGGGGCTGTGTGTTACATACATCGCCGACGCGTCAGGCGCGTCGCTGGGGCTGTACGGGTTAAGTGTGTCCAATAGTTTTGCATTATCAATAGGGTCATAATATCTTCTCTACTTTCTGGTCTATTGAACCAGCGCCCCGACAGTGACAACCAGTCTGATGATGATAATTATGATGAACAATATTTCTGTGTTCTCTGGTTTCGATGAGGACGATCAACATGCCTGGGAATCTGGAGGGGGCCGATTTACTAGCTGTAGGACAAGGCTTATCAACATCACAGTAACGGGGTCAGGGTTGAGGCCGGGGCGGGGCGGGGAGGGAGTACAGCGGCGGCGGGGATATCTACCCGAACGTCAACATGTCTATTCACACAAATAAGTCAGTAACAGGTCCAAAACAGTTCTTAGTGATGCTTAATGTATTCTATGTTATGTCATATATGATGTTGGTGGTATAATGTAATATAAGTCGGCTGAAGGTAGGCAAAAAGGGCCAAAAGGGGGACTTTGTGGCTGGAACGAAATAATTAATTCCCATAAGGCCTGTTATTTCTAAAACACGGTTTTGATACACACGGTACGTACAGGGTACAAATTAACCGTGTATATCAAGACCTGACTGTACTTGCATTTTTTGGATGAAAAGGCATTAACCAATGTTCAGACCATTCCTTCATGCCCTCCACATCTCCTTGAAGCAAACCCACATCTTCCTTACTCCTCACTCATCTATACAGCCTGGTGTCATCCGCATACAGGTATATCTCACTTCCATTAGTTATAACTTCAGGTAAGTCGTTGATAAACATAACGAAAAGTAGTGGTCCCAACCCCGAAGGCGGGTGCCCAACCCCGAAAGGGGTTGAAATAGGGGAGCTATCCCCCCGCCAAAGGCGGCTTTCTAGGGCCTTTCCTAGCTGTTGCTGAGAGGATTGGGTTCTAGTCATGTGGTGATGGGCTGGTCTTTCAGAGTGAGAACTGAGTGATCTCTGCCATACCCATAGCTTACTCTGACTTTTCCTTTTACTTATATATTTTCTAGATCTCGATTGACGGCGTCTCTTCCGTGGATTGACCTCCCAATCTACCAAGATTGGAAGCCAAAGCGTCACATTTTTCCTTTGCCCCTCAACCTTCTCTTCATATTTGCTAAGGGGCACAGGGCCCTGGGTGCCGGGGCTTTGGTTTCCCGGGCATTTCCGCACCCTCCTCAGCTCCCCGCCATGGAGTGGCTTCGGTCACCCAGGCTTTATTGTGGTCGGCAGGGAGGGTTCTGTGGGGGCGCTCGGTTATGGCCTTGGCCTTGCTCGGGGCCTTGGGGCTGTTCGGCCAGGCAGCTTGGGGAACAGCAACAACAACAACAACACAGATCCCTGAGGTACCCCACTTGTAACTTCCCTCCACCCCGAGCCTAATCCATTAACTCTGATCTTTCAGGAAGTCTTCTATCCATTTCACACATTTCTCTCCTATACTATATATAGCTTCTAACTTTCTCTTAGCCTTTTATGTGGGACCTTATCGAAGGCTTTCATAAAATCGCAATATACCACGTCTATAACATCCCCATCCTCCAGAATTTGCATCCAATCATCTACCACCTTAATTAGCTGTAGCACCGTCAACCTCCCCGGCAAGAATCCGAACTGTCTCCCACTGAAAAGTTGGTTTGATTTCATATGTTCCATTATTCCTTATCTAATTACAGTTTCCATTAGTTTACACACAACACTTGTCAAACTGACTGGTCTATAGTTTCCTGGGTCATTTCTCTTTGCCTTCTTAAAAATAGCTGTTATGTTTGCCTCTCTCCGGTCTGTCGGGATTTGTCCTGTATTAACCCCTCAGACCCGGCTATGTATTCCATACCGAAACCCAGGGTTTTGGCCGAAAAACGTCTATGCCTAGGCTACTGTATCTTTGTTATTTTGACTGCTTCCGCATTCCCGCGCATCCCCAAGCCTAGATGTGTTTCGTACCTGTAGAATGGCGTTGAGTAGAGCTCTCTAAGTCAACTGGTTCAGTTGTGATCACAATTTCCGTGGAGATAACTTTGTGGCGATATCAGCCACTTATCATTACTTTTCACTACTTAACAATAACATACAGGCACACACGAACAAGGACGCCTCTCCTTCTTGTGGTCGGAGATGCGCGGCGTCGGTCCAACAGGCTGTTGTTTACATGCGTCGGACGGACGGCTTTCAAAACAAGCTTACAGGCTTTCAAGCTGCCGGAGCCTCAGAGCCCTTCCGGGTTCTGCGGGGGTGTTTTTTATGGATGCCTCAGAGCCCAACCGGGTCTGAGGGGTTAAAAGATACCTCAAATAACGTTTTTAATGGCTCTACTAACATCTCACCTCTTTCCTATATGATTCTTGGATGTATCCCATCCGGTCCCGGGGACTTACTTCTGTTCATTTTTCCTATAGCACTCCTTATTCCAGCATGGGAAAACTCTATCAGTTCCAGTGCTGGTGCCTGTTTGATGGGAATAGTAGGCACCGCATCATCCGACTCCACTGTAAGTACGGTACCTCCCCAAAGTATTTCCCCAGCACAGGTCTGCTTTCTCCTTATCAGTTTCTGCTCTATTCATGTCATCCGAGTCTCCTATCAGTTCTGGGATACCTACTCTTCTTGTTAACTTTTCTGGAATATGCTTCCAGAATATTTTTGGATTATCTTTCACATTTCTTGCAATCTCTTTCCCTCTCCTTCACCCCCCTCCTTGTCTCCCACCTTCTTTTATTGTTTATTTGTCTGTGTTCCAAATCCACTTCTTTAGTAGTTTCTATACTAGACCCATTGTTTTTTTTTAACAATTTTAGTCTTCCCCACAAAAGTTTCTTTCTTCTTATCAATGTCCAAAGCTTTCTTTTCATTGGTAATTCTGGGTTCGTTCTTTTCCTCAATTTTGTTTTATCCTTATATTCTCTTACTGGTACACATTTGGATATAGCATTCTCCAGTTTGTCTCTAATCTTCCTCCACATTCCTTCAGCGTCTTCACCGTTCAAGTACTCCCCCCAGTCAATGTCCAAACACTGTCTCAGCAGCTCATAATCTGCTCTATCATACATGTATATTTTTTTGCTTCTATTAACCCTCTCTGTTTTAATATTGCAACTAAAACTTATACAAGCATGGTCACTATGACCTATAGGGCTATCCACATTGACATCCTCCACTATATCCTCCTCATTACTAAATATCATATCAAGTACACTCCCCTGCGTCCCATCTCTATATCTTGTTATCTCTGTAATATGTTGTGTTAAGAAACAATCTCTCACTTTCTCTATGAACTTGTATTCCAGGCTACACTGTCCCGCTGGAGTAGTATAATTTTGCCCAGTTGATCCTTGGCAAATTGAAATCTCCAATCAAAATCTTATATTTGTTCTCTCTATTATCTATTTCCTCCATTGCTTTCAGTAGGTTATCCTCTTCCCTACTATTATTTGGGCTTCTATATATAGAGGCAATTAGCATTGACCCTCTTGCACGTTTTACTTCAATACACAAATACTCACAATACTGCTGTCTCAAATCCACCTCATTTACCTTAAGCTCTTTTCTTACATAAATAAAAAGTCCTCTTCCAACCTCTGTTCTAATAGCATTTCTCAAAACCCTCCAAACTATACTCCACCAGTTCCCTTTTAATTCTAGCATTTTTTGGTCTTACTTCCTGTAAGGCTATGACATCAGGTTTTTCCTCTTCATCCTGCAACCTACATATCAGTTCTCTTTTCTTGTCCTGGGTAAACACATCAACATTACTAAATATAATCCATAATCTTTCTACCATTCCTTCAGCAACTACAGTACATCATCCCGCTCCTCCTGTCCGTACCCTACTCCCCCCCAACACTACTGGGTCTGCAGCTTCATCTCCTGTCACCTCTACCCTGCTCTCCCCCTCCGTCCCTCACTCTCCAGAAAAACTTCCTCTTATCCTCCTCACTCAACTTTCCATTATCTTCATCAGCCTTTTCCTGTAATTCCTTTATTTTTTGTCTTTGTTCTATGCTCAAATCCTTCTTTAGTCTTATATGTTTCAGTTCTTGATTTGTGTTTAGTCTCCAACTAAAATTTGTCACTGTCTCTGCCACTGCCCTGGTTTTAAACTGTACTTTTATAGGTCTCATCTTAGTAGGGTCATTTGCTTGGAATCCGTGACCATTTTGTTCCTACCTTCTATCTCTCGATGGATTTGACAAACTGAACCATTTTAAAGGAAAATTAGCTCCTATGCCCCTCTGAAAAATGACGGCTAACTCTGCTAGAGCCCAATATTCAAAATGGCCACCAACGCCATCTTGAAAAACATGAAATGTAATATCTCTGGCATCAGATGAGCTACAAGGACGAATGAGGTGTCCTTTTTCACTAATTCTGGCATTACAAATCCACTGAAATGGTTATTGTATTGTATTGTATTGTATATTGTATTATTATTGTATTGTATTATACTAATTGTACATACTAATCTGCCACTTCACTGTCACTACATGATTCACTGTATGAGCCACTATCAGAATCACTGTCCTCACTTTCGCTGCTATCATCACTGTTGTTCTCTGCATGCGGTGTATATCTAATATTACTTTTTTACTGTTTCAGATGGATCGCAAGCCCATCTAATGAAAATCGCCGACTTGTGAAGTGACCGAAGTAATGGATAATAGAAGAGAGAGTGAAGAGTTACCAGACAAGACATTAAATGAATACGAGTGCATTTTACTCTGTGGTAAGCGATGTACCGCAGATGATCGTTTGGAAAACATTACACCTGAGAAGTGGGAATCCATCCGGGAAAAGTCTTTACAATGGAAAGAACTTGATAAGTTTCAAAATATACATGAAAATGTGGATTGGGAGAAGGGACCAAAGGGTCACCACATGCATAGCACTTGTTACGCATCATTATCCAGCAAGCGCAAGCTCTCTCAAGCCGAAAAACGCAAACACAAATCCGAGGAACGTCTTGAAAGCGATGAAGCATCAGATCAACAAGACCCTTCCCCAGAGGCCAGTGCACCTAAAAGGCTGTGCTCCAGTATGGGTGTCCTTCACGATAAGACTCTATGTGTGTGGTGCATGAAAGGGGCATACAAGAGTAGTGATCTTGACAAGCAGATTTTACTCCTATCAACAGTAGATGCCTGGACTAAATTCAAGTTACATACTGTCCGTCTGGAAGATGAGGTCATGAGATTGAGACTTGACACTCTGATTGCATCCATCCCAGATAGTCAAACAGCATTTGGGTTGGAAATCCGCTACCGTTCTGGCGCAAATATGTAAGCGACCACAAGCCCCTTTCAGATGAAAGCACTCAACATCTGCAGCGTGTAAACCTCCGAGAGGCCCAAGCTCTCTTCTTTCATCATATTCGTCAAGTCATCTTCAAAGACCATGAAATTCGCACACTGCAAGGCCTGCTGCAGGACTATAAGCGCATTATCTCAAATCACGGACATAACTCAGTAGTAAAATCCAGCTACTTAAAGGAAATTCTGGTGATGGGCTGGTCTATCAGAATGAGAGTTGAGCGTTCTCTGCCATACCCATAGCTTACTCTGACTGTTCCTTTTACTTATATATTTTCTAGATCTCAAGTGACGGCGTCTTTTCCGTGGATTGACCTCCCTACTGCCAACCCTGGCAGATTGGGAGCCAAAGCGTCACATTTTTCCTTTGCCCCTCAACTTTCCCTTTATAATTGCTGAGGGGCACAGGGCCTTGGGTGGGGCTTTTGTTTCCCGGGCGTTTCCGCACCCTCCTCAGCTCCCCGCCTTTGAGTTTTTTTTTTTTTTTTTTTTTTTTTTTTTTTTTCTATATTCCAACTTACTTCCTCTCGGGCATAGGCTGAGAGCCTTAACATTCACCGTTTTACAATGAACAGTGAAGCCCGTGAGGTCTTGTTCCAGTCTAGGAAGTGAGACATGTGAAGCACGTAGAGTACAACGAGCACCTGCCATCTTGCCTTCACATGAGGCACGGTGCTCACTCATGGCCCGAAACGACCCCATCTCTGAAGCCACCTCGTTCCCGTGCTTCACTGTCTCACCCACGACACTCGGACTCTCACACTTACACACACACAACGCCACCTGTTGAGCAGATAACTCACCATATAACTCAGATAACTCACTCGAGTGGCTTCGGTCACCTGGGCATTATTAGTGGTAAGCTGGGAGGGTTCTGTGGGGGCGCTCAGTTATGGCCTTGGCCTTGCTCGGGACCTTGGGGCTGCTCGGCCAGACAGCCTGAGGAACAGCAACAACAACAACAACTTAAAGGAAATTCTCGTCAATGAATTTGGGGAAGACATCGGATTTCATGAACGCATTCAAAAGAATGTGAGTGAACTGGTATATGATACAACAGCAGCAGGTACATACATCGTGGCGGCAATATCTTCATTGGGTGTCAGCAATGATCAGTTGGTGATGAATGTTGCGGCACGACTCAAAGAGCAAGTCATCAGGACAAATACTATTCCCTGACTCCCATATATACACGAGTTGGAGAGAGAAGAAGACCTCAGTGAGTTCCTGCTGAAGCTGCTCACATGGCTGAAACACCCAAATAAGTCTGCAATTGATGACAGTCCATCCGTCCGATCGATTGCATTTATCCTCACAAGCTACATCACTGGAAAACGCACTGCATTTGAGATAAATCTCTCTCTCTTGCTACATGGACTGACTTAGAGTAGGGAGATAGTCGACATAATGCACAAAGATGGACTGGGCATCAGTTACAATGACGTACTTATGCCGAGAGATTTTTAGGTGGTCAATGACCTCAAGTGCTCATCTGATTGCCCCTTCGAACTAGCTGCTATCGCTATAGTCGACAACGATGACTTCAAGAGCGACACACTGACCGGTGTTGGCCAGTCACACCGCACTAATGTCATGTTTGTGCAGCCAGAATCATTTGATACAGAACTTCCTTCCGAGAATCACAAGGATAGACCAGTTCCCAGTGCCAACTTTGCATCAAACCTCTCGACAACTCTCAAAGAGCTTGGAAGTGAAATGCAAAAAGTCAACCCATACAAGACAGCGAAGCGTGGGGAACCACCTCTCAGGAAGCCACCAGCTGATCAAAGTACTCCTCCTCCTGACACATCGATGCAAAGAATTCGTGGTGTGATCCATGCATTGGCCAGGGCGCAAGATGACCGAACGAGACCTAAGCCAGAAGAACAGACTGTGCCTGGGTTTTCAGGGTTTCACGCCAGTATGTCAAATGCAGATGAGAAGAGTCGAGCAATATACCACATGACCTATCCCAACCCACCCAGTAAGACAATTCTCAATGATGTGATGTGTAAGCTTGCAAAATCAATCGAAGAAAAAAGATGCCTTTTGCAATAATTGTTGGTGATCATCCTGTCTACGTGCTCATGCTAGAGTTGAAAAGTGAGAATGCTGAGCTGTTCAGCAAAATCTTACCATTCATGGCACCCTTCCACATCCAAATGTCGTTCATCTACACTATATACAAGAGGTTTAAGGGATCTGGCATCTCAGATGTGTTGGTGGCAGCTGGTGTTATAGCAGACGGGTCTGTTGATCAGGCCCTTCGTGGAAAACATGTTGAGCGTGGGGTTCGCTGCTTGCGACTATTCTACGAGACTGGTCCACCATGTCATAGACAAACGTTTGGAAGATTCCCCTCTATCTGAAGAAGTAAAGGCATCCCTTGCCAAGCTTCGACATCCGATTGATGCACAGGAACTTGCAGATGAACATGCAGAGCTAGAGAGAAATGCTGAGCTGAAGGACCTCGTTGATGCTCTCTTCAAGGACTTTGAGGGTGCCCCACAAGCAGAATACTGGATGTCATTCATGGAAATGGTTGAGGTTCTAACTCGAAATATCCATGCAATCAGAACAAGCAACTGGACTGAGTTCAAGTCCTCACTCAAGCTCATGCTTCCTTTGATGCAAATCTATGATAATGACAAGTATGGTCGGCATCTCCCCGATTTCACCGCAGTGCTTGATACCCTTCCTATTGATCAGGCTGCATTCATGGAGAGTGGTATGTTTGCACAGTCAATGACAGGAAAACCATATTCGTGTGTCGCCCTCGACATATGGATAGAGTCAACAATGAATAAGGGCTCTAAGCTGAAGTCTGGTTGGTTGGCCATTCTGAACAATGAAAAGCAGCTCCTTTCAAACATTCGGAATGTGAATAACATCAATCGGGTGAGAACAAAGGTACATCGCCATGCTAATCGCAAGAAACAAGGAAAAGGGAAGCATGCTGATTGCTCGTCGAGTAAAATGAAGAAGGATGAACAAGCTGTACAGGATATAAGCGCATGTCTCACTGAATTCAAGTGTATTTACCTAATTGTAGTTTACAGGAGTTGAGCTAAGCTCGTGTTGTCCCGTCTCTCAGTCTACTTTTTATCCAATTTTTTCTTGAAAATATGGATATTCCTTGCCCCTACCACCTCCTCCTCCAGCCCATTCCATTTGTCAATACATCTATAGGGGAAGCTAAACTTCCTGATATCGTTCTTGCAGGTAGGTCTTTTTACTTTGTAGCTGTGGCCTCTAGTTATTCCTGTATCCATAATTAATATATCCTCCCTATCCAGCCTCTCCAGCCCCCGGGTGCATTTGTACATCATTATCATGTCTCCCCTCTCTCTCCTCTCTTTTAGACTCGGTAGATTTAATTTGTCTAGTCTCCCTTCATATGTCAGTTCTCTGAGACTTGGAACCAATCTAGTAACTGCTCTCTGGATTCTTTCTAACTTTTGAATATGCTTCTTTAGATGCGGGGACCACACCACTGCTGCATACTCCGGGTGCGGTACTGGCGGGTGCCCAACCCCGAAAAGGGTTGAAATAGGGGAGCTATCCCCCCGCCAAAGGCGGCTTTCTAGGGCCTTTCCTAGCTGATGCTGAGAGGATTGGGTTCTAGTCATGTGGTCATGGGCTGGTCTATCAGAGTGAGAACTGAGCAATCTCTGCCATACCCATAGCTTACTCTGACTGTTCCTTTTACTTATATATTGTCTAGATCTCAAGTGACGGGGTCTCTAACGTGGATTGACCTCCCAATCTACCAAGATTGGAAGCCAAAGCGTCACATTTTTCCCTTGCCCCTCAACTTTCTCTTCATAATTGCTGAGGGACACAGGGCCCTGGGTGGGGCTTTGGTTTCCCGGGCGTTTCCGCGCCCTCCTCAGCTCCCCGCCATGGAGTGGCTTCGGTCACCCAGGCTTTATTGTGGTTGGCGGGGAGGGTTCTGTGGGGGCACTCGGTTATGGCCTTGGCCTTGCTCGGGGCCTTGGGGCTGTTCGGCCAGGCAGCTTGGGGAACAACAACAACAATCTTGGTCTAATCATACTCTTCATAATTTTCGCTACCATGGTCTCATCCAAGTAGTTCAGAGCAACTTTCATATTCCCGGCCATTGCATACATTCCGCTAAAGAGCTTGTTAATATGTTTCTCTGGCGACAAATTATCTTGTATAATCAACCCTAAATCCTTTTCTTTTTCGGCCTTGCTAATTATATTATCTCCCATCCTGTACTCCCAATTTGGTCTATTCACACTTCTTCCCATATTTAACACATGGCATTTACTTATATTAAATTTCATTTTCCACTTGGTGCTCCATTCGTATATTTTATCTAAATCCCCTTGCAGCTCCTCACAACTACTTTTATTTGTTATTTGTCTCATAATTTTTACGTCATCTGCAAACATTGACATGTAGGAGTTTATGCCTATCGGCAGGTCATTCACGTACATAAGGAACATGAGAGGTGCCAACACAGATCCCTGCGGCACACCACTCTCAACTTTCCGCCATGATGAGTAAGTTCCTCTAATGTTGGTCCTCATTTCCCTATCTGTTAAATAGCTCTCCATCCATTTCAGCAAACTCCCCCTGACACATCCTAGCGTCTGAAGCTTAGATAACAATCTCTTATGTGGTACCTTATCGAATGCTTTGGAAAGGTCTAAGTAGACGCAGTCCACCCATCCGCCTCTTTCTTGGAGTACATCTATCACCCTACTGTAATAACATAGCAAACTGGTAACACAAGATGTCCCTTCTCTGAATCCAAATTGCTTTGGGGTTATTATCTTCTTTCTCTCCAACATTTTCATCCATCTCTTCCTAATTAGCTTTTCACAAATCTTGCATACAATACTAGTAAGTGAAACTGGTCTATAGTTTAGAGGGTCCTCAGGGTTTCCATTCTTGTATATCGGAATGATATTAGCTCTTTTCCATTCAACAGGAACCTGTCCTTTATCTAAGGAAGCTTGAATTATGTCCCTCACTGGCTCCACTAATTTCTCTGCACACTCCTTTAAAACCCAGGCAGACACTTCATCCGGTCCCATAGCTTTCCTTACTTCAAGTCCTCTCATCGCAGATAACAGCTCATCTCTAGTTATTTCAATCTTACTAAGACCACTCTCCAGTACTCCCGCCTGTGGTTCGTCAAAACCTTCCTCTCTAGTAAAAACTGACTGATGTTATTCATTGCCTCGCACATGTCCGATACACTTTCATACGTCCTAGCATCAACTCTTAATTTAGTAATTTGTTTCTTTACCTTCAACTTACTGTTTATATATTTATAAAATAATCTAGGATCACTTTCACATTTATTTACTATGTTCTTCTCATAGTTCATTTTAACTTGCCTAATTATGTTAACATATCTATTCCTCTCCTGTTTATATTTATTCCGATTACTCTCAGTGTTCCTTCTTCTTAATCTAGCCCAAGCTGCATCACGCCTACCCAAAGCTCTTTTGCATTTCAAATTAAACCAATCTTTCTACTTAGTAAAATTTCCAGTTTTATATCTTGGGACAAACAGATTGGTTCCTACTCTATAAATTTCGAGGAATCTACTATATTTACCTTGTACGTCCTGTTCCTTCAAAATAAGATCCCAATCTACTCCCTCTAAATATCTTTTCAAGGATACATAATCAGCTTTACTATAATTTAATCTGTCATCTATGTAGCTATTGTCTAATCTATTGGCATTACTCGAGGTCAACTTCCATTTTAGTAATAGGTGATCACTTTTACCTACAGGACATAGATAGTTTATATCACTAATTTCGTGAGGATCCTTTGTAAAAATCAGATCGAGTTTTGAAGGTTCGTTATTACCCCTCATTCTTGTATTTTCCTTCACATGTTGTGCAAGTACATTTTCCGTAACCAACTCCACTAGCCGACTTCCCCAAGATCTCTGATTTGGCCCTGCATCTCCCGATTCCCAATCAACCTCACTACAGTTGAAATCTCCTACCAAGATCAATCGATTCTTCCTTAAAAGCAATCTTCTCAACGACTGAATCATATCCTCGACCATCTCCTCAAACTCCAACTCCCTCCATGCTCTGGTCTTTGGTGGCATGTAAGCTACTGCTATGTCTAGCTTTTTTCCTTCTATATCATTGAGTTCAACTGCCATTATTTCTGCCTTGTCATTATTTAACTCCACTTGCTTTGCTGTCATAGGGTTCTTAACTAATACTGCCACTCCACCTCCCCTTTTTCCCTTTCTATCATATATCCATATATTATATCCTTCACTAAACACTATATTGCTGTCAAAGTCCTGGTTCAGCTTTGTCTCCGTCAAACAGACTATCTGTGGTTGATCCTTTCTTAATATATCATCCAATTCTACCTTTTTACTGTTTATTCCATCTATATTAGTGTAGTAGCACAGTATATTGGAATCCTCCTCCTTGTTCTCTTCCCTCCCTGCCTCCTATCAGGTTCACCTCCTCCTCCATCCCTTCCCTGACCTACCTCCACATTCCCTGCTATTTCTATTCTCCTCCCCCCCCCCCCCTCCACAATCTCCCGCCCCTCCCTCACCATCTCTCCGTCCTCGGGCTGATCCACTACCTGACTCACCGTCTCCATCCCCTGCTCCTCCCTCACCATCTCTCGGTCTTCGGTTTGATCCACTACCTGACTCACTGTCTCTATCTCCTGCTCCTCCCTCACTATCTCCTTGTCCCCGATTTGATCCACTACCTGACTCACTGTCTCCTTGTTCATTTCTCCTCGTATTTTCCGTTCTTTCTGACTCTGAGTGTACCACTTCTTTAGTTTCCCTTCCTTTACTCTCCAAAAAAAAATCCTTTTCTCCTCATCTGACAATTTTCGATTTTCATCGTCAGCCCTTGCTTGAACTTCTCTCAACTTTTCACTTTCCTCTATGCTTAAATCCTTTTTCACCCTAATATGTTTCATTCCAGTACAACTATTTAGCCTCCAGCTTACAATGGTTAATGCTTCAACCACTGACCTAGATTTAAACTCTGCTTTTATCGGTCTCATCTCACCCTTTTTATATCTTCCTAGCCGTCTTACTTCGTCCAGTTCTTTCCCCCAATCACAGCCTTCGTCTAGACACTCCAATATTTTCTTTACTTTGTCCTCATCCCTTCCCCTTCTTTCCCTCATATATGCTAAATGTTCTTCAATGTCTCCAAAAATTATTATGCTTTTACCTCTATCTACTGTTTCCCTCACTACCTTTTCCTTGCTCTTCAAAACCTGCACTACATTCTTCTCAAACTCTCTTTTCTCTTTTCTCTCTCTTCCACCTGCTCCTTCATGATTTCTTCCAATGCATCCACCTTAGCATTCCCCACCCCTGTCCACTCATTTTTCTCCTCACTTATTACTCCCTTTACTTTCTCACTTAAATGGCCCTCATACTCCTTTAGCTGCTCCTTGAGTGCCATGTTCTCTGCCTCCAGCTCATCTACTTTCCTTATCACAGCATCTAGGTTAGCAATTAATGGCCCATCTGCAGTTGCTACTGAACTGCTCCACAAATTTCTGTCAGTGACTCCACCTTCACACCTATATCTCTCCTCCAATTCTCCATAACTCCCTTCCATCTTAACAGACCCATCATCTGTCTCTTCACCACAGTCAATTGATCCTCCACTTCATTACCCTCTGCCAGAAATCCCTCAAATTCATAGCTCTCTTCATCTCCCAATAAACTCTGCCTCCGTTTGCCTTGGCCGGCCATTGTTTATATTTATGTAGCCTACAGTTAAAAATATATGATCCATTTGACCATCAAACAAGACACTTCGATCCCTACAGTCAGGAATCCCAGCCTCAGACGCTCTCGCTGCCGACTTGAAATCTGCAAAGGAGGATGGCACAAGCAAACTGAAGCAGTTCTTGAATGAGAGAGTGTATTCCAAGACCAAGTCTCTCAACGACAGAGTTCCCCGTAGCAAGCGTTTGAACTTTTCAACTCAGGAATTGAAGAAAGCAGATGGTGAGAACCTGAAGGGAAAGACTGAGGAAATGGAGCGTAATGCCTTGGCCTCTGTTCTCGGACTGGTTGAAACTAGTGGTGCCCTCAAACTTCAAGAAGTCCTGCAGCATCGTGTTACAGCCGAGTGCCTTTCCATCTTCAACGTCAATGGAACCATCCGTAAGGCACAGAAAAGCAAGTTTCAACAAAAACTAACTATGACTGTCATTCCAGAGCCTGATGTATACACGTCTATTATTGATATGGGCCTCATCTGGCTCCTAACAACTCCTACCATTGAAGACAGAGAGAAGGGAGACGGTACCAAGTATACCTGGGGAGATTATGCAGAGAAGTTGGTGCACTTCGTTCTAACGAGACACAAGCATGCTGAGCGCATCATTTGCGTCAATGATTCATATGATCAGAATTACACGATCAAGGATAGTGAGAGAATACTGCGCCAAAAAAAACCTGCCAATCAGCAATGTCTTCATGAAGACAGAAGATAAATTTCCTTCTAGTAAAGTTTTCCATGCTCTCCTGGGTACACCTGAGAACAAAATCCGCCTTCAGGCATTTCTTCAAACGGAATTCCAGAGAACAGCAGCAACAACTAGCACCGAGATCATCTACTGTGTAGTTGGCAGCACTGCAAAGAATCTCACCACAGGCAAGCTTGTGCCAGAGCTCACATGCTCCCATGCAGAGGCAGATACGGCAATGCTCACCATATATAGTGTGCTCCGGTCAGACAGCTACACAGCAGCTGTCGTTCTTGACACAGAGGACACAGACAACTACGTGCAAGCGGCATATGTTGCTCAGAAGACAACAGGAATCCTGTGTGTGAAACACAAACGTCAGCTTATCGATGCCCGATGTTTGTGCAGTGAGGCAATGGCTGCATCCATCATACCACTTCATGTCCTCACTGGGTGTGACCACAACTCTGGCTTCTATGGAGCAAGCAAGAAGCTCATCGCAGATCGTCTGGAGAAGTCTAAAGAGGCACACGACCTGCTAGCAGCATGTGGTACACAGCTCCTAGTCACAGAACAGGTCATCAGTGATTTGGAGCGGTTTGTCATTCGATATGTCTATGGTGATACCAAAAGCAAGACCCTGGGAGATGCGAGGGCAGCGAAGTGGAGAGCTCAGAAGAAAAAAAGCACTATCCGACTTGTGCCTGACTTGGACAGTCTCCGTCCACACTTGGAGCGTGCAAACTATCTTGCATATTTGCAAAAGCATTACCAGCTCCAAAGTCACCCCTCACCGATCGGCCATGGATGGCATCTTGTAAATGACCTATGTCTGCCTGTCCGTTCAACCCAGCCCCCAATTCCCCCATCCATACCACTACCTACAAATCTGCAGGCAGAGAACAACAGTGATGATAGCAGCGAAAGTGAGGACAGTGATTCTGATAGTGGCTCATACAGTGAATCATGTAGTGACAGTGAAGTGGCAGATTAGTATGTACAATTAGTATAATACAATACAATAACAATACAATATACAATACAATACAATACAATAAAATAACCATTCCAGTGGATTTGTAATGCCAGAATTAGTGAAAAAGGACACCTCATTCGTCCTTGTAGCTCATCTGATGCCAGAGATATTACATTTCATGTTTTTCAAGATGGCGTTGGCGGCCATTTTGAATATTGGGCTCTAGCAGAGTTAGCCGTCATTTTTCAGAGGGGCATAGGAGCTAATTTTCCTTTAAAATGGTTCAGGTTGTCAAATCCATCGAGAGAAAAAGGTAGGAACAAAATGGTCACGGGATTCCAAGCAAATGACCCTACTATCTCCCCCCTTCTACTGTATATCTACCTATCCTACTGACTTCCTCCACCTGCCATCCCCATCCACATCCACACCTTCCTCACAAGCTGGACAGGAGAGCACGATTACGTCCCGGGACTCAACATAAACAACACACCCCTAACACACACACACACACCCAAAATCCTAGGAGTAACATACGACACCCAAATGACATTTAAACAGCACACCACAAACACGAAAAAGAAACTCTCACCCAGACTTAACACCCTCAGATCACTTGCCCACACAAAATTTGGACACAAACAAAGAAACCACCACCACAGTCTACAAACAATACATAAGATCAGTTATGGAATACGCAAGCCCGGCCTGGGCTTCTAACCTAGCTGAAACACATCATAAGACCTTACAGACTATTCAAAATAAAGCCCTTAAAATCATCACAGGATGCACAGCTACTACACCCACAGATCACCTACATCAAAAAACCAAAGTCCTCAAAGTCAATGATCATCTAGACATGAGAGGCACTCAATTCCTGGCACCAGCCTCCACGAATCAACACCACCCACTACACTACATGGCAACACACCCACAGACACCAAGAAATATCAAAACAACACCCAGCACACGCTATCACACACAAATACTGTCTTCTCTCCCTCCCTGCCCACCCCAAACCAAGTTCCGGAAGCACATCCATACTCATATCACTCGCCGTTCCATCCACTCACTCATAGACAACACGCAGCTGCAAGCACGACCTCCCGAAATCCATCCTTCTGAATCGTCCCTTCCTCGCGAGGACAGAGTCCACCTGGCCAGGCTGAGATGCGGACACCATCCAGCTCTTCTGAGCTATCAGAAGAGACTGGATGACTCCGTAGTCGACACCTGCCCGGGTTGTAACACAGCACCCCATACCATTAAACACATCATAGAAGACTGCATTTCACACAACCACTTATGCCAACAACACAATTTACACTATTTGAGAGCTCTGTGGGAAAGCCCGACCGTGGCCATGGCCTTCCTTAAGGACTCGGGGCTGTTCGGCCAGTCAGCTTAGGGAAGAACAACAACAACAACAACATCATCATCATCATCATCATCCACACCATCCACACCTTTCATGACCTCTTTCACTTTCTCCATATCCCTCACTTTTCTCACTCCATTATCATTCATATGAGCCTCTATATCTCCGTGCATGATTACACCCCTATCCCTGTCCTCCCTCATGACACTCTCCTTGTTCTTCATAACACCCACAACTACACTCTCAAATCTTTTTTTGGTCTTATTAATTTCTTCCTTTTGTTCTTTCACAATATCCTCCAAAGCCTTAACTTTCTGTTCACCTACCACCGTCCATGCAGTTGACTCCTTCACTTCCTTGAATCATCCTTCGTATTCGTTCAGCTGCTCCTTCAATGCCACATTCTCTGCTCCCAATTCATCTACCCTTTTTAATACCATCTCTAGGCTATTATTAACTTCCGAAATAGGCCTACATTCGCTTCCTTCACTTAGGCCTATTCCCTTCCCCACCTGACACACCACACAGTTCACACAGTAGCTTAACTTTCTCACCAATGTCCCCTTTCCCTCTGTATCACTCTTCCACTTTTCCAAATCTTTTTCAACATTAACCCTTTCGCTGCGGGTGACGTTCTGGAACGTCCTGGCAATTTACAGCAATTTCCAGACTTTAAAAGCCTGTAAAAACCGTAGAAATCGAGTGTCAGTGGGCGGGAGCGTGAGGGGCCCACCTCCGACCCTCAGAGCAGCCAGAGGCTCACTGAGGTAGACTGTCTCGCGCGGGTCTCTCACTGCCTCTCACAACAGTATTGCCGAACGAGCGAGTGCTAATAAATAGCGGGTTTCCCGCGTTTCTATGGCACCGCTGCGGGTGAACCAGGCCACCTACGAGGCCCGTTCTGGTCTCATTTTGAAGCTATTTTCGCCTAGTTTTCGGCAGAATACAGTTCATTTAATGCAGATGCTTGATTGATCATTCAGGAGTGCCTGAATATGCCCTAAATAGCCCAAAATACCCCGCAGAGAAAGGGTTAATAACCTCTTCTAACTTCTTATCTGTACTCTTAAACCCACGAAAATGTTGTAGCTTTTCTTCCGCCTCCGAAATTTCCTCCGCCATTTTTTTTACGATCACAACAAATCACAACAACTCCCGCTGTCCCGTTTCACTACTCTTATTACACTATATATCACCCCTCCACCACACCAATTTATCTTCCAAACACTTCACGAGTCCTTCCTCTCCTCGCTAGCTCCGTATGCACTCGAAATTCCATGTTATTTACTCTTGCCCATGTAATATGCCGGAGCCTCAAAAAATGCGTCCGCCTCCCGCCATTGCCTCCGTACAATGGTGAAATATATCAGTAATCAATAATCAATTATCAATGTAATCAATATTATTACAATATACATAATAATTAATCCATAATCAAATAATAAATTGTTGAACGAATATACACAGACCGTAGCCGCGGTCGGCAGAGCGACGGAGCTGCATTCGGACGAAGGTAGGAATTTCCGCTTCAATCGTCGTCTTATTTCTCACCTCACACAATAACTACACAATGTACAGTGTTCTAGTCTTCACTCATCGCACGGCAACAACCATATCTACCTTTGGTTTGCATAAAAACTTGGTTAGGCCATTTATTTGCAGAGATATGAGTATCGGTAAATGACAAATTTCAGGAGTAAACTGTGAATTCTCGCCATCCGTCTTGCTTACTGACCTAAAGATTTTTATCATAAAAACTGAACCACTTGATCTAGAGACTTCTAGTTTTCACCAAAAGCAAGACAACAACGAAAACTGACGCTGGATATACAGTAGGGTCTCACATAAAACGAGTTTATGGTCGATAAACGAGGGCGTTTTATGTGAATTCGTTTTATGTGAACACAGCATTTTGGTGGCGCAATATCGTCAATGTTCACTGTAAGCGAAAATTTTCGTACAAAGCGAACGATATTTCGTACGTTTTGTACGATATTTCGGCGTTTTATATGAAAGCGTACGATATTTTGTACGTTTTGTACGATATTTCGGCGCTCTATATGAAAACTCCTTGTATTTGCCCCACTTTGGCGGCGGACTCGTTTTATGTGATTACATTCGTTCTGATCGAAAATTAAATATTAATATTTTAGGTCGGTCGTTTTAATCGAGACTCGTTTTATGCGAACACGTTTTATGCGGGACCCTACTGTACAGTGAAAGTCCGATAATCCGGAGGCTGATACCTCGGAATGCCCGATACCTCGGAAGGTTTTTCCCCACAAAATATACTATTTTTCACCCAAAATATATTATTTTTCCCCCAAAATAAGATTCATGTATCTCTTAAGTCAATTAATCGAGTGTTTTGGATTTACACCTCTACACCACCGGAACTTCACCGCACTGCCTCTATTCTAATTAATTGTCAATTTATATGTGTTTTAGGGCCATTTTTATGTATAGATCTGACACCTCGGAAAATCTTCTAATCCGGAAGTCCCGCGGTCCCCTGCCTTCCGGATTACAGGACTTTTACTGTATATATATAAGCTAGGTTAGGCTATTTTTTTGTGTATAAAAAAGCGTGGCAAAATCCCTAGAATTCTATATTTTACCCAGGTTCAGGCTTGGCGGGAGTATTTAAAGGGCCCGAAGTCTGAGGGTTAACCCTCCGGGCCCGGGCTGTATCTCCAAAGGACAGGGTGGGCTACCCGGGCGATCTGGCCGAAAAACGTCTAGGCCTAGGCTACCGTATTTTTGTTAATTTTAACTGCTAGAAATTTCCCACGCATCTATAAATGTAGTGCGGTTTCCAATCTGTAGACTGGCGTTAAGTAGAGCTTTCTAAGTCAACTGGTTCAGTTGTGATGACGATTTCAGTGGAGCTAATTTTTCCGCGATGTTGACAATATCGAAGCTTTTCACACACTAATTTTGTCTGACGTCACAACAATAACATTGATCCGACGTCTCCTTATTGTTTTCGGAGGTGCGGTGACGCAACGATCGGCTTTGTTTACATGCGTCGGACGCACGGCGTTCAGACCAAGCTGAATAGGCTTTCAAGCTTACTATCTCCTGAAAGAACACCCGGGCACCTGCCCTTATTTCGTGGTGTCCTTCCACACGGACACCCGGGGAGGATGGGTTAAGCAACACGTTTCACCGCTAACGCGTTGAATACAAAATGTTCGGCTAGAGCGATATCGATTCAACTAGCGCGCCTCCCGTACCAATCTAAGGTAAATCCGGGGAGAAACCAAAGAACGTGTATTTCTCCTCCCGAACGCGCGTAACGTAGGTCCATAATATGGTCAGATAGGCTAGGTTATCAAGTTCACCTCTTACTTCTTTCAATATGTATCTATTTATTAGTAATTTATCTATTTATTTGTCAGTATTATTACGTTGGCAACACACCTTCATACTAGGGGTCAATAATATATCCAATTAAGACCATTGGTACTATGAAATGGCATTTACTTGACACGAAAACAATGCTGCGCATCTTTAGTACTGTAGAACAGTAACAACACGTGTCGTCTGCAAGTGTGGCTACAAATGTTGTTGTTGTTAGGCTGGCCAACAATCTACCGCCTTCAATAAAGTTACAGTTTAATGGATTTTTCTTTGGCTTTTACTAGTATAAATATTATTTGGTAAAATGAAATTCAATTCCATAAAGTATAATCATCATAACATTTTATGGCATACAGAAATAACTCGGGTTTAGAGACTGATCAATACGGCCGACATAAGCCACACAAGAACACACACACACACACGAACCACCGACGAGACAACACCTCCGCACCCACGCTCCCGAAAATCAGCTGATCTAGCAAGCTGTTTACAGCGCTCGTCAAATAAACTCACCTAAACTTGAGTATAAGGATATTTTGTGTTGTCCTGTATTATAATGCAGTATTAAAATAATTTGAGATTAAAATCAAGTGAGGATATTTCGAGTGATAAAAATAATTCAAGCGATTGTGAATGCGAGTGGATGTAAACAAATATGGCTGACTTTGATGGATTTGAAGTCGGTGAGACCGAGGGCATTCTAGGGAAAATTATACGTGAGCTGAATGACATTAAAAGGTGGAAGGAGGATATGCAGGAGTGGAAGGTGAGTGTTAGTTCACAGATTGAGGCTATATGTTCAATATGTGGTGCTCAGGCTGGGGACATCGAGCCTGGACAAGATTTGAGTCGGGCTAGCCTAAAAGAAATTCAAACTCATATGGGGCAACTCCGGGACGAAAATGAAGCTTTAAGATTGCAACTTGAAGAATACAAAGGGCAAACCAAGGAAATTAAAACACATGTGGAGGAGATTAACCTGACAAGCGCGATATAGACGTAGGTGCTAGGGTAGTTATTTGTGCATTTCTAGCCCTGGATTCTGACAGAATTCGTTATATTTACAATATAAACCATTATTTGTTTTCGGTATGCTTTTATTTTACATATATGATGTATATATGAACCTTCAAGAGTGCTAAAATAAGTGGGAAAAGCATTTGGGTGGTGAAAAACGAAGATATTGGCCACCCGGTCATAATCTCAGGCGAGAGAGAGAGACAGGCAGCCTTCCCCTCTCGCTGTCTGGGAGTCAACTGAGGAGAGCGGGGCGGTGTGTGCCGGTGTCTGGGTGTTGCATAACGATCTTTTATGCAACCCACTTGTGCTACATTATCGCGGGAGAGAAAAATAACCGATAAATGATGATAATAAGAGGAAAAATAGGTGATAATTGAGGAGGGGAGGGAGGGGGGAATAAGGTGGGGAAGGAGGGGAGGGGGGTGGGTGAGATTTACATGGATGAGTACTGGAGGGGAATTATCTCACCTAGAGACAAATTCCTTTGTTTTGATAGGCCCTTTTTTTTTATGGAAGGCTTTTTTTATGGTCCTGCTTCCGTGAGGCCTATCGCGTTCCCTATAGGAAGCCTTCCGTGAGGCCTATCGCGCTTGCCGGGTTAAGGAGAAACACAATAAATGGGTTAATGACGAAGGAGGAAAAGTGAAGGAAGTGGCAATGAAGGAAATCATGGAGGAACAAAAGAAACAATCAGAAAGGGAAAATAAAGATTTAGAATCAGTGGTAGTAAAAGCTATGAGGAGAAATGAACAGGTCCTGTGTGAAACAATAGATAGAAATAAGTGTATTATTGTATTTGGGGATATAGAGGAGCACATTATTGAGAGGAAAGCTAGGGATAAGGAAGAAATTAATAAGGTAAAAACATTGATCAAACATGTCGATGAAGAAGGAAACAACTGGAGAGATGGGTAAATATAGTAAGGGAAACACAAGGCCAATGAGAGTGCAGTTTAGGTCTAGGGTAACAGTGGATGCAATAATGAACGTAACATGGAGACTTAACTTGACCAGCAAGTTTAAGAAAATTACAATTAGAAAAGACATGAGTATTGAGGATCGAAACATAAGAAAGGAATTGCAAACCGAGGCAAATGTAAAGAATGGAGAAAGGACGAAAGAAGACGAAAAGAAGTTTTTCTGGAGAGTGTGGGAGGGAAAACTCAAGAAATGGTATATAAAGCGAAGGGACGAAGTAGGGAGGGAAAAGGAGATGGTGCGGGTGACGGGGGAGAAGGCAGAGAGAGGGGAGGTGGAGATAGAGAGAGAAACAGTCCAAGTGGAGGTAGAGGGAGGGGAGGTGGAAACGGAGCGAGAAACAGTCCAGGTGGAGACAAGAGAAGAGGAGACAAGCTAGGAAATAAATTGGGAGGGGTACGTACAAAAAAGAAAGGAACGGGCAGGGACGAGAAAAATAGGGAAAATACTGGAAACGCTAAGTTCATGTATACAAATATTGATGGGTTAATTTCCAAAAAGATTGAGTTTGACGAATATGTAAAGAGAGAGAGGCCCGGGGTAGTATGTTTGACTGAAACTAAGCTTAACCAGGAGGTAGACACGAATATAATTAGTTGTGCAGGATACAGTACATGGAGAAGAGACAGGTTAGGAAAGCTAGGAGGAGGAGTGTTGATCATGGTAGATAATAAAATTACTGCTAAAGAATTAAAACTTGGTGATAGCATTGCTGAAGTGGTAGCAGTTGAAATTGAGGGTAATGATAGGTCAAAATTGGACATTGTATCAATTTATTTACCTCCTAAGACTAAATCTTGGAGCAACGATGAATATAATGAATTAATTTTGGAAACCTTGCGTATGTTTGAAATTATTTGTAAAAGGAAAAATAGGCTTATTCTTGCAGGGGACTTTAATTGCGGGGAGGTGGATTGGGAATGTTTGGATGCGGGTTCAAATGAAAATACTTGGGGTAGCAAATTTCTTGAACTAACAATGGGGTATCTATTAACACAACACGTTATGGAAAATACAAGATTTAGAGGAGGTGATGAACCATCAAGACTCGACTTATTATTCACCAAAGACCCCCAAGAAATAAAGAACCTAACATATTTGAGTCCCATGGGAACAAGCGATCATGCTGTGATTGAATTTGAATTGACAGTGGAATTTCTGGAAGGCAGAGAGGAGGAACATAGGGAATATAGACTAAATTATAGTAAGGCGGATTATGAATCATTACGAGGATACTTTGCAAATATAGATTGGTCATTTATTGAGCAACAACAGAATATTCAGGTAAAATACACCATGTTACTAGACATTTACAGGGAGGGGGTAGATAAATATGTACCAACATTTAAGGATAGAAAGCTGGCTAAGGAGAAAGAGTGGTTTAGCATGCGATGTCACATTGCCCAGAATAAAAAGGACTCTGCATGGAATAAAGTGAGAAGGAGACACACTGAGGAAAAATGGAATGAGTATAAGAATGCTAGAAACAACTATGTCAAGACTATAAGAGAGGAGAAAAAGAACTTTGAAAAAGATATAGTAAACAAATGTAATAAAGAACCCAAACTGTTCTATAGTTCTATCAACGGCAAAACAAAAATAAAGGACAAAATAACAAAGCTTAGGGTAGAGGGTCAATTATATGAAGACACAGTGGGTATGTGTGAAATTATGAATGATACATTAACATCCGTGTTTGTGGAGGAGGATGACTATGTAGAACCTGTGGTGGAATTGAACGAGATACAGGGACTAGAGTCGATAGAAGTCAACAAGGATGAACTAAAATCATTGTTGGAAGAATTGGACGTGAGAAAATCTATGGGCCCAGATAACATTGCTGGATGGGTATTAAGAGAATGTTCTGAACAACTAGTGAGACCTATTTTTAATATTGTTCAACACTCATTAAACAAGGGGGAACTTCCCTTAGAATGGAAACAAGCAAATATAACTCCAATATATGTGCACACGTATCTTTTGCCGGTCAGTCATCTAAAATCAGAAACTTTCCAAACGGAGTCCCACAAGGATCCGTCCTATCGCCCGCACTCTTCAATCTGTACATGCACGATATAACTACACCCAATACGCCCCAAATAAACTTAGCCTCCTATGCAGATGACATAACACTCACATGCACACACCATGACCCAAAAAGAGCAACAGATCTCCTTCAACCCTATCTCAACACACTACATGGCTGGTGCACTACAAACAGACTTAATCTAGCCCCAGCCAAATCCACCGCAACCCTGCTCACAAGTTGGACAGGAGAACACGAATACATCCCTCAACTCACCATAAACAACACACCCCTAACAATACACACACACCCAAATCCTAGGAGTAACATATGATACTCATATGACATTCAAACAGCACACCACAAACATTAAAAGAAACTGACACCCAGACTTAACGCCCTCAGGTCACTTGCTCACACAAAATTTGGACACAACAAAGAAACTACCACCACAGTATATAAACAATACATAAGATCAGTGATGGAATACGCAAGCCCAGCCTGGGCTTCTAACCTAGCTGAAACACATCATAAGACCTTACAGACTATTCAAAACAAAGCCCTGAAGATCATTACAGGCTGCACAGCTACTGCACCAGATCACCTACATCAAGAAACCAAAATCCTCAAAGTCAAAGACCATCTGGACATGAGAGGCACTCAATTCCTGGCAGCAGCCTCCACGAACCAAGACCACCCACTAAACTACATGGCAACACACCCACAGACACCAAGAATATCAAAACAACACCCAGCACACGGTATCACACACAATTATTGTCCTCTCTCCCTCCCTGCCCACCCCGAACCAACATCCAGAAGCACATCCATACTCATATCTCTCACCGATCCATCCACTCACTCACAGACAACACACAGCTGCATGCACGACCTCCCGAAATCCATCCTTCCGAATCCTCCCTTCCTCGCGAGGACAGAGTCCACCTGGCCAGGCTGAGATGCGGACACCATCCAGCTCTCCTGAGCTATCAGAAGAGACTGGATGACTCCGTTGTCGACGCCTGCCCGGGATGTAACACAGCACCCCATACCATTAAACACATCATAGAAGACTGCATTTCACACAACCACTTACGCCAACAACACAATCTACACTCAATGAGAGCTCTGTGGGAAAGCCCGATCGTGGCCATGGCCTTTCTCAGGGACTCGGGGCTGTTCGGCCAGGCAGCTTAGGGAACAACAACAACAACAACAACAACTCCAATATATAAAAGTGGAAATAAAGAAGACCCGCTAAATTATCGACCGGTATCCTTAACGAGTGTTATATGCAAGCTTTGTGAAAAGATTATTAGAAAAAGATGGGTGGGTATGTTGGAGGAGAGGGAAATAATTTCAAGCAAGCAGTTCGGGTTCAGAAAAGGTCATTCGTGTACCACAAATTTGTTGAGTTACTATGATAGGGTAATTGACATTGTACAAGGGAGGGAGTGGTGGGTAGATTGTATTTACTTAGATTTCAAGAAGGCATTTGATAAGGTGCCTCATAAGAGATTGTTGTGGAAGCTCAGGACTGTGGGGCGGGTTGAGGGAGTATTATTAAAGTGGATGGAAAACTATTTAATTGGGAGGGAAATGCGAACAGTAATAAAAGGAAAGTTCTCCTTGTGGAAAAGGGTAAAAAGCGGAGTGCCTCAAGGATCGGTGTTGGCCCCAATCATGTTTTTGGTTTTCATCAACGACCTTCAAATGGGAATAGGCTCATATATATCTATGTTTGCTGATGATGCAAAATTAATGAAGCATATTACAAGTAGGAGTAGTTGTGAAGAATTACAGAGAGACCTAGATAAGTTATATGAGTGGAGTCAAACTTGGAAAATGGAATTCAACACGAGTAAGTGTCAGTGTTCTTGAGATGGGAAAAAGTAAATATAGACCTTCTTGGGGATATAAAATAGGAGATGAAATAATTAGTAAAGCTGTGAAAGCAAAAGACCTAGGGGTAGTTGTGGCAGACAGCTTGTCACCTGAACAGCATATAAATAAAATAACTGGTGAAACCTATGCAGTGTTGACTAACATGAGAATAGCTCTGAATTATTTAGATGAAGAGATGTTAGCAAAAATAATAGGGACAATAATACGACCAAGACTGGAGTATGCAGCAGTGGTGTGGTCTCCACACCTTATAAAACATAATAAAAAACTGGAAAGAGTTCAGAGAGTTGCCACTAAGATGATAGCTTGCCTTATGAGGAGAGATTGGAGAGGCTAAAGCTGCCAACGCTGAGGGAGAGGAGAGAGAGAGGTGACATGATCATGATGTTTAAGTGTGTGAAAGGTTTTGAGAAGATCGACAAGGGAGATTTTGTGGTGAGGGACGAGGGAAGAACCAGGGGTCATGATTGTAAGTTGAGGAAAGTTATATGTAAGTCTGATGTAAGAAAGTTCAGCTTCCCGTATAGAAGCATTGAGTGTTGGAATAAGTTGGATGGGGAGGTGGTGGGAGCAAGAAATATCCAAACTTTTAAAGCAAAATTGGATAAATGTAGAGAGAGAGACAGGACAATACGAGCTTAGGCTCAAATCCTGTATACTACAATTAGGTGAGTACACACACTCGACATAGCCACACAACAATAACACACACGTGTTTCAGTAATGATACCTGTGCACTGATTCTTCATTTGAACTTATAACTCGGTTTATATAAGTTTATTATGAAATATTATACCCCCCCCCCAAAAAAAAAATGTTCCGGTAGCTAAACGCGCGGAGGTTTTCATCCACCAATCTCACGCGTTAGCGGGAACCCTACTGTATATGTACAGTATAAGGGAGATACAGTAGATGCATTAAATAGATAGACAGACAGACATTTGATGCATAAATAAAAAATGTAGCCTAATAATTTATAATTATATACCTAGGCTTGGGCTGCCACCCGTCTACAATCCCGACTCTTTCCGTGTTGTGGCCGACTTTGGAACTTTTGGAATTACCGTGTCCAAACGAATCTGTGTACAGTGGGATCACCTATCTCGATGGGTATTGGGACCGAAAAAAGCAATCGAGATTCGAAATATCGAGATGGGAAGTTGACTTCTTATGGGGAAAAATAAAATAGGGACCAGCGAGTCGGCAAGTAACCAACATAAAATCTGACAATCACCACTTTTGACCCAGTAACTTGTACTTACGATCGCCAACCAGCTGTATTAACCCCAACCCCGAAAGGGCGGGTGCCCAACCCCGAAAGGAGTTGAAATAGGGGAGCTATCCCCCCGCCAAAGGCGGCTTTCTAGGGCCTTTCCTAGCTGATGCAGAGAGGATTGGGTTCTAGTCATGCGATGATGGGCTGGTCTATCCGAGTGAGAACTGAGCGATCTCTGCCATACCCATAGCTTACTCTGACTGTTCCTTTTACTTATATATCTTCTAGATCTCAAGTGGCGGCGTCTTTTCCGTGGATTGACCTCCCTACTGCCAACCTAGAAGTTGGCAGATTCGGAGCCAAAGCATCACATTTTTCCCTTACCCCTCAACTTTCCCTTCATAATTGCTGAGGGGCACAGGGCCTTGGGTGGGGCTTTGGTTTCCCGGGCGTTCCCGCACCCTCCTTAGCTCCCTGCCTGGAGTGGCTTCGGTCACCCGGGGTTTGTTAGTGGTAAGCAGGGAGGATTTTGTGGGGGCGCTCGTTTATGGCCTTGGCCTTGCTCGAGACCTTGGGGCTGTTCGGCCAGACAGCCTGGGGAACAACAACAACAACCCCCCTTTTGCTCAATCTGGATCAATATATGTATCTTATGGCTCCCTAACCCTTCAGCTACAACTACATCTACAATATTCCATGTAATTGATCAATTAAACAAATTATCTTCAATTGAACAAAAACAAAAGTCGACTGGTGATCAACATGTGTTGTATCGTGAGTCTACAAGTTGCTAAAATAGCCGCAAATCTACCGACTTCAATACATTTTCCATGGTATAAAGTTTAATTAAGTTTTCTTTTGTCTTTACTATTATTATATATTAGATTTTCCTCATACAAATATTAATGTATATTAAAACATGGTAAAGTAATTTATATTACTACGTAAATGAAAGCGGCAGAGATGAGAGTCAGGTTAGACTACCGCTCGAAAACGTTCAATACTAGCGGTACATTAGTATACAGGTAAACAAAACACAACACAACCCACAACGAGGGGCGACGCGCTCCTCGGTGCTGCTAGGAGAGTGGCGAACACAACCTAAGGTACCGAAGGTACAATGATTGTGAGGTTCACAAATCGATTTGGTCAAGATTACTCTGTTTATATTAGTATATAAGCATCTAGCATCGATATTTAGCTATCGAGATAAACGTTTTTTCATCGAAATTTGTGATTGGGGAGAGCTTGAAGGTGGCATCGAGATGCGAAATATCGAGATGAGATTGATCGAGATATGTGAGCCTACTGTATAAAAAACGTGTGCATATCGAGACCTGACTGTACTGTATAGGGCAAATCCGGGGAATTCTCTATTAGCACAACCAACATTTTTACAAATTGTCTGACTCGTGATGTAGATGCGGAAGGTCGGCAGGTTTTTAGCCGGGGCTGAGGTATTCAAGCAAAATGAAAGGTTTAACCCCTCAAATCCGGTTGGGCTCTGAGGCACCCATAACAAACGCGGCCCGCGGACCCCGGAAGGGCTCTGAGGCTCCGGCAGCTTGAAAGCTTGTTTTGAAAGGCGTCCATCCGACGCATATAAAAACAGCCGGTTGGCCCGACGCCGCGCACCTCCGAACACATGAAGGAGAGGTGTAGTTTGTTCTTGTGTGGCTGTATGTTGTCATTTCAGTAGTGAAAAGTGACTAATATGGCTGACATCTCTACAAAGTTCTCTTCACGGAAATTGTCATCACAACTGAACCAGTTGACTTAGAGAGCTCTACTCAATGCCATTCTACAGGTACGAAACACATCTACGCTTGGGGATGCGCGGGAATGCGGAAGCAGTCAAAATAACAAAGATACGGTAGCCTAGGCGAGACGTTTTTTCGGCCAAATCCCCCGGGTTTCGGGGAACATTTATAGAATACATAGCCGAGGCTGGAGGGTTAATTTATCACTATTATCTGTTCTTAGCATTCTTGCATCTGAATGAGTATAATTGTATAGGTACAATCGAGAAGGCCCATCAACCAATTGTCATTTTTGCCATTGGATACATTTTTCACATGGCGCGAGATCTTGTATCGGCCAATTTCTCGCGCTATGCGGGACCCAACTGTACTTTGAGGTGTTTTGGTCATGTGCCATACAATGAATGGATTGGGACAAAAAGATACAAGTATGTGGTACAGCTGGTAGTGAGTGAGGAAATTGGAAAAATTTACTGGATGCAACACTTTAGCGTAATAGAAGGGACCTTTTGGCACCGGCAAAGGGAGCATGTCCTCACAAAGTACAGTAGCATGGAGGCGTTTCCAGCCTTCCATCCTTTAGCAGAGGTTTCCCAGAGGAAAATAAGTCTTTGGGAGATGATATTTACTGTACTTTTTTAACCTGATCTTGTAAGTAACCCCTACATACGACCTACTTATCATAAATCGGTATTACTAAACTTTACTGATCAACAGATTCATCGCAACCCTGAAGCAGAGGTACACACAGAGCAATGGTCGTCGCCCCTTCGGTACATCTTGCCTGATAGCCGGGTTTGATATGGACGGCACCCCACACCTCTACCTCACCGACCCTTCTGGCACTTACACCGAGTGGACGGTCAGTTGCTTCCACTCCCTTAAGTCACTTTATTGTATTTTAAATAGCACCCACTTCCATACTGTACCGGTACTGACCTGTAAACCATTACAGCTCTGCTTATAGTGATATAACAAACAATTACCAGCAATTTGTATGTTGGTAACTGTTTAACAATGGTGTATGATAATTCTATCTAGAGAGAGTCACTGTTAACCATGCCTCAAGATATATATTATATAGAGTGTGTATATCCAGACCTATGAGAGTTCCGTATGGAGCTAAGTGGGCTGGTTAATGTGCTCTACATGTGTATATGCAGCAATTAAGTGTAGTGAATTGAATAAGAGGAGGTGTCTGTGAGCTTGCTGGATTACTCTCAGTGTAGGTGAGGCACAAATAGAAACAGTGGTAAGTGAGTGGGGCAAGCCAGTTAAATAAAACAGGAGTTCCAGCAACTCCTCATCATATGCCTATGTGGCCTCCTCTGGGTACTGCCCTGCTCGATTGGTGTCTACAATCTCCCCACATATATATATACAGTACAGGTATAGACACGTCCACTGCTGATTAGGGTAGAGGCACCAAAGGAGACGCAAAAATTGTGAAAGTTTTCAAGAAAAAATCAGTGTGTCAAGCTCATTCATTCTTTTAACTTGAAACTCACTTGATATATTACCAAATGGTTATTCTTTTAATGGATGTGTCAATGTTTGATATATTTCAAGTATTTTCCGAGATAAGAGGTCCAATATCAAGTGCGTCTCCTTATGACCACCAAACCCTAAGTAGACGCACCCTAGTCCAGTGCAGACGAACGTCTGTTTTTTTGTATTAATATGTGAGTAATTTGATTATTTAGTAGATAATATTTATACCACTTATACTTCTAGCTTAAACTAAAGTAGTTGCATGCTGATAGTGGGCCTACATTGTACATCTATAGAGAAAATAAATTGTGAAAGACTTTGCCCGAATCCTAAGCCATTTTTGGCAACATTTCCAAATAGCTACGAAAACTACATCAACGTGTAGTGAATACCAACCAACATCCGACTCTATATATATTTTCTTATATCGCGCCGCAGTGAAGTTACAATGGTCGAGAATTGCACATTTGTTGGTAAAAAGCAACCCCGCCACCCCTGCCTAGCTAGTTTGCGAGGGAGGGGGGAGGAAAGGAGGGGGAAAATACGCAATAGCGCTTATATCTCTCATATATATCAATATTATATCAGCACAAAGCACATGAATGCATATAAGATGCATAGTAACAAAGAAATATGCGAAATAACCCACAAATTACCGATTCGCGAAGTGGGGGAGGAGAGAGAAATAAAGGAGTGTCGATTTCCCTCTCTCCTTCGCCCCCCACTGGCACAACCCTCTACTAAAGGGTTGTGCCACTGGCCCCACCGCACGGCAGCACGAGTCACTCCAGTGAGGGAGTCAGAGGGACGTCCAAACAAGTATAGACCTATGTCTTGTTGATGTTCAGTCACGGTCAATGAAAAAGTGCAATTTGACCACATTTAGACCCCTGAGTGTGTGGGTGTGTGGGTGTGTGTGTGTTGTGAAGCTGGGTATCGAAAGCTCACACTTAGACCTACGTGACAAGAACAAATTGTACGATTATTTCTGTCATTATTTAGTCTTTATTCGATAGTTCATACACTATTTATTTCTATTTTCCATTTCTGTTAGTTTGTAGTTGTAGTTCATGCACTATTAATTCAATATTCTTGCAACTGAAATAAGATATAATATAATAAATAGGGCAGATAACTTTGATAAATAACACTAAACCAATGGAGACGCACACCACCACCCCATCCAGACGCGTCTCTATATGGCCCGCACGTGTGCGTCTCCATTGGGCCTCGAAGTCAAATGAAGGTAGCTCCACCACCATCAAAGGAAACTCGACCATGAATACAGGAGGAGGTGGGGCGAGATTGGGGTTTACCATGCATGCGGTTTATGCCCTTTTAAACCCAGTTTGAAAAAATGCGTCTCCATTGGTTTTGGACCATATCATGAACCAATGGGGACGCACCCACTTTCACGAGCACTCGTTCATGCAAGAGTCATGAAACCATGCAGGAGTATAGTTCAAGACATGCTCTTTCCATTTGAAACAAAAGAAAAACGATCCGAGTTAGAGAAGTAGGAAAAAAATGAGCTGTGAAAAAATCGCTTTCTTAGGTTTGGGCTAAGAGATACCCCGAAAATATAATTTTTATTTTTGTTTATTTTTTCTCAAGATAAATGTGTGTCCTATTAGGCTGGTAGTCTTTGAGAACATCACTAATAGCATAAAGTATTTTTTGATGTATTTGTTTTCTTTTCAGGTACTTTAGTTTTTTGCATGGCAGTTTTTTTGCATGAAGTGCGTCTCTACTGGACAATTCGTCTCCTTTGGTATCTCTACCCTAACCCTCAACTCGCGGCGACCGTCATATGACGGGAGAGAGAATATTGGCCACTCCTGCGGCGCCCGTCATATGATGGGTACCATTTTGAGGCCATTATGAGCGACGAAAGAGAGAGACCAAGCGTTGCAGGAACAACAGGTGGCCTTGGACCGCTCGCCACGGCTGCGTGGCATGCACTATGGTCTACTCGCTTCCTACCTCTCTCAAACAAACCTTAAAAAATGCCTCATTTTTGGCGATTTTCCTCTTCGGTTGCATGATCGTTGCAAGATAACCCGAGGTTGTACAAGGATGATTCAGGTGTCATTGGAAAGCTCTATCATCGCCCTTTCACGGATATATAATTGTATTACGCTCTGACTCTTACTTATGCATGAAAAAGAGCATGGAATGAAGCTCATTTTCTGTAAATATATCCACAAGGCGCTACGGTGATGTAAACAAGAAAGCCTGCTAATTGAGTTAAGTGGTAAAGTACTGTAACAGGCTCGAGTTTGAAGCAAAAAAAAATATCTTATCTATTGCCAAATGCCATACATGAATCGCCCCGATGCATCTTTGTCCCCAGTCAGTCGATGCCCTTCCTCTCATCCAGCACCGCTTTCACACATACTGTATACCAGGTATTGCTTGACTCCATCCTTCTACCTCTCCCTCTCTGTCTTTTCACTTCACTCTCGTACACTTTCTTATCGTAGTCAATCTCTTGCTTCCCATATGTTCCACATAGCCGAACCATCTAAAGGTGCTTCTTTTCACACTTTCCAGCACATATACATACACACCACACCGCTCTCATACTTCTTCATTCGTCTGTCTGTCCCTCCATGTAGCTCTGCACGCACTTTTCAAGTACTGTAACTTGTTTCCACCCCTCTCACTCTTGGTTTGTCTCCAACAACGTCCATGCTTCACTCCCGTACGTCAATGTTGGGATTACCACACTATCATGCTTTCAGCGTTTCTACAACCCTTTTCCCCTGTTGCACCCTCTCCCGCAAAAGAAAAATCAAAGTTGCCAATTGCAACCCCACTGGCACTCAGAACAAATCAAGATGGTTAAAAGCGAACTCTACTATACTAATAAAATGTGTGTTTGTCCAGACAGGGTCTCGGACTGATTAGTCCAAGGAAGAGGGATTTTACTATGCAATATTTCGATATTCGATTTTATAAAATGTCTCCCCTTCTTTTTCACCAGGCCAATGCCACAGGTCGCAGCGCTAAGACAGTGCGAGAGTTCCTTGAGAAGCACTACACCGATGATGCAGTGGCCACGGAGGAAGGGTCCGTGAAGCTGGTGGTCCGGGCCCTATTGGAGGTGGTCCAGTCTGGGGCCAAGAATGTTGAGGTAGCCATTATGAAGCACAACCAACCTATGAGGGTAAGTTGATTGTGGAACTATAGTTGGTTTTATTTCATCTGAAAGTAAATTGAATGCCTTAGCAACAGATTTCACGATAATTAAAGGAAAATTATGAAGCTGCTATGTCTTTGCATCATATTAACCCATCCAATCCCAGCGACGGCTACCAGCCGTCAGTAGATAAGTCACTCCCCAGTTCCAGCGACGGCTGGGAGCCATCAGTAATGTACTTTCCTTGTAACTGTGCCTGGTACCACGACCGTTTGAGCACTGCTCTCGATATGGCAACACTTCTCAGCTTATATCCAACCCTCTGAAGGCTGAGAGAGCCAGTCTTCCTTCATCTCTTGAGGTGGAAGGTTGTTCTATCTTGCCATTTTGGCCACATTGCTTGGGACTGGGGGGGGGACTTTTATTACTGTATCCTACGGTACAGTAGGGGTTAAGGCAAAGTTTTCATAATTAACAACATATTTCACTGCAAAATATTTGTAATTGCCAAGAAATCAAGATGGGACATGGCAATTTACCATCAGCTGGAAAAATAATCCATAGTAGGGAAATTTCCCATTTTTTCTTTGAATGTATAGTATAATGTAGCTGATTACATATATACATACACTTTAACACCTTGAGTACCAGCGACGCACGTTATGTGCCGCCTATGTATGTAACCCTAAACCCCAGCATCGCAATGGTTGCGTCCGCCTTGATTACTCTTGTCCTATGGTACCTAGAGGGTTCAGATTTGTATGGGAAATGCTTTTGGATCCCACAGAACAATAATGATGGTTGGCAACCCCCCTAAATCCAGCCGCGTGCGTGTGGGCGAGTGCGGGAGTTATTTTCCAGTATTTTGCCTACCCAATACCCCATGTTAATTGTGACTTTCCCCCACCCCCCAGGACCCCAAAATGACCTAGGTGAGCGGTTTTATGATGTTTTTCCTTTATTACTAACCCATCCCATATGTTTAAAAAAATAAAATTAAATAAATTGACAAGTGGCTGGTCGCTCGTTGTACATTTAATATAAATCAGCCGGTGCTCTGTAGGTTAAAAGCAGAGTGATTCATGAGAAGTACAGTATATCCTCACTGAACATATTAAGGTCCCCATACATCTGTGTTATCGAAAATACCACTGAAAAATACACAAGCATCACCCCCATTAACACACACAAACTAAGGTACATTAGAAACAATCTTCGTTTCATGCTTATATTTATCGTACATAGGAGTCTGCAATTACTGATGGATAAACTTGCTCTTTCAATTTGTTATTGTTATAGAGTGAATGAAAAGTACTCTAATTGTTTATTTGTATGAACTGTATATATAGGTTGGTGTAAATAAAACAAAAATATATAGAGATGGTCACCATTGCAGACATGTCACTGGGCTGTTCCATTGACTGCACACACTCACACAGTAGTTATTTAGTAACACTGATAATGTATAACCATTTTAGTACACTACATTGATCCGTGATCTATTCCACATCAATAATCAAACTCAGTGACTAGTTTTATTGGTAAAAACTAGGCATTAGAAAGAACTCCCCACCAAGCCCTCTACGCCCCATCATCTCCTGATATCACCTTTTGCTCCCCCGAACTCGCCCCCACAACATCCTGGAGGGTGGTCAGAACCTTAGGCTCAGACCACCTCCCGATCATTATCACCACCAAAACAAGACTCACCCCAGCTAGCCACAGACACACTTACACTAACTATAAAAGAGCTAACTGGGAAGCTTTCACAAATGAGACGGAACAAAACTTTGAAACCTTAAACAGTACACCCATCACTAACATCAACAATGCTGTACACACATTCAACACGACTATCCAAAATGCCGACAAGAGGTAACATAAAAAAACACAACCCCAACTTCTCACCAGAAATTCAAAACCTCATCATACAACGCGACACACTGAAACACTCCCCAGCACCCCACACACAAGACATCAATCAACAAATTCAAGCACTCAACATCCAGATTAACAACAAAATACAAGAACAACAAACACTAAATTGGAATAACTTCCTACAAACACTCGATCACAAAACACTAAACAGCATCACACTTTCCAACAGCAACACAACACAATCACATGCTGCAATCACAACAACAGACTCTACTCCTTCACGTAAACAACAAGCAAACACTCTCATCAATCACTTCTCTCATGTCAGTCACCTAAAACCCCACAAAGACGACCGACGTGTCATCCGACGCAAAAGACAATTCCCCACAGACCCTGACTATACACCCTTCACCAACAACCAGACAAAGCATATCATCAACAATCTCAAGCTCTCACCCGCCTGTGGCCTAGACAACATAAGCAACATTCTCCTCAGACACCTGGGACCACAAGGCATACAAGCACTCACTAACATATCAAACTACAGCTACTCACACAACACAATACCAGACATCTGGAAGCATGGTATCATCATCACATTCCCCAAACCTAACAAAGACCCCACGCTACCCTCCTCACACCGCCTATATCACACTCCTTTGCACCCCCTCCAAAGTCATAGAGTGCCTTGTACTACATCTGATGACACCTGACTTACCCCTTTCTCCAACACAACACAGCTTCAGGCCATTGCACTCCACAAACACTCTTCTTACAGACCTTACACAAAGAGCTTTTGACGGCATCAACTCAGCTAGACCACCACACAGATCAGTACTTGCCACACTTGACATTAGTAAAGCCTTCAATGCCATCCCCCGCCACAACCTAACAAACAAAATCTACAACACAAACATGCACAACAACACAAAAAGATGGCTGGCCAACTTCTTAGCAGGCAGATGTGCACACGTATCTTTTGCCGGTCAGTCATCTAGCATTAGAAATTTCCCAAACGGAGTCCCGCAAGGATCCGTCCTGTCACCCGCACTCTTCAATCTGTACATGCATGATATAAATACACCAAATTCACCCCAAATAACCATAGCCTCCTACGCAGACGACATAACACTCACAAGCACGCACCAAAACCCAGACACAGCAACAAGACTCCTTCAAGACTATCTCGACACATTACATGAATGGTGCACTACAAACAGACTCAATTTAGCCCCAGCTAAATCCACTGCAACCCTCCTCACAAGCTGGACAGGAGAGCACGATTACGTCCCGGGACTCAACATAAACAACACACCCCTAACACACACACACACACACCCAAAATCCTAGGAGTAACATACGACACCCAAATGACATTCAAACAGCACACCACAAACACGAAAAAGAAACTGACACCCAGACTTAACGCCCTCAGATCACTTGCCCACATGAAATTTAGACACAACAAAGAAACCACCACCACAGTCTACAAACAATACATAAGATCAGTTATGGAATACGCAAGCCCGGCCTGGGCTTCTAACTTAGCTGAAACACATCATAAGACCTTACAGACTATTCAAAATAAAGCCCTTAAAATCATCACAGGATGCACAGCTACTACACCCACAGACAGGGTTGTTGATTTTGTTGATTTAACAAAAAAAAAAAATCATTGATTTATTTGATTTATTTGATTTTTTTTTAAATATAGGCCTATGTATACATATATTTGTTTGTAAATTTAAAAGCGATCAGTTATTTGTGTTACTACATAATGTACCAGTATCTTAAAATGAACCAATGCCTACACAAACTTATGAAAGTATGATAAATCTTCAGATTTTTTTTTATTTTGATTCACAGATAAAAAACAAAAAAAATATATCATGTTTTTTTTTGTAAAACAATCATTGATTTAATCAAGTGATTAAATCAAATTGATTTAATCAATATCAACTCTGCCACAGATCACCTACATCAAGAAACTAAAGTCCTAAAAGTCAAAGATCATCTAGACATGAGAGGCACTCAATTCCTGGCACCAACCTCCACGAATCAACACCACCCACTACACTACATGGCAACACACCCACAGACACCAAGAAATATCAAAACAACACCCAGCACACGCTATCACACACAAATACTGTCTTGTCTCCCTCCCTGCCCACCCCAAACCAAGTTCCGGAAGCACATCCATACTCATATCACTCGCCGTTCCATCCACTCACTCATAGACAACACGCAGCTGCAAGCACGACCTCCCGAAATCCATCCTTCTGAATCCTCCCTTCCTCGCGAGGACAGAGTCCACCTGGCCAGGCTGAGATGCGGACACCATCCAGCTCTTCTGAGCTATCAGAAGAGACTGGATGACTCCGTCGTGGACACCTGCCCGGGTTGTAACGCAGCACCCCATACCATAAAACACATCATAGAAGACTGCATTTCACACAACCACTTACGCCAACAACACAATTTATACTATTTGAGAGCTCTGTGGGAAAGCCCGACCGTAGCCATGGCCTTCCTTAAGGACTCGGGGCTGTTCGGCCAGGCAGCTTAGGGAACAACAACAACCAACAACAACAACAACATCATAAGGATAATCAGAAAACAAACATAGGGAGGAGGTCTTGACCATTGTAACAGCCAGTAGGCTATGCAGACGATACAGATAAAAACACGTGAAGTTACTGATATTCTAAATTAGCTTGCAAGGTAATGTTCAGTTGATACAAATATTCAGTTAGTTAGTTATGTAGAGCAGATTAACCAGACCACTGAGCTCCAACACAAATATTCAGTGTTCTAACTTAAATTCAAATGCAAAGGACTTGTAAGGGGTTAATAAACTGAATTACCAGTTGGATGCCCTAACTGATGCAGGAAAAATACAATATGTGGTAGGAAATGGAACTTGAAGGTAGGCCTCTTTATTGTAAATAGGAGTTTGCACATTTTACTGATAGATAAACTTGCTCTTTCATGTTTTTATCGTATAGAGTAAATGAGAAGTAGCCTACTCTAATGATTTATCTGTATGAATTGTATACTGTATATAGTTTGGTGTAAATGAAACAAAAATAGTGTTGTAGCAGATTGTATGATAACAGATTGTGTATACCGTACATCACCCAGGCGTCGTTATACAAAAGTTTGCCAATTTTTGTTTTGTACAATAAAGAGTAATACCGTACCGTAAGTGTAATAAAAAATGATAAAACTTGAATTAAGTAATACACAAATCTTACAGCACAAGTTAGTGTCTAGTGAAACGTTACTCTCAAACTTTCTTCTACTCAACAGCTGAGCTCTGGAACTCTCTCCCAGAATCAGTCTTTCCCTCTTCCTATGACTTAAATTGCTTCAAACTCCGTGTGTCCAGGCATTTTGGCTCGAACGTCCCTTGATTTTGGCCCTGTCACTCTTTCAACTATGGGGGAGGCACTCGCTATAGGCAGTTATGCCTTTTGCCTCCCTCAATCACATAGAAAAAAAAAAAAAAAAAAAAAAAAAATACAACATATTAAAAGTACGGTATCACAATACTGTACTGTATTACCGGTAACAAGAAGGTGATGGGCTGGTCTATCAGAGTGAGAACTGAGCGATCTCTGCCATACCCATAGCTTACTCTGACTGTTCCTTTTACTTATATATTTTCTAGATCTCAAGTGACGGCGTCTCTTCCGTGGATTGACCTCCCAATCTACCAAGATTGGAAGCAAAAGCGTCACATTTTTCCTTTGCCCCTCAACTTTCTCTTCATAATTGCTGAGGGGCACAGGGCCCTGGGTGGGGCTTTGGTTTCCCGGGCGTTTCCGCACCCTCCTCAGCTCCCCGCCATGGAGTGGCTTCGGTCACCCAGGCTTTATTGTGGTCGGCAGGGAGGGTTCTGTGGGGGCGCTCGGTTATGGCCTTGGCCTTGCTCAGGGACTTGGGGCTGTTCGACCAGGCAGCTTGGGGAACAACAACAACAACAACAACCGGTAACAAGAGTACCGTACTGTTATAAGCAAACTTTTGAATCTCACTATACAAACAATGGATCGTCGCTAGAGTCTGTTCTATTGTTAGTACACCCTCACACAGTAGGTATTTAGTAACTGATTATGTATTACCAATTTTAGTACACTACATTGCTCAGTGATCAATTATACATCAATAATCACGCGGGTGCCCAACCCCGAAAGGGATTGAAATAGGGGAGCTATCCCCCCGCCAAAGGCGGCTTTCTAGGGCCTTTCCTAGCTGATGCTGAGAGGATTGGGTTCTAGTCATGTGGTGATGGGCTAGTCTATCAGAGTGAGAACTGAGCGATCTCTGCCATACCCATAGCTTTACTCTGACTGTTCCTTTTACTTATATATTTTCTAGATCTCAAGTGACGGCGTCTCTTCCGTGAATTGACCTCCAAATCTACCAAGATTGGAAGCCAAAGCGTCACATTTTTCCGCTGCCCCTCAACTTTCTCTTCATAATTGCTGAGGGGCACAGGGCCCTGGGTGGGGCTTTGGTTTCCCGGGCGTTTCCGCACCCTCCTCAGCTCCCCGCCATGGAGTGGCTTCGGTTACCCAGGCTTTATTGTGGTAGGCAGGGAGGGTTCTGTGGGGGCGCTCGGTTATGGCCTTGGCCTTGCTCGGGGCCTTGGGGCTGTTCGGCCAGGCAGTCTGGGGAACAACAACAACAATAACAACATCAATAATCAAACCCAGTGACTAGTTATATTGGTTAAAACTAGGTGTTAAAAAGAATATAAGGATAAACATAAAACAAACATAGGGAGGAGATGTTACCATTATTATTATAATGTAAAACTTGCAAAATAAACAAACCAAAACTGGGGTGACACAAGATAAACGCAAAGGAACTAATCAAAATCGCTATGTGGAAATAACACTTAATAAAATAAAATTTGAAATAAAAGAACACAATCCACCACATTGGGTGTACATCACTACATGAGCAAGTTAATCTGGTTCCCAAGCAAACTAATCTCACATATAACAATACACTATTGTCATGTTCAAGGAATTAGTCAGTTTGAGAAGTACAGGACGTTCTGGTAAATTTTACTAAATTCTGTATGAATAAAGAAACTACAATTTGTATAAAATTTTATAATAAGGTAATTTGCAATTTGACAAGATATCTATATTAGTACAAAAAACATACAGCACTCGCTAACGATAGTGCTATCAGGTAGATACAGTTAGCAAAGTTCCAGCTGACCCACCCTCGCTCTGGGGCTCGCAGAATTATCTGGCAATACTGGTGTAGGAAGGAGGTGTGTCTTACAAAGATTGGGATTGGTAGATCTGATTTCGGCTATATCATCGTTAGAACATATACTAAACTAGGGAAAGTAAGCCTATCTCAAATAAAAATGTATACATCGCTATGTATGATCCCGAACATTCACCCAAAGTTCGTAGATTTGCTTAACCCTTCCAGCCCGGGTGTCATTTTAGAATGACACCAAAAAAAAAGGGCCGGAACCCGGGTGTCATTTTAAAATCCTTGTGCTTGAAAGCGTGCTTCAAAATTCGCACGGCCAATTTTTGCATGGTAGGAGCGACCGCAGCGCCACCAAGCCTCAACTACTAGTGTTATCAGTTCGTACGTGGCCGCCATAACAAGTAATACTGAAAAAATGTTTTCCGACGTGTCTGATTCGCTGCAACCTCCCGCGGGCCCCAGTGCTACCCCGCTCGCAACTTCAACGCCTGTTGCAACCGAGAAGAGAGCTCAACAAAAGAAAGTTAAGCGTTTGTTGAGTGATAGCGCTATACAGCGACAACTTTTTGAAAGTGATGAAGAGAGCAGTGGCGAAAGCTTGGTGGACAAGGTACAATTTATAAGTGAAAGTGAAGAAGACGATTTTGTGGGCTTTGGAGACGACGATAATGTCGATTTATTTGAGGGGGGAGACAGTAGTGATGATCCTGATGTGGAAGTGTTTCAGGAAGGTGCCATTGAGCTTCCCAGTGTGCTAGAACCTAAGCCTACCCCCTCGCCATCTTTGCTAGGTCAGCCTAGGCCTAGCCCTAGCCCTAGCCCAGGACCTTCCCCTTTGCCTGCCCGTACGCCTTGAAAGTGGGCAAATATTTCTACAAACAATCATTGATCAAAAGTGTAGCTAAAAAAGCACGCAGGGCAGCCACAGAAAAGCATAGGGAAGCTGAAGATAGCGATAATGACGCCGACCCTGGCCTAGCAACCACCCGCATTCCATTGTCCCGACGCCTTGACACGGGACGCCGCGTGGGTCACCCACAGCCCTCGCCTTCATCTCTCGTTCAGGATGACCAAAGGGCCTCTTCAAGTGGTATTGGTGATGTGCCACAGGCCTCAACACACCGCAGAGCATTATTTGCTGCTGAAAAGCCCTCGGCTCGCCGCAAAAGGAGCCCAACTCCCGAGGCCTCGGCTCCCATTCTTGAAGCTCCCGCAGCCTCCCGCGCCCCACACCGCCGACGCCCGGTCACTTCTTCACCAGAATTGTCTCCTGAAGAGGATGCTGATGACCCCAACATTGCCCCAGATGACCTGACGTCGCCTGAGGAGGAGGAAGAGGAAGGAACAGGAACAGGAACAGGAAGAGGAAGAGGATGTGCCGACAAATCGAGCGAGAGGGCGAGGTCGTGGACGTGGTCAGCCTGCCGACGCCGCTGCCCCTGGGCCTGGGCCTGGGCGTGGGCGTGCAGGGCGTCCGCCTGGGCGTCCGCATGGCCAAGGGCGTGTGCCAGGGCATCCAGGGCGTGTGCCTGCTGCAGCACGACCTCGAGCATCAGCATCCGACCTGTTTGTGTGGACAGATGGAGCTGATTTTGAGACAGATTGTCCTGCCTTTGACGAGGTACAGATGGGTTCTGGGGTGTCACCAGCATATCCCTGTGGCCCAGATGCTACCCCCAGTGAACTTTTCTGTGGCTTCTATGACAATGAAGTCATGGAATACCGCGTCAAAGAGACAAATCACCACCATGCTATCTGTGCCAACTTTCTTGGGAGGAAGACCAGTGCCAAGATGGTGGCATGGAGAGCTCTCACTGTGGCAGAACTATATGTGTTCTTGGCACTCACAATGCTGATGACTCATATAAGGAAGCACGTTCTGGCTGACTACTGGATCACTGGCGACATCATAACGACTCCATCATTTGGCAAATACATGTCCAGGGACAGGTACTTCGACATCCTCTCCTATCTCCACCTGACAAACAATATGGCAGTCCACCTTCCCGACTCATTATGGAAGATCAGGAAGCTGTATAACATGATACGTCATCGGTTCACCACATACCTGATTCCTTTCCAGAAGATGTGCCTCGACGAGTCTCTGGTCCTGTTCCGTGGTAGGCTGCACTTCCGACAGTATATCCCGTCCAAGAGACACCGCTTCGGCATCAAGCTCTTCGTCCTCTGCGACTGCTTGACGGGGTATGTGCATCGACTTTATAGTCTACAGCGGCAAGGCTGGAGAAGTTGTGACTGACCCCCTCATTGGTTTTAGTGGCGCTGTAGTGAAGATGATGGAGAGGCACTTCAATAATAACCACATCCTCTACACAGATAATTATTACACGTAGCCTCTCCTGACCAAGTACCTCCATGACCGCAAGACCGGAACTGTCGGCACAGTCAAGGGCAAAAGGAAGGGCATGCCAGGCTACCCAACCAAGACGAAGAAGGCGGACATCTTCCACAAGAAGAGTGGCCCCATCCTCTCCATCCACTGGCATGACCAGCGCAAGGTCAACCTCCTCACCACATGCCACAAGGCCCAGATGGTCGCCACAGGGAAGGTGGACCGAACAACCAAGAACCCCGTCCAAAAACCAGCTGCTGTCCTGGATTATAACATCAACATGCGCCTCGTTGACAAGTCCGACATGCAGATGGGCTTCATCGACTGCCTGCGAACATCTTGCAGGTGGTACAAGAAGTTTATCCTGCATACGGTAGATATGTCGGTCCTCAATGCCTACAACATCTACCGTCTGAGGACTCCAGGAGCCAAGAAGTACAAGTCCCTGCGGAAGTTCCACAAGCAGGTGCTACTTGAGCTCCTGGCTAAACATGCGGGTACACCAGGCAGGCCAATACAAGGACCAGGCCAGCTTGACAGAACGGGGTGTGCTGAATTCTTCAGGAAGCACCAGCTCAGCGCCCTTCCTTTCAAAGCACCAGGTAGTAACGCTAGGAGTCAGAAGAGGTGCCATGTGTGCAGCCACACAACTCGCAGACCCCGCAAACCCACAAAAACCACTTGGGAATGCCTCGAGTGTCAAGTTGGACTGTGTGCTGGCACCTGCTTCAACGACTTCCACACTCTAACAAACTTTTGAAGTGGAAGTGACACTCAAATGTAGGCTAAGAATAATAATATAACTAAGTATAAGTGAAAAGGACACATAAAGTAATAATAAGTGCCTTCAATAACAATATGAACAAGTGAAAGTGACACTAAAATATATATTTCTAACAATGAATAAGTGAAAATGACACTCAATAAGCCTAGGCCAGTCAAAGTGACAGTATAATAATAATAAAACTAAGTATAAGTGAAAGAGACACACACAAGTAATAATAAGTGCCTTCATAACAATATGAATAAGTGACAGTGACACTATATATTATTAGCTTACCTAACAATACATAAAAGGGGAAATGACACTACCAATTATCAAAGTCCAGTGAAAGTGACACTAATAATCATAATAATAATAATAAAATGAAGTAATAAGTGACAGAGACACAAATAAGTTCATATAAATAACTTTATTGAGTGAAAATAACATAATAACTATAATAAATGACAGAATAACCAATAAAACACTATCAAATCGCTTCCCGGCATAATTGCGGGTGGAGCGACGAGTGCAACTGGGCGTCGTAGCCGGGGCCGCGGTTGAGTGTTCGGACGCGCCGAGGTAAATACGCGGCAAAAGTTACCTCCACTTCCATCACCATCACTCCGGAACCAGTTGAGCTAGAGAGCTCTACTCAACGCCATTCTACGCAGGAAGGTAAGGCGCTCATTTTTATATATGTTTGATTAATGTAGTTAATATATTAAGGCCAGAAGGGTTAAATATTCAAGTTATTATATCCACTGATTGGCAACGCATATAAAACCTGCTGGCTGCCACAACATACTTTACTCGATTTTATAAGAATACATATTTCTGTTTTATTGGTGGCTGCTTAACACCCGTCGGACGGGGCCGTTTGTAACATCTACTACCTGCCAAGCGGGCAGATTTTCCCTAAACGAGCTTCATTCCATGCTCTTTTTCATGCATAAACAAGAGCCAGAGCGTAATACAATTAGGTATCCATGAAAGGGCGATAATTGAGCTTTCCAATGACACCTGAACCATCCTTGCATGACCAAGGGTTGTCTTGCAACGATGTTGCAACGAGAGTACAAAAACCCTAAAATACGGTAATTTCCTTACATATTTCCCTGTCTAGGGAGGCAGTGGATGTGGATGAGTGTGGAGGAGGGACCAGTCGCGGTGCGGGAGCCGTGCCGAACGGTCAGAGCCCACCCGCGCTCCTCCCACCGCTCGGACTCTCTCTCAGAGCCAATTATGTGCTCAACATCGCATTGGACTTAAGTCGGGCCCCGCCATTTAGTCCTTGGTTCTCTTGACCGCCTTAAGTCCGGCCCCGATAGACAAGGGTTAATGAAAGAGCATTTTACCGGTAGTCTTCACAACCTGAACATTACATAGTCTAATTTGCAGTAATATACAGGACAGACACAGGTATCACATTAATGGCAACTGGTATCCCTGCACCACTACACCAGTATTGCCAGCTAATTCTGCGAGCCCCAGAGCGAGGGTGGGTCAGCTAGAACTTTGACCAACTGTACCTGTAAGCATAGCATGCCTCAAATGACCCCTACCAATTACTACCCTACAAATAACCTACATTTATCGTACTAATAAACTAAGGAAATCGCAAAAGCAAGCAATTGATACTATCGACAAACGACAATGAATAGATACAATATAAAGGTTTAATGAAAGACTGATTTTACTAAAATGAAAGTCGGGGCGAGAGTCATGCCCCCCAAGCAGGCTTAGTTAGAGATGTCAAAGAACGGTTCTGGAATGAATTACTAGGGGTGGTTGTTGGATGCAAGGAAGGGGAGGTAGTAATTGTGGGAGGAGACTTGAATGGACATGACGGGGCAGGTGTCGACGGATATTAGGGCGTGCACGGAGGACAGGTTTATGGCCGAAGGAACCTTGGAGGCGAATACATACTGGAGCACTGTACTGCCACAGGGATGGTGGTGTGTAATACTATGTTTAGGAAGAGGATGTGCCATCTGATAACATATGAATCAGGTGGCTCCAGTAGCCAGATAGACACTTCCTTATTAGCAAATCTGACAGGAAATGGGTTAGACACTAAGATCATACCAAGTGAAGAATGCATCCCCCAACATAAGCTCCTAGTGTGTGATATGTGCCTAGGTAGAGTTCCTGTTAGAAAGAAAGTTAATTTGCCAAAAAGGAAAGTATGGTTGTTGGAAAAAGAGGAGTACAGAGACAGATTCCACAATGAAATTATGGAAATCGAAAGGTGAATGGGTGTTAGGCCAGATGTTGATAGCAAATGGAGCTTTATAGAGCGCAGCCTCCTCGATACCACAGACAAAGTCTGTGGCAAAACAAAGGGGCCACCCAGACATAAAATCTCCTGGTGGTGGAACAACGATGTCGAAGTTGCAGTCAGAGAGAAGAAGAGATGTTTCAAAGTATGGAAGGAAGGTGGCAGCAAGGAAGAATACCTGTCCGCCAAACGTAATGCTAGAAGAGAGGTCTACAGGACAAAGAAAACCATACAGGATAGCGTAATAGAACAAGTTTGCAGCACTAATAATACCAATGGGGTTTATAAATTAGCTAAGAATGTGAGGGACTGTAGCCAGGACGTCGTGGGTGTAAGATGCATAAATAATGACAGTGGCATGACTGTTTACACAGAAAACTAAATCAGAGAGGCGTGGAAGGAGCATTATGAAAGACTGCTTAATGTGGAGTTTGAATGGAACAGGGAACAACTCAGCACTGTAGTCCCAGTACAAGGCCTTCCGTCTTTGATAGGGTACGACGCTGTTAAAAGTGCTATAGATAAAATGAAGTCCGGAAAATCCGCTGGGAGCTCCGGCATTGTCGCTGAGATGCTAAAAGCAGCTGGAGATATTGGGGTAAAATTGGTCACAGAGCTGATTAATGCTATCATAAAGGAGGACAAAATTCCCAATGCATGGCAGAAAAGTGTTATAGTAAATATATACAAAGGCAAGGGTGACTCCTTAGACAGGGAAAATTATCGGGGTTTGAAAATGCTCGGTCAAGTCATGAAAGTCAGCGAAAGGGTCTTTGAATGCATGATCAGGGAAAGTGTTACTCTCAGCGACATGCAGTTTGGATTTATGCCGGGACGTGGCACAACTGATGCTATCTTCACTCTTAGGCAAATGCAAGAGAGGTACTTAGAGAAAAACAGGGAGTTATACCTAGTTTTTGTAGATCTGGAGAAGGCCTTTGACCGGGTGCCCAGGGAGGTAGTGCAGTGGGCTATGAGAAAACTCGGAGTAGAAGAGTGGCTGGTGCGTACATACATACATACATAAAATTTTAAGACTGAGTGTTCCACACATAAGTGCAGTTTCAGTCTCTTGTCCTAATGGCGGCATTCCAGGCAACCCTGTTAAGGGCTGCTTCACTTGTCAAGTTCTTGGATTTGAGATCGGCGCGTATAGTCCGATCCCAGGTCTTCCTCGGTCCACCCCTTGGTGCAGCTCCCTCCACAATCACAGACCTGCATTTTTTCACCCAATTTTGTTCATCCATTCTCTCCACATGTCCATACCATCCCAGTCTACTTGTACGCATCACCTCGCTAATACTCTTTATACCTAAACGTCTCCTCAGCTCAACATTTGTTATTCTATCCTGTAGCCTGGCCCCACACATCCATCTCACCATTCTCATCTCATTACGCTCCATTCTGTTGACATCCTCTACTTTAACGGCCCATGTTTCTGAGGCATACGTCATTGCACTTCTAACACATGAGGCATACACCTTTCCCTTCAGGGGGAGAGGCATTCTTTTCATGGTCAGGATTGGCATCAATTCTCTGAACTTCCCCCAGCCACACCTAATTCTAGCAACAGTGGCAGCCTCAGCCCCACCACCGGCAGAGATGGTATCTCCTAGGTAACAAAACTTGTTCACCAGCTCCAAAGACTCATTTCCAAAGTTCACAGCCACAGGATCATCACTTAACACAAGCTCGCCTTTGCACACTACGCACTCAAATTTCTCTATTTCTGACTTATCCTTCGGCAGGGGCCCCTTTATTCTACTACAGCGCTTACTCCCATGGTGTACCCAACATCGACAGATGCTACATTGAATTGAGTTAACGCCCACTCCCTTTCCACACACTGCACATGGGTATGCACCGCTCTTTTCCACATTGCCTCGTCTCAAACTACAATGCATAACCTTGGTTTTGTTAATATTGACTCTTAAACCCTTGCTCGCCATGCCCTCTCTCCACTCTCTGAATTTGGCCTCAGCATCCTGCATACTGTCAGCTATTAGGACTAAATCGTCTGCATAAAACAGTTCCAACGGGAGTCCGCCTCTAAAAATTCTAGACAGCGCCTCCAAGACCATAATAAAGAGGAGGGGGCTTAACACTGAACCCTGATGGACTCCAACACGGACTGCGAACTCATCACTCAGTACACCCTTCACCCTCACCGAACTTCGCGAATCCTCATACATCTTCATTATCACACGCACCAGCCACTCTTCCACACCAAGTTTCCTCATAGCCCACTGTACAACATCTCTAGGTACCCTATCAAAGGCCTTCTCCAGGTCCACAAACACAAAGTAAAGATCCCTGCCTTTTAGTAAGTATCTTTCCTGTATCTGCCTGACTATGAAGATAGCATCGGTTGTACCACGTCCTGGCATAAAACCAAACTGCATATCATCAATAGAGATGCTTTGCCTGATCAAACCCTCAAGGACTCTCTCACAGACCTTCATGATTTGGTCAAGCATTTTCAGGCCTCTATAATTTCCTCTATCTAGCGCATCCCCTTTTCCTTTGTATATATTTACTATTACACTTTTGAGCCAATCCTCTGGGATTTTCTCATCTTTAATAATGGTGTTTATCAACTCAGTGACTAAGTTTACACCAATCTCCCCTGAGGCTTTTATCATCTCAGCGACAATGTCGGAGCAACCTGGAGCTTTACCGTCCTTCATTTTATTGATTGCGTCGCTCACTACAGCTGGTGCTATCAAAGGTGTTATAATGAGAATGTATGAGGGGTCACAGGCAGCAGTTAGAGTAAACGGAGTAAAGCGAAGAGTTCCCAGTGAAGGTTGGAGTTCACCAAGGTTCAGTTCTGAGCCCATTACTGTTTGTTTTATTCCTGGAGGCTCAGCTGTCAAGGGAATTTATGACAGGACTCCTATGGGAGATGTTATATGCTGATGATCTAGTTCTTATCGCAGATAGTGCGCAGGAAGCAGAGGCGAAGTTCAAAATATGGAGGGAAGGTATGGCAAATAAGGGTCTAAGAGTTAACATAGATAAACCAAAGGTCATGATTAGTGGAGTAGGGCGTGGAACTATGGAAAGAAGCGGCGACTACCCATGCGCAGTATGTGGGAAGTAATTCAATTCAATGTTGCGTTTGTAGTGACAGGGTACACAAGAGATGTAGTGGAGCTAGAGGACCTTTGACAAGAATCATAGACTTTGAATGTGCAGTGTGCAGGGGAGATCTTGTATTAAATGACCCGCCTGTCAGTGTTGATTTCGACAGTGTAACGCTGGAGTGTGTGAATAAGTTCTGCTACCTGGGTGATACGGTTTCAGCTGGAGGTGGCGCTGAAGCTAGAGCTCTATTGCTGGAGTCAGAAGTGGCTAGGGAAAGTTTAGAGAGCTGTTGCCACTCCTGACCATGAGAGGGCTCCCACCCCACCTTAAAGGGAAGGTGTATACCTCGTGTGTTAGGAGCGCGATGACCTATGCCTCGGAGACGTGGCCGGTTAAAGCAGAGGATGTCAATAGAATGGAACGGAATGAGAAGAGAATGGTGAGATGGATGTGTGGGGTTAATCTTAGGGACAGGGTTACGAGCGAGGAATTGAGAAGGCGTCTGGGCATTAGGAGTGTCAGTGAAGTGATGCGCACGAGCCGACTTAGTTGGTTTGGACATGTGGAGAGAATGGATGATCAGAACTGGGTGAAGAAATGCCGGACTGTGAACGTGGGGGGAGCTGCGCGTAGGGGTGGACCTAGAATGACGTGGGCTCGGGTACTCCGGTCTGATCTCAAAATAAAGAGCTTGACAACAGAAGCAGCCCTTGACAGGGCAGCCTGGAAAGCTGCCATTTAGGACGTGAGACTGTAACCACATTCTCTGTGGATAAACGGTCTTTAAACTTGTATGTATGTATAATATTATTTTTATTAATCTCACCACCACACCCCCAATGAAATTAATTAAAGTATATATGATCCACCGGGATTCGAACCCGGGTTATCACACACATATTTTTGCCACCTTAACCATTACACCACCAGGACGGTTAAAGGTTTATGCACATGCCTACGACTTATTATCCATTCTCGAATACTGGATATTAATCTAATCATGTTCATATTCCCAACCGCACTATGGTAGCCTACTGTTTAAGTGAGAGGAAAGAATATTCATGAGGCACAGATCATATAGACCGGCCTCTCGAAGAAATATCCCTAAACCTGCTAATAATATTATTTTTATTAATCTCACCACCACACCCCCAATGAAAAATAATAAAATAATTGCAAAATATGAAGGAGCAACAACAGATTTAAACAGAGTACTCTTTTAACAAGAACAATTAATTTAAAAAAATCAATAATAACAATAGACAAATATAACCAACTAATACATAGACAAAAAATAAGCAGAGGTTATACAAGAAATGTCAAGTTAAAAATGTTTGATTAAAATTATTGATGTCAAATTTTTTAATACAGTCACAATAACTGACCTTAGAAAGATTAAATTTATGTAACAATGTACTTGCCTCAAAACTTCTGTCTACTAAGAGTCTGTATAGTACCGTAACCTAGCTCTAGCCCAAAATTCATCTACTTTAGTGTAAATTTTACAAAATCTTATCAGCTGGGAATAAAAACAATTATATGTTATAGCCTACTGTATTATTATCGATATTACTACTAGGGAAAGGAAAGTTTATTACGTTAAAATTAAAATTGGCAACTTAGTGGTATATTTTAAGTGCACTTTTCATTAACAATCTGTATATTTATGTCAAGAAAATTTTCAACTTTATCATTTACGTTACCTTGTGTGAGGGGGATGTAATTTGGATAACTTAGTTTAGCGATAAAAATTTAATATATTGCAAACAAGAATATCATCAATATATCTACTATTATTACTTAGCAAGTGCTGAGCCAGTATCAGCTGACGATTAGGAGATGAAACATGTCTATCTATCTATCTATTGCCTGATGCCGTGATCCCCGAAGGGGTGGCCACGAATGAACCGCCCCCATGCACCTCTGTCTCCAATCAGTCGACGCCCCTCCCCCTAACCAGCACCGCCTTCGTTCATATACTTCCTCACTCCATCCTTCCACCTCTCCCTCTCTGTCCCTCCACCTCGCTCTCGTACACCCTCTTAGTCATTCTCTCGCTTTCCATACGTTCCATATGGCCGAACCATCTCAAGTTGTTCCTTTTCACACTTTCCAGCACATCTACCTCCACACCACACCTTCTTACTTCCTCATTAGTCTGTCTATCCCTCCATGTAACTCCGCATGCACTTCTTAAGTAATTCATTTCCACTGCTCTCACTCTTGGTCTGAGTCTCTCAACCAACGTCGATGCTTCGCTTCCGTAAGTCGGTGTCGGGATTACCACACTGTCATGCAAGGACTTCTTCACTTCCATACTGACCACCCTATTTCTTGTTACTGCTTTCAACATTCCTACAACCCTCTTCCCCTGTTGTACCCTCTCCTGCACTTCTTCATCCATAGTCCCATCTTTACTCGGCACACTGCCCAGATACTTAACCCGGGAACTGAGGGGAGACTCTTAAGAGTTCCCCCGGCGGACTGCGGGGAGACTCTTAAGAGTCAGAGAAAAAAAAAATCAACTTTTGACATCAAATTTTTTTTATTTTTTTTTATTTTGATTTATTTTTATTTTTTTGGCCCCTGGGCCATGCAAAATCTCAGTCCTCTACCTCCCCTCCTTCCCCACTTTCCTCCTCTCCTTCAGTTATCACCTATTTTCCCTGTTATTCCCTTATTCTGAGGTATATTTTCTTGCTAACATTAGAAATCCGGTTGCAGGGTGTGGTCATCACTGATAGCAAGCGAATGCAAGAGAGAGAGAGAGAGTATCGATCGACTGTGTCTCAGTGGCCTTGGGGGAAATTGGCGGGAAAGCAGCTTGCCTCGCCCATACATTATACAACTCGCGGGCTATATCTCCGATTTTGACCATCCAAACGCTGTTTTCACTCGTTTTATTGTTGTTTCAGGTTAATACCTTTATAATCAACCCATAATAGGCGCATATGGATAAGTATTAATGCTATTAATGGTACAATGAATATTTTAGTGACGGAAACACCTCAAATACATGCGCACAGGGAGAGGTGTCTAATTACCCCCATGCGCACTTCAGAGGTTAAAAGAGTTGACGATCTCCATAGCCTGACCGTTCAGCTTCACCTCACACTCTGTGACTTCACCCCTTTCGAAGCCTTGCTCTTCCTCAGTGTTTTGGAGGACAAGCAGCCTAGAAGGGTCACTAGACCTGTTGTTGCTTGATTTCCTTTGTACTCCTTTGTACTCTTCCCCGCATTTACCTTCAAATTCCGTTTTTCGCACACTGTTCCAAACTCATTTACCAGACCCTGCAACTCCCATTCATTATCACTCATCAGAACTGTATCATCCACAAACAGCAGTATAGGTAGCTTCCACTCAATTCCCTCCCTTTTCAGCGATACACCAACATCCACTGCTCTTGATAGTATTTCTTTCATGACTCCATCCATATATACAGTAAACAACCACGGGGACATCACACACCCCTGTTTCAAACCAACATTCAGGTCAAAGAACTCGCTCTGCTCACTCTCCACACATACTGCCGCCTTTGCACCCTCATACATGCTCTTCACTACTTTCAGCAACTTGCCATCTACTCCGTATATTCTAAGTACTTTCCACAAACCTTCTCTATCCATGTGTTACTCTGATTTTGCTTGCAAGGTAGATTGTAATGTTCAGTTGCTGCAAATATTCAGTGTTCTAACTTTAATTCAAATACAAAGGACATGTAATGGGTATAAATATACTGAATTACCAGTTGGCCTAACCCTAGAGGTGAGTTGTATACAGGACAAATACAACAACATGCGGGTTGGCTATTTATCGGTACATACTGTATTTTTTTTCACGTCCCGGGTTGACTTATGTTTGAAATACAGAAATTTACATATTTCTTAGGCACACACTCAGTGGCCGACTTATACACGAAGTAGCCTTATATTCGAGTATATACGGTACATTATCAGTCACAAATCCTTATTGCGGCATTCCAGGTAACCCTGTTCTGGGTTGGAAGTAGCGATAACGTGATTAGTAATACAGCAGTGCATGTCTTTGATAAGCTCTAGATATAGTGCAATTCTTAACTACATCATAAATAGAGATATGAGTATGGATGTGCTTTTGGAAGCTGGTTTGGGGTGGACAGGGAGGGAGAGATGACAGTATTTGTGTGTGATATCGTGTGCTGGGTGTTGTTTTGATATTCCTTGATGTCTATGGGTGTGCTGCCATGTAGTTTAGTGGATGGTGTTGGTTAGTAGAGGCTGCAGCCAGGAATTGAGTGCCTCTTCTGTCCAGGTGGTCTTTGACTTTGATGACTGGTTTCTTGATGTAGGTGTAGTAGCTGTGCATCCTGTGATGATATTTAGGGCTTTGTTTTGAATGGTCTGCAAGGTCTTGTTATGTGTTTCAGCTAGGTTAGAGGCCCAGACAGGGCTTGCATATTCCATCACTGATCTTATGTATAGTTTGTATACTGTGGTGGTGTTTCCTCGAGAGCCCTGTGGGAAAGCCCGATCGTGGCCATGGCCTTCCTTAGGGACTCGGGGCTGTTCGGCCAGGCAGCCTAGGGAACGACAACAACAACAAACAATACATAAGATCAGTGATGGAATATGTAAGCCCTGCCTAGGCTTCTAACCTAGCTGAAACACATCACAAGATTTTGCAGTCCATTAAAAAACAAAGCCCTAAAAATCATCACAGGCTACACAGCTACTACACCTACATCAAGCAACCAAAGTCCTCAAAGTCAAAGACCACCTGGACATGAGAGGCACTCAATTCATGGCTGCAGCCTCTACAAACCAACACCATCCATTACACTACATGGCAACACGCCCACAGACACCAAGGAATATCAAAACTACACCCAACACACAACATCACGCACAAATACTGTCATCTCTCCCTCCTTGCCCACCCCAAACCAGCTTCCAGAAGCACATTCATACTCATATCTCTTACCATTCCATCCAATCACTCAAAGACAACACGCAGCTGCATGCACAACCTCCCAAAATCCATCCTTCTGAGTCCTCTCTTCTGAGCGATCAGAAGAGAGTGGATAACTCCATCGTCAACACCTGCCCGGGATGCAATATCGCACCCCATACTATTAATCACATCATAGAAGACTGCATTCCACACAATCACTTAGGCCAACACCATAATCTACGCTGAGGGCCCTGTGGGAAAGCCTGATCACGGCCATGGCCTCCCTTAGGGACTCGAGGCTGTTCGGCCAGGTAGCTTAGGGAACGACAACAACAACAATAACATCATAAATAGATATATATTGATTTATGTGCAGTAATGTCAAGTAGATGTAACTTTTCAAATACATTATGCTATTTATTTGTATTTCAGATGCTAGACATCAGCAGCCTTGAGAAGATTGTTGCAGAAATTGAGAAAGAAAAGGAGGAGGAGGCAGAGAAAAAGAAGCAAAAGAAATAAACAATGTACTGTATGTCTAATTTGTACTCTAAGACTTGCTTAATTTTGTCCTTTGTGCAGTAGCTGGAACCATAATATTTTGATTTTCGTAAGCTAATAAAATATATTAGTAATATGACTAGTTTTTTTCTTGTTTAGGCCTTTTTAGTCTTTTTAATATTTTTTAATCTTTTACCCCCTCTGGGGTTAAGGGATTAGAATATGCCTCACGTGCCTCCTGCGTGTCGTAAAAGGCGACTAAAGAGGTTAAAGTTGGTTGGGCTTGCGACCGACCCTCTTACTCGTAAAAAAATCTGCAGCAACAAAAAACAAACAATTGGCCTTGGAATCAGACGGACCTACTGTTGTCGAACATCGACCAAACATGGACTGCTTACAGATTTCAGCTTGGAATGTAAGAAGCATGAATGAGGTCACAAAAGAGAGAGGTTCTGGAAGTGTTAGTGAATGCCAGGCTGGATATATGCGGAATGTCATACCAAATAGGAGGGTAGGCCTACATGTGTGAGAGAATAGGAATGTGGAATAGGTGTGTGTGCTGGAGTGAATGCGAATGAGGGAGCGAAAGAAGATACGTGTTTGTAAGTAACAAATGGAAGAGTGTGTAAGGGACTATGGTTCTGTGGGTGCAAGGATTGTGTGGGTACGAATGAAAGTAGGAATACAAACGTGGGTGGTTGTGTGTGTGTGTATGCTCCGACTGAGGATAAACCTGTCAGAGAAAGAGGAGCTCAGGTGAATGTTGAGGCGTGCCTGGATATGTTTGGTAAGAGCGAAAAAATATTTCTGATTAGGGATATGAATGGGAAGGTGGGTGATAAGAAGGTTGATGAAGTGATGGGAGGGTGGTTTTGAGTGCCACTGGGGTGTTTTAAAAGTTTTATTTTACGCCTTGGAAGAGTCTGGCCGCATTCGCCCAGTAGAACTTCTTAAGAGTCTGGCTGCAGTCCCTGGGTTAAGCCTAGAAAGGGTGCAAAGTAGGGTAGCGATACCAAAGGAGACGAATTGTCCAGTAGAGACGCACTTCATGCAAAAAAACTGCCATGCAAAAAACTAAAGTACCTGAAAAGAAAACAAATACATCAAAAAATACTTTGCTATTAGTGATGTTCTCAAAGACTACCAGCCTAATAGGACACACATTTATCTTGAGAAAAAATAAACAAATATAAAAATGAGATTTTCGGGTATCTCTTAGCCCAAACCTAAGAAAGCTATTTTTTCACAGCTCATTTTTTTCCTACTTCTCTAACTCGGATCATTTTTCTTTTGTTTCAAATGAAAAGAGCATGTCTTGAACTATACTCCTGCATGGTTTCATGACTCTTGCATGAACGAGTGCTCGTGAAAGTGGGTGCGTCCCCATTGGTTCATGATATGGTCCAAAACCAATGGAGACGCATTTTTTCAAACTGGGTTTAGAAGGGCATAAACCGCATGCATGGTAAACCCCAATCTCGCCCCACCTCCTCCTGTATTCATGGTCGAGTTTCCTTTGATGGTGGTGGAGCTACCTTCATTTGACTTCGAGGCCCAATGGAGACGCACACGTGCGGGCCATATAGAGACGCGTCTGGATGGGTGGTGGTGTGCGTCTCCATTGGTTTAGTGTTATTTATCAAAGTTATCTGCCCTATTTATAATATTATATCTTATTTCAGTTGCAAGAATATTGAATTAATAGTGCATGAACTACAACTACAAACTAACAGAAATGGAAAATAGAAATAAATAGTGTATGAACTATCGAATAAAGACTAAATAATGACAGAAATAATCGTACAATTTGTTTTTGTCACGTAGGTCTAAGTGTGAGCTTTCGATACCCAGCTTCACAACACACACACACCCACACACTCGCACACTCAGGGGTCTAAATGTGGCCAAATTGCACTTTTTCATTGACCGTGACTGAACATCAACGAGACATAGGTCTACTTGTTTGGACGTCCCTCTGACTCCCTCACTGGAGTGACTCGTGCTGCCGTGCGGTGGGGCCAGTGGCACAACCCTTTAGTAGAGGGTTGTGCTAGTGGGGGGCGAAGGAGAGAGGGAAATCGACACTCCTTTATTTCTCTCTCCTCCCCCACTTCGCGAATCGGTAATTTGTGGGTTATTTCGCATATTTCTTTGTTACTATGCATCTTATATGCATTCATGTGCTTTGTGCTGATATAATATTGATATATATGAGAGATATAAGCGCTATTATGTATTTTCCCCCTCCTTTCCTCCCCCCTCCCTCACAAACTAGCTAGGCAGGGGAAGGGTGTCGGGGTTGCTTTTTACCAACAAATGTGCAATTCTCGACCATTGTAACTTCACTGCGGCTCGATATTTTAAAGAAAATATATATAGAGTCGGATGTTGGTTGGTATTCACTACACGTTGATGTAGTTTTTGTAGCTATTTGGAAATGTTGCCAAAAATGGCTTAGGATTCGGGCAAAGTCTTTCACAATTATACTGGTGATGGGCTGGTCTATCAGAGTGAGAACTGAGCGATCTCTGCCATACCCATAGCTTACTCTGACTGTTCCTTTTACTTATATATTTTCTAGATCTCAAGTGACAGCGTCTCTTCCGTGGATTGACCTCCCAATCTACCAAGATTGGAAGCCAAAGTGTCACATTTTTCCTTTGCCCCTCAACTTTCTCTTCATAATTGCCGAGGGGCACAGGGCCCTTGGTGGGGCTTTGGTTTCCCGGGCGTTTCCTCACCCTCCCCAGCTCCCCGCCATGGAGTGGCTTCGGTCACCCAGGCTTTATTGTGGTCGGCAGGGAGGGTTCTGTGGGGGCGCTCGGTTATGGCCTTGGCCTTGCTCGGGGCCTTGGGGCTGTTCGGCCAGGCAGCTTGGGGAACAGCAACAACAACAACAACAATTTATTTTCTCTATAGATGTACAATGTAGGCCCACTATCAGCATGCAACTACTTTAGTTTAAGCTAGAAGTATAAGTGGTATAAATATTATCTACTAAATAACAAAATTACTCGCATATTCATACAAAAAAACAGACGTTCGTCTGCACTGGACTGGGGTGCGTCTACTTAGGGTTTGGTGGTCATAAGGAGACGCACTTGATATTGGACCTCTTATCTCGGAAAATACTTGAAATATATCAAACATTGACACATCCATTAAAAGAATAACCATTTGGTAATATTTCAAGTTAAAAGAATGAATGAGCTTGACACACTGATTTTTTTCTTGAAAACTTTCACACTTTTTGCGTCTCCTTTGGTGCCTCTACCCTACATCCTTGGAAGAGATTATGATGTTAGGCATAAGTTGGAAAGGGAGGAATAGCTATATTCTTTATGTTAAGTTGGCACAAGGGTATACAATATATTTTTATATCATATATAGTCACTATTTTTGGATATTCTCAAGTAGGACAATATTATCAACTATTTATTAACCTACCTCACCTAGTCTTGTAATACCATATCAACAGATTTGACTGATATACCTCATCTACTTCATATCTCATATTTGCATACTTATAGATTAATATTCTAACAAAATTAATCACATTCCATACTGTTAAAATATTAACTACCGGTATCTCACTTGCTCTCGTGTTCCCGATTTCGACTCCTCTGAATTCTCAACTTTATGGCTCAAACTTTCCTGTCATTCTCTTACTAAATATTTCTGTGCTGTCTATCTTTCCCCTAACTCTACCAACTTTCCCAAATTCTTTGACTATCTAAACTCTACAGTGGAACACATTCTATCCATTTCTCCTTTCTCAGAAATCTCCATCTTAGGAGATTTCAACGTTCACCACCGCCAATGGCTCTCCTCTCACACCACTGATCCACCTGGTGAACAAGCCTACGTCTTTTCTATCCTAAATTTATGACCTAGAGCAGTTAGTTCAGCAACCCACCCGTATCCCGGATCGCATCGGAGATCGGCCCAACATTCTTGACCTGTTTCTAACTTCTAACTTCTTATACTGTCGATCTTTTCTCTCCTTTGGGCTCCTCCGACCATAAACTTATCTCTGTCACCTGTCCTATCTCTCCAGTACGGCCACCCGATCCTCCTAGCCGGCGGCGCTTGTGGCACTTTGGCGCTGCCGACTGGGAGGCTCTTCGGCAGTACTTCTTTGATTTCCCATGGAATGATTTCTGCTTCCATGGCCGAGGACCCTCGGAGAGTGCTGAACGCATTACCGAGGTAATCCTATCGGGCATGGAAGCATACATTCCATTCTCTTTCTCTCAGACTAATGCTAAAAAATCTTTGTTTACTCACGCCTGTTCTACTGCTGTCCGCAATAAGGAGGAAGCATTCAAACGGTACCGACGCCTTAAAACTCAAGACTCTCATTCTTCATATGTTTCTGTCCGGAATCAAGCCAAATCTGTTCTTCGACTTGCCAAACACTCTTTCATCAATAATAAATGCACTGAACTATCCAACTCTAGCTCTTCCCAAGCTTTCTGGCATCTAGCCAAAAACCTCTCCAACAATTTCTCTTCCTCGTCTTTCCCTCCCCTTTCCCACTCTGATAGCACAACCATCACTTCTTCCTCTGACAAAGCTAAACTCTTCGCTCAAACTTTTGCTAGAAACTCCACCTTGGATGATTCCGGTGCTATTCGTCCCTCTCCGCCCTCCTCTCTCTTACTTATGCCTAATATCCTAATCTCTTCTAAAGATGTACTTTCTACCCTCTCTGGGCTTAACACTAATAAGGCGTACAGTTCGGACGGTGTTCCTCCTGTTGTTCTCAAAAACTGTGCTTCCGTGCTGACTCTTTCGTCTATGTCTATCCTCTAACGTCTTCCCTTCATGCTGGAAGTTTGCTCACATTCAACCTGTCCCAAAGAAGGGTGACCGCTCTCAACCCTCCAACTATCGTCCAATTATCTTATCTCTTTTCTTTCTAAAGTTTTTGAAACTATTCTTGCTTCCAAATTTCTTAAGCATTTCTCTTCTCATAATCTGCTCTCAGATCGCCAGTATGGCTTCCTTAACCCTCGGTTCCCGGAAGGGCTCTTGAACGCCCATAAAAAAGCATATACGAGCTGCCCGGAAGGGCTCTTAAACACCCATGAGCTCAAAGCCTGTAAGCTTGGTGTGCGAGGCGCCGGTCCGACGCATGTAAACAACAGCCGGCTGGACCGACGCCCCGCATCTCCGGCCACAAGAAGGAGAGCGTCGCTTGTTCGTGTGTGCCTGTATGTTGTTGTTAAGTATCGAAAAGTAGTGTAAAGTGGCTGTTTTTGCCATAAAGTTATCTCCAATGAAATCATCATCACAACTCAACCAGTTGACTTAGAGAGCTCTACTTAACGCCATTCTACAGGTAAATAACACAGCTACGCTTGGGGATGCGTGGGAATGCGGGAAGCAGTCAGAATAACAAATATACGGTAGCCTAGCCTAGACGTTTTTCGGCCAAAACCCCGGGTTTCGGGGAATATTTATGTAATGCGTAGCCGGGGCTGGAGGGTTTAAGGGTCGCTCTACTGGTGATCTTCTTTCATATCTTACTAACTCTTGGTCATCCTCCTTTCGGGACTTCGGTGAGACTTTTTCTATTGCACTAGACATATCGAAAGCCTTCAATAGAGTCTGGCATAAATCTTTAATTTCTAAACTACCCTCCTTCGGTTTCTATCCCTCCATCTGTGCCTTTGTCTCTAATTTCCTTTCCGGCCGTTCCATAGCCGCGGTTGTGGACGGCCATTGTTCACTTCCTCACCCTATAAACTCCGGTGTTCCTCAGGGCTCTGTCCTATCTCCTATTCTCTTTCTAATTTTTATAAATGATCTCCTTAACTGTACCTTAATTCCCATCCATTCATACGCAGACGACTCAACCTTACACTACTCCATTAGTTTTTCAGAACGCCCCAGCCAGCAATCCCTCAACGACAAACGTAATGAAGCCATAGAACTCTTAAATTCTGATCTAAATACTATTTCCAATTGGGGCAGAGAAAACCTTGTTAACTTTAATGCTTCCAAAACCCAATTTCTCCATCTATCTACCTGTCAGGATCTCCCAGCGGACTATCCCTTATTCTTCAACAATACAAAAATCAACCCTTCATCTTCTCTCAATATTCTTGGTGTCTCTTTTCTTCTGCTCTCATTTGGAAGGACCATATTACCAGTCTTGCTAAGGCAGCCTCCCAGAAGCTGGGTGTGCTGAACCGCCTTAGGGGGTTCTTTTCCCCTGCACAGCTTCTTGCTCTGTACAGGGGCATAGTGCGCCCTTGTATTGAGTATTGTTCACATGTGTGGGGAGGTTCCTCTCACACCGCTCTCCTAGACAAAGTTGAAAGGAAGGCCTTTCGTATCATTAACTCCCGTCCACTCACCAACTCTCTGCAACTCTCTCTCTCTCCGCCGCAATGTTGCATCTCTCTCGCTATTCTATCGCTACTATAATAATCAGTGTTCCTCAGAGCTATCCCAGTGCATACCACCTCCTTTACGTAGGGCACGTGGTACCCGTCTTGCAACTCAATCCCACCCCTACTCTGTGCAACTCTCCAACCCAAGAGTGAAACGTTACTCTCAAACTTTCTTCTACTCAACAGCTGAGCTCTGGAACTCTCTCCCAGAATCAGTCTTTCCCTCTTCCTATGACTTAAATTGCTTCAAACTCCGTGTGTCCAGGCATTTTGGCTCGAACGTCCCTTGATTTTGGCCCTGTCACTCTTTCAACTATGGGGGAGGCACTCGCTATAGGCAGTTATGCCTTTTGCCTCCCTCAATCACATAGAAAAAAAAAAAAAAAAAAAACGTGTGACATATTTCTGTACAGTACCAGTAACTGACAAATCAAAGTACAATTTAATAGATCAAGTTGGTGCTATCTTTACTTTAGCTCATGTGCCATAATAGAATAAGTATTACTTAATAATCCTAGGAGACTACAAAATGTCAAGTCATTTCACAAATACTAAAGTCTCAAAATAAAATAATACAATTATCTCATATCAATATTCTTTTAATACCAACTTCACTGGTAGCTATCGTCTCAAAAGAGAGAGGATGTTACAATATTGTTAAGCTAAATATATAATCTACAGGCGAGCCGAAATCAAGGCAGGGCTTCCTAGACATACCCATAGAGTACAGAAGGATAGAGAGGAAAGAGAGACACCACAAATCTGAAAATAGCGATCCGGATGTTCGAGAGATGGCAGCACGATCGCAAAGGAAAATGGGAGGGTCCCCATTAATTCGTAATAATCCCTACCTTGTACTAATAACGCTATTAATAATCAATTCTACACTATCCAGAGACTCTGTAGACATGACAGAGTTAAATAGACATAAGTAGAGGCTACTGTAAAGGCCAGATCATCGTGAAATTGTCGTCATTATGAGGAGGTTCAGTCACGTCTCTTCTACCCCCACCATTGTTGTTGTGAGAGTGGGGAGTTGCCAACGTCAAACATGCTGGGAAAAAATTATAGGTTTGAGTCCCGAAGGGAAGAAGGAAAACCTAATATTTAGTAGTGGCTCCGGAATCATTGACGATGCGCCTTACAATGGTAATGGCCAAGGGTAGATGTTAGGGGGTTAGTGCTTGGTTTTTGGTCTATATATTTATTTATAAATTTATTTTTAGTTTCCTCGCTAAACCTCCAACAAGCTTAGAAAAACACCCCCTTTCAAGATAAATTTGTAAATTTTTCGGTAGAAAAATTGTCCCGGCCGAAGGCCAATTCCTTGCAAAATTAGTGGCTCGCTTTCGCTCGCCAGGAAAAAATCGACACCTATATGGCACGAAAGGTCTTAATATTGACAACAAAATTACCAAACTAACGGAACGAACGTTTTAAAACCTCAAAATTAATATGCTAAACATGAGGGAGACAGTAATACCCCCTTAATATAGCTTTGACAAGTTGGAAAATGAATTAAAGACCATATGAGGTGGAGCACTTTATAGACAATGTTTCGCAGATACCTTCTTACGGTCACGGGCCTTAACCCTCCAGCCCCGGCTATGTATTCCATATATATTCCCCGAAACCCGGGGGTTTTGGCCGAAAAACGTCTACGCCTAGGCTACCGTATCTTTGTTATTTTGCTTGCTTCCGCATTCCCGCGTATCCCCAAGCGTAGATGTGTTTCGTACCTGTAGAATGGCGTTAAGTAGAGTTCTCTAAGTCAACTGGTTCAGTTGTGATGACGATTTCATTGGAGATAACTTTATGGCAAAAACAGCCACTTTACACTACTTTTCTATACTTAACCCGGGAACTGCCGGGAGACTCTTAAGAGTTCCCCCGGCGGACTGCGGGAAGACTCTTAAGAGTAAGGGGGAAAAAAATCCATTTAAAACACCCAAAAAAAAATTTGTTTTTGTTTTTATTTTTTTATTTTTTTATTTTTATTTTGCCCCTGGGCCATGCCAAATATCACTCCTCCACCTCCCCTCCTTCCCCACTTTCCTCCCCTCCTTCACTTATCACCTATTTTCCCTGTTATTCCCTTATTCTGTGGTTTATTTTCGTGCTAACATTAGCGAGTTGGTAGCAGGGCGTTGTCATCACTGTTACTGTTATGCCCGGTCCAAATTGGAACGCGAGATATTCTGAGTGCAATGATTAACTCTCTAACTGGAGAAGTATACCTTTAACTTTAATAAAGAGACAACACGGCAGGAGAATAAGTACACAGGCGACAAGTTAACATGGGTTTTATTCACTTTACACCTGGTTCATGGAGGAGCAATATATTTAACTCTGGAACACTGAGATCATCAAAATGGCTATCTATCTATCTATTGCCTGACGCCGTGATCCCCGAAGGGGTGGCCACGAACGAACTGCCCCCATGCACCTCTGTCCCCAGTCAGTCGACGCCCCTCCCCCCAACCAGCACCGCCTTCGTTCATGTAGTTCCTCACTCCATCCTTCCACCTCATATTCGGTCTACCTCTCCCCCTCTGTCCCTCCACCTCGCTCTCGTACACCCTCTTAGTCATTCTCTCGCTTTCCATACGTTCCATATGGCCGAACCATCTCAAGTTGTTCCTTTTCACACTTTCCAGCACATCTACCTCCACACCACACCTCCTTCTTACTTCCTCATTAGTCTGTCTATCCCTCCATGTAACTCCGCACGCACTCCTTAAGTAATTCATTTCCACTGCTCTCACTCTTGGTCTGAGTCTCTCAACCAACGTCCATGCTTCGCTTCCGTAAGTCAGTGTCGGGATTACCACACTGTCATGCAAGGACTTCTTCACTTCCATACTGACCACCCTATTTCTTGTTACTGCTTTTAGCGTTCCTACAACCCTCTTCCCCTGTTGTACCCTCTCCCGCACCTCTTCATCCATAGTCCCATCTTTACTCAACACACTGCCCAGATACTTAAAAGAGCATACAAATAATAATATGATTAGCAATTATAAGGCAAGAGTCGAACAATGGGTCCGGACTCAATTTAACAATAACTCCTCGGATACAATTATAGAGTATCCAAAATAGTGGAGGCTTACCTCCCACTCAACTAGATCTCAAGCGAGATCTCGGCAAGGTAACAAGAGTGCAGTAATGGCAGATGTCGTCTGGATCATACTATGATGTCCCCGGCAATAGTGACGTTAACTGACTCTAAAGCAACAATGACCAAGTGGTCATCAACAATTAGGTGGGCTCTGAAAGGCTCACAAATGAACTGAATTCTACAGGTGTGCTAGATCTCACCTGGCAAGATTATTTATTCTAAAACTACTTGTGTGGGCAACTAGCAAGATGCGGAAGGCTGATACAACAATCGTCGGGAGCTGAGATAGAGTGAGATCTATTCGAGTTATGAACCTGACAGAATGTTAAGTGAATGAGGCTAGAAGTTATACAAGGGAACAAGGTTACGTGTAAATATGTGTGTATGTCATATGCTGTGGGTCTTGTATAGGCACGCCCCCTCTGACGGGCTATGGGAGACCAATAACCCGGGAATGTGCGTATATAAGGATCCCCTGATAGTTATGTCTAATGTGTCCCGGCAAGTGGGCAGATTAACGTCAGTTTAAGTAGAGAGAGGAAAGCCGTCTCGTGAGACGTTAATTAGTGAGAACCCCTGAAGATAACTTCAACCACTACCCTGAGACAACTCTATACCCATAAACCGTAGTAAGGCACTTAAAGGAGAGCGGGAGTGAAGAGGTGCCGTAGATCGAGGGAGAATCCAGTGGTCCAGGAGGGCGGCTGGGCGTGGTACTTCCGGATGTTGGTCCGGGATTAGGCTGCACTCCTAGGTCCTTACAGCTCCTTGTCCCTCTGCGCCTACCACGGGAGACACCCGGGTTCCTCTTGCACTCCGCGTGAGCAGGGACTTACTAAGAGTATGCCGGAGTTCTGCTACAGGGTTTGGTGGGGGGTTATGGCGACTAGCATAATGGTCTGTATAGAGGTGCAAGCAGTCTATCCAGTGACATTATGATTAGTCTAAGGTTTGGGACAATTAAATTACTCCCTTGCAATCTCCTCTGGAACCACATGACTAATACAGTAAATAAAGGCCAGTGAAGGTGGGGCCCAAAGTGGGTTGCACAATCTAGTCCTCTTCCTGAAGGGGGGAACCCGACCTGGTCATCTCTAAGTACTGCACTATCCTTATAATCCCTGGAAAGGAACAAGACAGGAATCCTTATTTACTTGGTCTATGCACAGCATCGAAGGCCAGGAAGGTGGGGCCCAAAGTGGGTTGCACAAGCTAGTCCTCTTCCTGAAGGGGGGAACCCGACCTGGTCGTCTCCGATCACTGCACACAGCTTCAAGTGTGAACGCCAGCTATTCTGGCTGCTTTGTCTCTGGGACCACAAGACTAATACAGTAAATAGAGGCCAGTGAAGGTGGGGCCTAAAGTGGGTTGCACAATCTAGTCCTCTTCCTTAAGGGGGGAACCCGACCTGGTCGTCTCTAAGTACTGCACTATCCTTATAATCCCTTGAAAGGAACAAGACAGGAATCCTTATTCACTTGGTCTATATACAGCATCGAAGGCCAGGAAGGTGGGGCCCAGAGTGGGTTGCACAAGCTAGTCCTCTTCCTGAAGGGGGGAACCCGACCTGGTCGTCTCCGATCACTGTACACAGCTTCAAGTGTGAACACCAGCTATTCTGGCTGCTTTTACCCAGGTAAAAAGATACCAAAGTCAAGCTTAGTTACTGATGTCCAGACTGGCTGAGTACTTGTGAATATTCTTGCCCAGACTTAAGGCGCCCGGCTTGAGAGGATCAAAGGCGCTGGGGTGGTGTCCGCGCGTGGTGGTTAGGTCCTTGTAGTCCTGGGAGTGGTGCGCCTGGACTTTTGGCTGGCCCTTGTAGATGTAGCTGGAGGAAGATTCCTCAGGGCAGATCTGTACACATTATGGGGTGATGGCTTCCTGGTGGGAGAGGAAGCGGATGAGTTTCTTACAATGGATGATGACTGATTCTGGGGGTTAAGACTTATTGTTGGCTGGAATGATAGGCAAGTTTTGGTTTATGAGTGACTTTAACCCGGGACAATGGTTTAGATTGAATGGATGCAAGAGCTTTAGGTTCCTTGATAGGGGATATGAAAGGTAATTTAGGTAACAACCTGGTACCACCTGTGGTTGTGTAGCTAGGTTGAGAAGTTACTGGGCTGGCTGAGGGGGGTTTGTAATAGTTACCCCTGCGATGGTCATTTTCTTTGGCTCTGGTGATTAACCCTCCTGGCCCGGGCAGGCTCTCAAAATGACAGGGTGGGCTACCCGGGCGATCTGGCCGAAAAACGTCTAGGCCTAGGCTACCGTATTTTTGTTTAGTTTAACTGCTAGAAACTTCCCACGCATCTATAAATGTAGTGCGGTTTCCAATCTGTAGACTGGCGTTGAGTGGAGCTCTCTATGTCAACTGGTTCAGTTGTGATGACGATTTCAGTGGAGAGCACTTGCAGGCGATGTTAGCAATATGACGATCTTTTCACTACTGAAACAACGACATACAGACATACAATAACAAAAGAGTCTTCTCTTTCTTGTTTTCGGAGGTGCGGTGACGTAACGATCGGCTTTGTTTACATGCGTCGGACGCACGACGTTCAGACCAAGCTGAATAGGCTTTCAAACTTACAGATTTTAAAATGACACCCGGGCCAGGAGGGTTAAAGAAAATGACTCGGCGTGGGTGACTGGTGTGGTCCACTCGGGACGTACGTGTCCCACTCGTTCCACCGTTATCTTGGCTATACGGGCAGGGGCAGGGTTGTCGTGGGTCTGGATGGCAGGGGGGAGGCTGTCCGAAGGCTTAGTTGGTTCTGTCGCATGGCTGTGACAAGCTGGAGATGCGGTAACACCGTTCCTAGACTGCATCTCACTACCGTCGGGCAGAGAAAAGTCCCGACCCCGGGACTGAAGGTGGTAGTGTCTAGAGGTAGCATCCTGGAAGACGGGGGTCAGGTGTTGGAGGAGGTGGTGGTAGATAATCCCCCTGTTGTTCGGTGTGGCCCTCTGGTCTCCGGTGAGGGTGAGGAGAGAAGAGGAGTCGTAGTATCTCAGCTGGTCGAGAAGTTGATGAGGTGATCTGATCGGGATGGTGGAGTCCTTCCGCACTAGGGCTATCTGGTCAATTCTCATATTGGTGAGAGAGATCAGCGAGGGTGTCGTCGTGGTGGGAGGTGGGTGGTGAGTGAGGACAGAGATCCTGGCTGGGCCCTTGTCATTCGGTGGTGCGGACGCCGAAGTACCAGGCTGGGGGGAGGAGCTTGGAACCGGCTTGGTGACGTGGCTCCGGGCAGCTGAGTTTTGCCCTTTTCCTGTTTTAGGCTGGGAAAGGGCTGGTTCCCATTTGGTGGGTGGCTTGACTGGTCTCCCACAGCGGGTATGAGAAGGCAGTCTGGGGAAGGGGGGAGAGGGGGTTAATGGTGTCATTGGGCGAAATTTAGGTATGGTTTTATGCCTAGGAAGTTGAGATGGAGGGGAAATAGATTTAGGAGAGGAAAGTAGGTTTTTAGATTCAGGAGGGATTACAGAAAGGAGTTTTAGGGCGAAGACTGTGGGTGATAGGTAAAGCGGGGGGTATGTTGGTGAGTTTTGGTGGAGATGGGGGAAGGCTAGAGGAGGTATGGCTGGTTAATGGTGACTGGTCAGAAAGGGGTTGCTGAGGTGAAGTGAGGCGAGAGAGAGAGGGAGAGGTTTGAGTTTGGAGAGAGGGAAAGGACGGAGGTTTGAGCTTAGGGAGAGGTAAAGGAGAAGAGGGGGAGGTTTGAGTTTGGGTAGAGAGGGTAGGAGGAGGTTGGTGTTTAGGGAGGTGAGAAGGGGTGAACTGGGTGAGGCGAGTGGGGAGGGCGACAGGCGGCTGAGGAACAGGAGAGTTAAAGGCAGGCAAAGGAGAAATGAGGGGGGGTGTGAAAGGAGGCTGAGGAGGAGGTACGGAATGGTTGAGGGGGTCAGGTCTGGGAAGAAGGGAGGTTTGAGGGTGAAGATTTGAAACAGGGGTAGTACATTTAACATCCTGGTCTGGTTCAGCGACTAAAGTTACATTTTTGTTAAGAGGTTGGAACCTTCTGACAAATCTATTCCTGTAAGTGCGAGATTCCTCGTGATAGTTAATTATGACCTGGAAACAGTTAGGAATTTTGAGGACCTCAAATGGACCCTTGTACCGTGGCTTCAGTTTGGAGGGTACAGGCAAGATGGCTACCATTACCAGGTCGCCTACTCGGTGAGGGTTGTTTTTGGGGACTTCATCAGGCTGGAGATCTTGCGTGAATTGGAGCTGACGTAGGCGGTTTCTAAGATGGACGAGGTTGGTTTTTAGACCTGGCGAGGGTTCAGTAGGGGCAGCTAGGTGACGTAGAGGTAGTAGGAGAGGTGGGCTTCCAAAAACCATCTCGTGAGGGGTGATCCTGTTGTCTCTGGGACAGGTGTTTATTCCCCATTGTATGATGCGAACTTGGCTGGTCCAGTCCGAGGAGTTCATCTGTTGCAGGCGGGTCCGGATTTGATTGGCGATGGTTCGATGGGAACGCTCGCATATGGAGTTCCCTTTTGGCCAGTAAGGTGAAGAATGGCTAATGTGGAACCCGAATATTTGGAGATCTGTGTCCAAATTTGTCCGGTAAATTCAGGGGCATTGTCGGAGTGGATTGCCTGAGGCAATCCAAAATATGGAAACACATGTTGTAATAATGCCTCTGTTACGGCCATAGCTGTGTGTTCTCGGGCAGGGCAAGCGATAACGTATTTGGAGTATGTATCCACAAAGGTGATGATGTAGCGGTATCCCCTGTCATTTTGCAGAGGCTCCATGACGTCGACTGCCAGAAGTTGCCAAGGTTTAGAAGCGATGAGTTTGCAGGAGGGTCCTGGAGTGCGTGTTTGATCTTTTCCCAGGGCGCAGGCGCGGCAGGCTTCGGTGATCTGTTTGGCAGTGGTGTATGGGCGAGGAGTCCAGTAGGTGTCCTTGAAGGTGTTCACCAATTTCTTCTGTCCTAGGTGGATCCCGTTGTTGGTGTGCAGGGAAGACATCATTTGCTCTGCATCTTCGGGGCCTAGTACAATCTGACCTTCGGGTGTGAAGAGTACATCTCCCCTTCTTTGCAAGAGGCCAAATAGTCGGGTGGAGATCCACTTAGGTTTTTCGTTCCGGAGGTACGCCTGTATGAGAGGGGGAGTGGTGGTAGGTGGGGGTTGTGGGTCTTGAATGGCTTTGAGTTGTTCTGGTGCAAGAAGTAGCCGGGATAGGGCGTCTGCATTGGTGTGGAGTTTTCCCGGCCGATAGGAGATTTCAAAGTCAAACTCCTCCAGTGACTCTCGCCAACGGACTGTCAGGGCGTTTTTAGTGTCTGATCTTCTGAGCCATTGTAGGGCTTGGTGGTCCGTGATGATGGTGATTTTGACGCCCGCTAGGTAGGCCCGGAAGTGATGGAGGGCCCAAATGATGCCTAAGCATTCTCTCTTGGTTACGGGGTAGTTGGTCTCTGCAGGGGTTAAGGTCCGGCTGGCACAAGCAATGATGTGCTCGCGTCCTTCTCGATTTTGGGAGAGGACTGCACCGACGCCGAGGAGGGACACGTCGGTGTAGAGTCGGAATGGAAGTTGGTAGTCTGGAAAAGAGACGACGGGGGCAGACACGAGCAGGTCCTTGAGGGAGTTGAAGGCTTGGATGCGGTCGAAGGTCCACACAAAAGGTTCTTCTTTCCGGGTTAAGTCGTGCAGGGGTCTGGCAATTGTAGCAAAATTCTTCACGAATCTCCGATAGTAAGATGCTAACCCCAGAAAAGCCCTCACTCCTTTCACTGACTTCGGGGGATGGATCTCTTGGATGGCTTGTAGTTTCTTTGGGTCGGGGGCGAGTCCTTCTTCGGATACCAGATGTCCTAGGAATTGTACCTGATGTCGAGCCATGGTACATTTGGTGGGTTTCAGTTTCAATCCGGCTTGCCGAATCCTCTGGAAAACTTGGCGGAGGCGCTGGAGGTGTTCTGCCCAGGTGCGGCCAAACACGATGATGTCGTCTAAGTAGGCCAAACATGTTTCCCAAGTTAATCCCTGAAGTACGGATTCCATCAGCCGGGAGAAGGTGGCGGGACCGTTACACAATCCGAACGGTAGTACAGAGAACTCGTATAACTTTCCTTGACTGGTGGAAAAAGCCGTCTTTTCTTGGTCTGTGGGGGCCATGGGGACTTGCCAATACCCTGATTGCAGGTCCAGAGTGGAGAACCATCTGGCCCCTAGTAGGGAATCTAGGGAGTCGTCGATGCGGGGCAGAGGGGTGGCATCCTTGATGGTGACATCGTTGAGTTGTCGATAGTCGATGCAGAAACGAGAGGACCCATCCTTCTTCTTGACTAGTACCACTGGGGAGGACCAAGGGCTAGTTGAGGGGTTGACGATGCCTGCTTCTAGCATTTCTGCAACTTGTTTCTGTTCTTCTTGGCGCAGAAGGGGGTTCTTTCTTCATATAGCTTGTCTCACTGGGGGTCCGACAGTATGTATGTGATGTTCTAGGACATGGGTGTGGCCTACATCTTGGGAGTTGGTGGCGAAGATGTCCTGGTATTCTGTCATTAACTGACACAGATCGTCCTTTTGCTGAGGGGTGAGGTGAGCAGGGATTTCCGGGAGTGATGGAGTTGAAGGAATGGTGGTGGTGGTAGGTGAGGGCTGGTCATCGTAGGTCTCCAGTTCTCCAATGGTGAGACCCCTGGGTAAGGTGATAGGGTGGTCGGAGATGTTGGCTATACGTACTGCGTTTTGTTTTAAGATGGCAGGTGCAGTGAGGCAATTCCTGTCAAAAGGGCTCTGAAGAGGAGTGTGAATGAGTTCTCCCGTCAGGGTTTGATGGATGGATACCCAATGTTCATGATGTGGCAGCAAGGTGATGGGTTGAGTGGTGATGGCCGATGCAACACGAATGGCTTTCAAAGGTTGAGGGGGGTTGTGGAGGTGTTGTAGTCTTCGGAGTGGTGAGTCCTGGGTGGTCGGTGGAAAATAGCAATCTTCGTTCCACACACTGGATGGTAGTGCGAAGGACAGTGAGAAGATCGAATCCCAGGTATCCGTCGTAAGTGGTCTCTGGGGAGGGAAATACCATGAAAGCATGGTGATGGCCGTGGTTGGGTTGAGGGGTGGCCACATATAGTGGTGCAGTGATGCTAGTACTTGGAATGAGGTTGTCGTTGGCATCAATAAGGGTGGTGGAAGAGCGTTGAAGAGGTCCAAAAGTGTTGTGATGTCTCTGGTGATATGAGGAAAAAATACATGATCTGGAGGCTCCGGTGTCGACGAGTAGTCGAGATTTGACTCCTTGGATGGTGAGGTGGGTGTAAATGGGAGGTTTCATCATAGTAGAGCTATCCTTATCTCGAGCCCCCGCCAGTCTCCAAGTTGGTGGGCGGGGGCGGTCTAAAAACCCGGTCGGATGACTTCCGGCTCGACTGTGCTGTGGTCGTCCGGGTCACCAACCTCTGTAGCTTCCTCGCCGTGGTCATCAGCTCCTGCGGTGCCGTCCTCCCGGATTGTGGCAACTCGTCTGGACGGTTTCAACCAGGGAATCTGTCCCCAGAATAAAGGAATCCTTGAGCGCTTGGCCAACAATTCGGAGAAGGAACGTTTCAGCCCGTTGATAGGGCACTGGGTTCCGCAGGGCTTTCAATCTCCAGGCTTGATCCTGGCCCACTCTTCTGGTTTATCCGGGCTGTGGCTGGGGTGGAAAATTGGTCCGGAAGGAGCTCCTTGGGGTTTAGTCGGAGCTCTGTTGATGCTGGCGATTTTCCCTTGCTCCCGGGACTTCTGCAGGGCCAGAATGCGGCGTATGACAGGGAGATCCGCGTCATATCCGGCCGGTTCTGTAATGGCGAAGTGGTCCCGGACTGCAATAGGGAGGATCCTCATGAGGGTACGTCGGACGTTTTCTTTCTTCTCCGCAGCTGTAGCCGTCGTAAAAGCGGTGCAAGCCAGCCTGTTGAGCTTGTTGATGGTGGCGTCGAGGTCCCCGTCGTATGTGATAGCGTGGAACTGTTGGTCAGCTATTACGGTACCTAAGACGGGGTTAATGGCAGCTTTAGTATAGGTCTCAAACTGTTCCCAGGTCATCCCCGGGTTCTCTTTCACATAACTGGAAACTAGGGCCATGTGTCGCCCTAGCTTCATTACTACTGTATGAATTTTAGGGGCCACCAGATCGAGGGAGAATCCAGTGGTCCAGGAGGGCGGCTGGGCGTGGTACTTCCGGATGTTGGTCCGGGATTAGGCTGCACTCCTACGTCCTTACAGCTCCTTGTCCCTCTGCGCCTACCACGGGAGACACCCGGGTTCCTCTTGCACTCCGCGTGAGCAGGGACTTACTAAGAGTATGCCGGAGTTCTGCTACAGGGTTTGGTGGGGGGTTATGGCGACTAGCATAATGGTCTGTATAGAGTTGCAAGCAGTCTATCCAGTGACACTATGGTTGGTCTAAGGTTTGGGACAATTAAATTACTCCCTTACAATCTCCTCTGGAACCACAAGACTAATACAGTAAATAATGGCCAGTGAAGGTGGGGCCCAAAGTGGGTTGCACAATCTAGTCCTCTTCCTGAAGGGGGGAACCCGACCTGGTCGTCTCTAAGTACTGCACTATCCTTATAATCCCTTGAAAGGAACAAGACAGGAATCCTTATTTACTTGGTCTATATACAGCATCGAAGGCCAGGAAGGTGGGGCCCAAAGTGGGTTGCACAAGCTAGTCCTCTTCCTGAAGGGGGGAACCCGACCTGGTCGTCTCCGATCACTGTACACAGCTTCAAGTGTGAACACCAGCTATTCTGGCTGCTTTTACCCAGGTAAAAAGATACCAAAGGCAAGCTTAGTTACTGATGTCCAGACTGGCTGAGTACTTGTGAATATTCTTGCCCAGACTTAACCCTTAATTAGCGGCTCACCACATAAGTCGTATTTAATAAAGCTGGACTATGTGGCGGCGCTCGACATAGGTCGAGTGGCAATTTCAGCACGTAATGTTGCTGAGAGAGAGAGACAAGTGGTGGCAGGAGACTAGCGAGCGTATGACTGCTCCAGACCACCGCGGCGAACCTACTGACACGAATCTCAGCTCCCTCCTCCCTCTCTCACTCGCTACATACTGAATTATATGGGGAAAGTACCGAATTACATGCTTTTTGCACTCGCGTTGCACGGTTATTGCAAGAAAACTAGCCATCATAAAAGGATCGTTATGGTGTCATTCGAAAGCTCTGTTTATGCCCTTTCAGGGATAGGTACTTGTTTTACGTTCTGGGTCTTATTTAGGCATGAAAATGATCACGTAAACAGCCCTATTTTGGCTAAAAACACCCCGCTGGGCGGTACATATAAATAAACCGCATAGGCCGCTCGTAAGGTGTTAAGGCGCCCGGCTTGAGAGGATCAAAGGCGCTGGGGTGGTGTCCGCGCGTGGTGGTTAGGTCCTTGTAGTCCTGGGAGTGGTGCGCCTGGACTTTTGGCTGGCCCTTGTAGATGTAGCTGGAGGAAGATTCCTCAGGGCAGATCTGTACACATTATGGGGTGATGGCTTCCTGGTGGGAGAGGAAGCGGATGAGTTTCTTACAATGGATGATGACTGATTCTGGGGGTTAAGACTTATTGTTGGCTGGAATGATAGGCAAGTTTTGGTTTATGAGTGACTTTAACCCGGGACAATGGTTTAGATTGAATGGATGCAAGAGCTTTAGGTTCCTTGATAGGGGATATGAAAGGTAATTTAGGTAACAACCTGGTACCACCTGTGGTTGTGTAGCTAGGTTGAGGAGTTACTGGGCTGGCTGAGGGGGGTTTGTAATAGTTACCCCTGTGATGGTCATTTTCTTTGGCTCTGGTGATTAAAGAAAATGACTCGGCGTGGGTGACTGGTGTGGTCCACTCGGGACGGACGTGTCCCACTCGTTCCACCGTTATCTTGGCTATACGGGCAGGGGCAGGGTTGTCGTGGGTCTGGATGGCAGGCGGGAGGCTGTCCGAAGGCTTAGTTGGTTCTGTCGCATGGCTGTGACAAGCTGGAGATGCGGTAACACCGTTCCTAGACCGCATCTCAGTTACCAAGCGTGGGAAAGAGCGAGAGAGAGACTATTGCGGAACAGTGTCTCTCCAGACAAGGGGAGGGGTGGAGGGCAGGGAGGTTGCCTCAGCCATACATTATGTAACTCCCGGCCTGTATCGCCGATTTTGACCATCCAAACACTGTTTCCACTTTTGTTATTGTTGTAACAGGTTAATACCTTTATAATCAACCTATAATAGGCGCATATGGATAAGTATTAATGCTATTTATGGTAAAATAACGATGTTAGTGATGGGAACAGCTCAAATACGTCAGCACAGGAGTGTGGTGTCTCATACCCCCCCATGCGCACTTCTTAGATAAACAATAACATACAGGCACACACGAACAAGCGACGCACTCCGTCTTGTGGTCGGAGTTGCAGGGCGTCGGTCCAGCCGGCTGTTGTTTACATGCGTCGGACGGACGCCTCGCACACCAAGCTTACAGGCTTTGAGCTCATGAGTGCCTCAGAGCCCTTCCGGGTAGCTCGGGTGTGTTTTTTATGGGTGTCTCAGAGCCCTTCCAGGTCTGATGGGTTATGAAGCTATCTACCAAACGTTGTCAGTAAAGTGCTCCTCCTCATATGGTGTTTATATTCACAAGGTTAGATACCAAGAATCGAGAAAACAACGACTCCAGAAGAAGAAGAAACAAAAGAAGAAAGCTGAAGCTGAATGAAATAATAATAATAATAGTTAAAGTAGAAAAGCCCTCCACCAATCACCACGTCCCCTCTTACCTGCTCCCCTCGCCAGCTGAGTTTGACAATTCTAAACATCAACACGCCACACCTTCCAAGCCAGCCAATCAGCGGCCTCCATTTTCGGAGCACGAAGCTAAGCTCTCCCCCCTCACCTCTAAATTCGCTCTCGTTCTCTTCCCGGACAGTTTCCTCTGGTTGCAATAGATTCAATACCTCGGTGCCCGCCCTATACTCCCGTAAGCCACTGAAAAACATTTGCAACCAGCTTCCAGGAACTTATTATGGAGAGGAAAGAGTGGAGGTGGAAAAGTCGAGAAATCAAAGCGAGCGGGCTGCCTCGCGAGCCGCTCAGCCAATCACAGCGCGGGAGAGGGGAATATAAAGCAGGGGGGGGGGGCAGGTTGCAGATTCATTCGCCGGCCGGATGGCACTGAGTTAGCTTCTCACAACCTACTTACTCTCTCTCGCTTGGGCACCCACGGGAACTCGGCTCCAGCCTCCCAGCCCTCGCCCTTTGTTCCAGAAGGCCCACCTCAGGCCTATCATCAGCTCTTCTCTACTAAGGCAGATACACCTTCAGTGTCTGGCCGCCTGTCGTCGCATCGCAGGCTTGCATACCTACAGCCAAGCGATTCAAGAGGACGACAGATAGTAGAGGGGAGCAAAGATTTCCAGTTGATGTAAAGAAAGAGAGAGAATGCAGAACTAACCCAGTGGCCACCAGAAATAATAATTGATGTGTCCTTATAGGACAAACTAAAGAGAAAAGATTCTAGACTTACCTGTACATAAAAGGATGATGTGTTAAGAATAGTTATTTTTGTTAGCAAAGGCGTAATGCCGAGAGTTGTAACTAGATAGGATCTGATAGGAAAGATTTAAGTATATAAAGTAAAAAGGGTGAAATCATTTCTTAAAGACAGAGGGGCAACCAATAGTCTCAAGGGAAACCAGTTATGGGTAAGTTGCCTGATAGGTCAGTTATAGATAGGAAAGGACACTCGTCCACATAAATAACAAACTCGTTTTGTTAAAAAGGAAACTATATCCATTATCATTTGCGAGGACAAATGGGATAGTTTTGAGGGAGCGTTAAGAACGTCTCGTCCACTATAGTAATGTATTCAGTAAGAAGTTATATAAAGGATTATAACCGTGACGCTTTTCCATGTAGAGGTCTTGAGGTATAGTTTACCAAATTAAGAAATATTATTGATTAAGTGTGTATTGTGAATATAGCTTATTTGTAATAGGATTGCGTGAGCGTATAAGCGGAAGGTGTTATCAATTAGATTTATCAAGGTCTATTTATCTATCTATTGCCTGACGCCGCGATCCCCGAAGGGGTGGCCACGAACGAACCGCCCCCATGCACCTCTGTCCCCAGTCAGTCGACGCCCCTTCCCCCAACCAGCACCGCCTTCGTTCATATACTTCCTCACTCCATCCTTCCACCTCTCTTTCGGTCTACCTCTCCCTCTCTGTCCCTCCACCTCGCTCTCGTACACCCTCTTAGTCATTCTCTCGCTTTCCATACGTTCCATATGGCCGAACCATCTCAAGTTATTCCTTTTCACACTTTCCAGCACATCTACCTCCACACCACACCTCCTTCTTACTTCCTCATTAGTCTGTCTATCCCTCCATGTAACTCCGCACGCACTTCTTAAGTAATTCATTTCCACTGCTCTCACTTTTGGTCTGAGTCTCTCAACCAACGTCCATGCTTCGATTCCGTAAGTCAGTGTCGGGATTAGCACACTGTCATGCAAGGACTTCTTCACTTCCATACTGACCACCCTATTTCTTGTTACTGCTTTCAATGTTCCTACAACCCTCTTCCCCTGTTGTACCTTCTCCCGCACTTCTTCATCCATAATCCCATCTTTACTCAACACACTGCCCAGATACTTAAAAGAGTTGACTATCTCCATAGCCTGACCATTGAGCTTCACCTCACACTCTGTGACTTCACTCCTTTCGAAGACCATAACCTTGCTCTTCCCCGCATTTACCTTCAAATTCCGTTTTTCGCACACTGTTCCAAACTCATTTACCAGACCCTGCAACTCCCATTCATTATCACTCATCAGAACTGTATCATCCACAACCAGCAGTATAGGTAGCTTCCACTCAATTCCCTCCCTTTTCAGCGATACACCAACATCCACTGCTCTTGATAGTATTTCTTTCATTACTCCATCCATATATACAGTAAACAACCACGGGGACATCACACACCCCTGTTTCAACCCAACATTCAGGTCAAAGAACTCGCTCTGCTCACTCTCCACACGTACTGCTGCCTTTGCACCCTCATACATGCTCTTCACTGCTTTCAGCAACTTGCCATCTACTCCGTATATTCTAAGTACTTTCTACAAACCTTCTCTATCCACTCTGTCATAGGTCTTCTCCAAGTCTATAAAGGCAACATACACCTTTTGTTGCTTCTCCAGATATTTCTCCACAACATAATTCAGGGTAAAAATCTGATCTACACATCCTCTTCCCTTCATAAAACCTCCCTGCTCGTCGCCTATCCATTTCTCCGTTCTCACTCTCACTCTCTCAATCACTACCCTACTGTATACCTTCCCTACTACGCTTAGAAGACATATTCCTCAGTGGTTACCACACACTCCTCTTTCCCCTTTGCCCTTATATAGGGGGACTATTATGCCAGTCTTCCAGTCATCGGGTGCACTCCCCTTCTCCCATGCTAGTTTGCACATTTTCCATACCCATTCGATCACTATCTCACCACCATACCTCAACATTTCCCCACACACTCCATCTGTTCCTGGTGCTTTCCCCAACTTCACTCTTTTCATGGCTTCCCACACTTCTGACCTCCTGATCCCCACCTCCTCCTCCACTACTTCTCTTCTTCTCCCTCCCATACCATATCCAGCTATGTTTGCTGGCTCTTCATTCCTTACATTTAGCAACTCATTGAAGTACTCCCTCCATCTTTCGACTCTCTCTTGCTTCTCGGCTAGCATTCTCCCATTCTTATCTTTCACACCCTTACTGTTTCCCTTGCTACCTTCCCTAACTTTCTTGATTTCTTTCCAGAACAGTTTCTTACACTCCCTCCATTTTTCACTCAGATTCCTTCCAAATTCCTCATCTACTCTTCTCTTACTTTCCTTCACTACTCTCTTCACCACCCTCTTACTCTCCACGTACCTCGCTCGTTTCTGTCTCTCAAAATCTTCATTCCCTCTACTACCCAACCACTCTCTATATGCTTTCTTCTTTTCTTCCACAGCTATTCTTACCTCTTCTGTCCACCATGCTGTACCTTTCACTCCCCTCCCTCCACACACCTCCTCACATGCTGCACAAATCTCAACCTTAAACACCTTGCTCATCTCCTCCACTTCCTCCATAACTTCCAGGTCGAACCCACCTAGTCGTCTTTCCACTGCTCTTCTGTACTCCCCCTACCTCGAATTGATGACTCGTTAGAATCACTCAATGGGTCAACCTGGTTCTCTACCCTAGACCTACAGCGTGGATACTGGCAAGTACCAGTTAGGTCAGAGGACCAAGAGAAAGCTGCATTTGCCACGAGTGAAGGCAAACTCTACCAGTTTACTGTCTTGCCTTTCGGAGTTTGCAATGGACCAGCCAGTTTCACTAGAGTCATGGACGAAGTATTGAGGGGATTAACCTGGAAACTTGTTTAGCTTACTTGGATGATGTAATCTTTTCCGCTATTTGGGAGGAACATATTAACCGACTACAAGAAGTGTTAGAAAGAATCAGGGGGGCAGGACTTAAGCTGAAGCCTTCAAAATGCCAATTAGGGGCCCGTGAGGTGGCATATCTAGGGCACGTGGTTTCCAGTAAAGGTATCCAACCGGACCCACATAAAGTGAGATCTATTGCAGAAATCTCACCCCCGTCCTCTGTCAAAGAGATCCGAGCGTTTCTGGGAATGGCATCCTATTATCGAAGGTTCATACCCAACTTTTCAAAAATTGCTCGCCCCATGACTAAGAGACTGGAAAAAGGGAGGAGGTTCGACTGGGATCAGAGTTGTCAGATAGCTTTTGATCACCTGAAACAAAAATTAACTTCTAACCCCATAGTTTGTCATCCGGATTTTACCAAGCTGTTTCAGCTATACACCGATGCTTTTGATGAAGGGCTCGGAGCCGTATTGGCCCAGAAAGTGGACGGAAAGGAAAGCATAGTAGCATGTGCTAGCTGGACGCTGAATAAGGGCGAAAAGAATTACAGCGTTACAAAAAAGGAATGTCTGGCTCTATTGTGGGCTGTACAATATTTCCGTCCATATCTAGCCGGGGTCCATTTCGAAGTTATCACGGACCACCATAGCTTGCAATGGCTCAGGAAAATGAAAACGGAAGACGGACTATTTGTCAGGGGGAAGGGGATTTTGGAGGAATACTCTTTTGAAGTTAGACATAGACCAGGTAAACTGCATACTAATGCCGATGGCTGTCTCGACTACCGGTAGCACCCGTCCAACACACTGAACCTAACAGGGACGAGCATGACCCTAGGTATGGCGACAAAGTAAAATTCTCTGAGGGAGCCTGGAGGGATTCTAAAGATCGGGTAGTACTTGATTATTCGGAGGCTAAACACATGATCCAAATCCTTCACGGACAAGAAGGAAGGGGGGCTCATTTGGGACAGTCTCGAGTTCTAAAGCAATTTAATGAAAGGTACTGGACCAAGTGGGCTGACCAGATTGTTAAAGAAGTTGTTCAAAATTGTTTGGGATGTCAAAGGGGCAAAGATGGACGGGGACCTAGACAGTCGCCCGGACATATTACGGCCGGTAATCCGTGGGACAAATTATCTGTGGACATTATGGGACCTCTGCCCCGACAGACGAACAAAAGGTACGTCTTAACCTGTGTCGATGTCTTTTCCAAATACACGGTTGCTTGTGCTATTCCGGACAAGAAAGCCGAAACTGTGGCTAGGGTTATTTTAGAAAAGGTAATTTTTGTATATGGCACCCCTGGAGGTATTTTGAGTGACAGGGGAAACAAAATTAATAATGAAATCTGGCAACACTTGGGAGAAACCTTGGGCTACCAGATACAGCACACCTCCCCGTATTACCCCCAGGGGAATGCTGTATGTGAAAGGAACCATAGGGTGTTAGCCAATTGTATACGGGCTAGTCTGAGCTCACAAGGGGAGAAAATCGTCCGAGGTTGGCCGGAACTTCTGCCAGAAATTGTCTGGGGGGTAAATACCACGGTTTGTTGGACTACTGGGTATTCTCCCTATGAGATTATCTTTGGAATCACGCCGGAATTGCCTCAAGAACGATTATTACCCTACCCCAGTCCTTCCGCCCAATATTCCCAACCAGGACAATATTTGAAGGAACAAGGGGAGCGACGACAGCAAGTTCATGATCAGATTACCCAGCAACAGCCTAAGAAAGTTTCTCTAAATAATCCTTATTACTGGGGGGGAATATATTCTGGTGAAAAGACATGATCCCACCCGAGCTGGTAAACTGGAAGAGAAATACGAGGGTCCCTTCAGGGTTGCAGAGATAAAAGGGCCCTATCAAGTGTTGTACTTGCATCATGGGGATATTGTGTCAGCTACCCATATTCGTCATACTAAACTATATGAAGGTATTTTACCACCAGATATGAGCGAGTGGAGTAGCAAGGATGGGAGCGAAGAGGAGATAGAATTCGGGGTTGATGACCCTAGTACTTCCTCAGCTCGACCTAATGTTGGAGGTCCTAATCTGAACAGGAACTATTTGAAGGACTCTCCGTTCTGGTGGTTTCTTAGTCGCAAAACTAACGAGAGTCTCCCTGAGTTTGGGCAAGAGGGAAACGTAGGAGACGAAGAGACTGCACCCAGTGGGGAAAATGATTACTATGAGCTTACCGAGGATGAGAAGTCTACGGTCCCCGACAGCGAAGTTTCAGATCTCCCGAGAGATTTTAATAAGACTTTAAGTAGTGAGGAAGAGTGTTTTCGAGACGAGGTAGTAATGAGAGACGTATTTCTTGAAGGCAAACGTATAAATGGCTCTCCCTCAGCTAAAGTAAATGAATCTAAAGAAAATCCCTTGCCTAATGTTCCGGATAAAACTCCAGCTAGAGCGTCTAAACCCACGGGCCCCGCCGAAACCCTTACTCGTAGTGGTAGGATTAGCCGTCCACCAATCAGGTACCCGGACGAGGCTATAAATAGGAGCCCCGGGGCACGTGCCTGCCAGTTGCAAGTGTTACGACCGGGGCTACGAATAAAACAAGGGCACTTAATGATTGGACTAGTAATAGGGCACTATGCAACAACGGTACGCTAGATCCAAACCCCTGAACTTATATGCCGGCTAACAAAAACACCTATACCCTCCAAAGTTAATCTGCGATAACGGGGTATCCTTAACTGGGCATAAATGTACTCTACTTCAGGCTAACCCACACTGGTATAGCCTGATAACAAACAAGATGCAAGTTAAGTAAAAATGCATAAAGGGGAAGCTATGGAAAGGTCAATTAAATCACTGCAAGATTTAATACAATAAAAAGATGCTTCAATACAGTTACTCTAAACAACAATAAACTCTTCACTCCTATCTGAAAGAAAGTGAAGTCTAGTCCTACAGCATAGACCTGGAAACTTCTGAAGAAAGTCTGATGCTCATAAGATGCTCGTATCTTAAATTATCTAAAGGCAGGAGGCAGGACACCATACATGTAGACTGAATACACTAAAAGATAGGACATATAATGTTAACTGACACGGGAATACTATAAATGAGCAACGGCAGTAATGCTCGACACTAAAAGAGATACTTCCTCATCAACGAAACAGTCTGCTATGGTTGTGCAACTCAACAACAACCTAGACTAATAAATGCTGTGAATAATAATGCATACATATCATAAAGAGCTCATGTCCTAACTAGTGTCTGCTCGGCGAATAAAGTCTAGCTGGGATATCAAGGTTAGGAAACTGTGGCTGAGCAACACTGGCTCATAGCCTAGCGTTGTTCTTAAGGCGGTATGGTTAAAGTTACGTTAATGACGGGATGCTCTCTTGGTAGATCCAGATCTCAAGTATCTGGTTCTACCCTGGCGATCCCTCTAAGGTCAAGCAAAGAGGCAGCACTGTGTTCTAAGGTAGTAGGCAAATGCCCTCTTACAACACGATGCTGCACTCGCAAAAGGCACAACCAAAAGGACAACCTAGGCCACCACAGAAACCGTCGAAGTCGTGTAGGTATAAGCAAACCGTACACACATCGCTGACAACGACAACAGAAGCCTTATCCCAGTCTAGCATTAAATAACCCAGCAGAGCACTAAATCAATAATGGAGACACACACCGAGTTCTTAACCTCTACTAACTAAGAACCCTCAAACCTATTCTAAGTACATGTAAATATCTCAGAGAGCGACGCACATAATACGATGGGCCGATATGAAATCGTGTGCAGAACCCAAAGGGAGTGTTGTGACGTTAAAAGATTAGAGGAATGAAAGAGAAGAAGTTGAGGAAGAGAGACAGTATCAGAATGGTGGAGATATGGGGGAAAGTGGTAAAAAGGATGTTAGTCATGTGCGTCCCTAGCCTGCTCTGAAGAAGGCAGCTCCTGTGGATCCACATGCACACAGGAGCCCACAAAGACGCGGTGGTCGGCCAATCACGGGCCGAGACGTCACCAGGCAGCAGATGTCACGTGACACAGCCAAACACACCAGCCAATCACGAGGCGTGGGAAGGCACGCGCGCGAGCCTCCGAGCGGGGGAGGCAGCACATATATACGCACGCACACACTACCACCTCACTGCCTATATTGTTCTCTCTCCTTAACTATATACAATGCATGTTATATTCAATTCATAATATAAAATACTTCGCGTTGTCACAGACGAAAATAGAGACCACCACTGGACTGTCAGTAACAATGCAAGTACTATGAAAGAAAGAACAACATTCTCTGATAACTGTAGCCCACTTCACTGCCCTGGCGAGCGCCTAGGAGGAGGGCGATTCTGTGCCAAGCGTCACACAAGGCACCATTCTCTCTCTCAGTACCGACTCCGTCGATAGTAGCAATGGAGGAATAAAACTATAGGCCTTCAAACAGCTTCTCAGTCATCCCGGGCAAGTTATAGTAGCTAAAACTGCCGTGGGGAATAAAAATCCTGCACTCCAGCTACACAGATGCCTTTGTGAGCACAGTGGACTGGTGGAGTGGCAGCCGGATGGCCAAAATTTTAGGGGAACAGCGTTGCGGCGATCAGGAGCTCGCCTTAACCCTCTCCGACATATGATGCGATTTTGAGCCGATTAGGGATACTTTAAAGCCTTTGTTACCATCAGGGGTATTTAGAAACCTTTAGTTTAGTTACTTCAACCTCTGCAGTTGTCTTTGAGTTAGCTGTGGGCAGAAAACTAATTTTGGAGAGGTAATTATAAGAGTGAGAGAACTCTATTTCTTATTGCTAATCTGGCAACCTCTGTGTCATATGAGTCTGAAGGGGTTAATTTAGTAGGGGGTGATAAAGTAGAAAAGCCCTCCACCAATCACCACGCCCCCTCTTACCTGCTCCCCTCGCCAGCTGAGTTTGACAATTCTAAACATCAACACGCCACACCTTCCCAGCCAGCCAATCAGCGGCCTCCATTTTCGGAGCACGAAGCTAAGCTCGAAGCCCTCACTTCTAAATTCGCTCTCGTTCTCTTCCCGGACAGTTTCCTCTGGTTGCAATAGATTCAATACTTCGGTGCCCGCCCTATACTCCCGTAAGCCACTGAAAAACATTTGCAACCAGCCTCCAGGAACTTATTATGGAGAGGAAAGAGTGGAGGTGGAAAAGTCGAGAAATCAAAGCGAGCGGGCTGCCTCGCGAGCCGCTCAGCCAATCACAGCGCGGGAGAGCGGGAAGCGGGACTATAAAGCAGGGGGGAGGGGGGGGGGGGGGGCAGGTTGCAGATTCATTCGCCGGCCGGACGGCACTGGGCTAGCTTCTCACAGCCTACTTACTCTCTCTCGCTTGGGCACCCACGGGAACTCGGCTCCAGCCTCCCAGCCCTTGCCCTTTGTTCCAGAAGGCCCACCTATCATCAGCTCTTCTCTACTAAGGCAGATAGACCTTCAGTTTCTGGCCGCCTGTCGTCGAATCGCAGGCTTGCATACCTGCAGCCAAGCGATTCAAGAGGACGACAGATAGTAGAGGGGAGCAAAGATTTCCAGTTGATGTAAAGAAAGAGAGAGAATGCAGAACTAACCCAGTGGCCACCAGAAATAATAATTGATGTGTCCTTATAGGACAAACTAAAGAGAAAAGATTCTAGACTTACCTGTACATAAAAGGATGTGATAAGAATAGTTATTTTTGTTAGCAAAGGCGTAATGCCGAGAGTTGCAACTAGATAGGATCTGATAGGAAAGATATAAGTATATAAAGTAAAAAGGGTGAAATCATTTCTTAAAGACAGAGGGGCAACCAATAGTCTCAGGGGAAACCAGTTTTGGGTAAGTTGCCCGATAGGTCAGTTATAGATAGGAAAGGACACTCATCCACATAAATAACGAACTCGTTTTGTTAAAAAGGAAACTATATCCATTATCATTTGCGAGGACAATTGGGATAGTTTTGAGGGAGCGTTAAGAATGTCCCGTCCACTATAGTAATGTATTCAGTAAGAAGTTATATAAAGGATTATAACCGTGACGCTTTTCCATGTAGAGGTCTTGAGGTATAGTTTACCCATTCAAGAAATATTATTGATTAAGTGTGTATTGTGAATATAGCTTATTTGTAATAGGATTGCGTGAGCGCATAAGCGGAAGGTGTTAATAGTTCTTAAAGCTAGCGCATGCTAAGCTAGCTAAGGATAGCTCAATAAGGCCGATTAGGCGTATTTCCATCGGGGTCCTGTACTACTACCCCATCCCTTTGCTCATGAGGGATGGTAACGACTCAGTGCTTGTGAAAAATCTTTAATGCGCCGAGCGTGGGCGCGAACCCGGGCCTTCTGGGTGGAAGTCCGAGACGCTAGTCACTACACCAAGCGAGCCGCTTGTGTTATCAATTAGATTTATCAAGGTAAAGAGTGTAAACAACCTGTTCATGTGAGTAACTGTGTAATAGAATCCAAGATTGTATTTGAGAAGAAAATCTAACTAACTTGTAATTCCAGCCGGTTCATTTGTAGGAATCTATTGTCTATTCAGAAAGTGTTAAGGTACCCTTGTTGTAACGACGTCTTTGTTATATGAGTTAATGTAAGATATAGGAAAGAATAGTAAAGAGAATAAATGTATTAATGCCTTGGTCTCGGGAGTAGACACAATAGGCCCAGTGGACGTGTTTAATTCTTAAGGATAGATAAAGGATATCATTTTTGTTAAGTAGGTAAATAACGATTGATTTATTAGGCCCTGGTCTCCACAGTAGACACAGCAGGGCTCGGAATAAACTATAGTAAATTAGAAACTAATAACGTGCTTTTGGATCGAAGTCGACTTGAGTCAATAGCCTCATTTTCCTTTACCATCATTATCTCCGATAGACTGGAAATGGTGTCGTATTTCACACCCGAATGCCATAAAAGGGTGTCCAATATCAAGCCAACTCAACCCTGCTCTTCCACAGGGTCTAAACTCAACCCGATTCAGACTTTCGGAACTTGATAACAGTTTTAAGACTTTTTGTATATATCCATATATAAATAATCAATTTGGATGTCATAATTATAAATGTACCTAGCTATATCCTCAGAATCTCCAAAAGAAGCATCATAATCCTATAGAAGGCCGATAACCTACCAGAGTTATTATATATAATACCTCAAAGTAAGCGATTATATTATAGGAATTATTTCAATTTTTATTACAAATTCAACTAGATCAAAATAATATCGAAATGATGGATCATTAATTATTGATCTTGATATGTAGGCCTAAAGCGTGTTGTTTATAAACATTGGAGCACATGGCCACAGCCGCGGTGCCACTCCATTCGCGCCTAATCACGATTATATTTCGGTGTATTCTTACTTAAGGGAGCCCACCTCGCTTTTTTTCTCTTTCTCTCCCTCTCTCTTTGTCTTGTATTCATTCGGCCCCATTCAGCCTACTGTTTAAAGCCGTTTACCCCCCCAGATGTCAATATTTTCCTGGCGAGCGATTGCGAGCCATCATTTATATATTTTTGTTTTGACAGCAGGCTAAATTTGTACATGTTTCGATAGAAAAATGTCTCCGGCGAAGCCGGATTTCTCCGTACAATGCTGGCTCGCTATCGCTCGTCAGAAAGAAATCGACACCTGGATGGGGATAAACGTCTTAAAACAGTTGGCTGAATAGGGCCGAATGGATACAAGCCAGGGAAAGAGAGAAAAGGAGAGAAAGATAAAAAACCAAAATATTGTCACTAAGGTGAGATAGGTGGTTTTCTAGACCCCTTTACCTCATGTTTAGCCTCATTTGTTTTCAGATGATCAGACTTTCGCCCTATTAGTTTGGCAATTCTAACACCTTTCACCACATTTCTTTGTAAATATTAGGACCTTTCGCGCCATTTAGGTTCGATTTTACCCTGGCGAGCGATAGCGAGCCTGTAATCTTAAGAGGAACCACACTGAAAAATGTACAAACTTATCTTGAAAGGGGTTCTAGGGGATGTTTTTGTAAGCTTGATGGAGGTCTAGAGAAGGAACTAAATAAATAAATAAATAAATAAACCGACCAAAAATAGACCCTATTCCCTTAACCCCTTCTTTACCGGGAACGTCTTTTAATTTTATTCTAGCTATATTTAGATGATTTTGTGGTAGTAAAAGGGGTTAAGTGAGATAGTTCCAAGCCGGTAATTGCTGGAGGCCATGCTAAAACTGAATACAATCGTCAAATATTGCTAGAATAAAATGTCCCCGGCACAGAAGGGGTTAATACAATTTGTGGGTTTGTCCTCTTTTAGATTATTGTGTTCAATTCTGGTCCCCATAGTATAGGAAAGATATTATATAACTGGAGAGAGTTCAGCGGAGAGCTACCAAAATGATGTGGGTGTGTGTGTGTGTGTGAGAGAGAGAGAGAGAGAGAGAGAGAGAGAGAGAGAGGCTAAAGTACTTATTTCTTGTGTGAGAGAGAGAGAGAGAGGCTAAAGTACTTATTTCTTGTGAGAGAGAGAGAGAGAGAGAGAGACAGTACAGCGGAGGGTAACCAAAATGATTCCCAGACTAAGAAAACCTCTCTCTCTCTCTCCCCCCACACACACAAGAAATAAGTACTTTAGTTTATCTCACTCTCTCTCTCTCTCTCTTTCCCTTTCTCTCTCTCCCTCACACACAACCACACACACCACAACAAATAAGTACTTTAGTCTCTCTCTAATTCCCCCCCCCCATCTCTCTCTCGCTCTCTCTCTCTATCTCACACACACACAAGAAATAAGTACTTTAGTCTCTCTCACACACTCTCTCTCTCTCTCACACACACATACATATATACACACACACACAAGAAATAAGTACTCTAGACTCTCCCTCCCTCCCTTCTCTCTCTCTCTCTCTCTCTCTCTCTCTCTCAACTACTACAGCAACAACACGGCCATTACGGTGTTGCAGCTACCTCCTAAATGATGCTACGTACAATGTTCTAGTTACTACCTGTAATGAGTTTGCAAAACATCATTAATTAAGAGGAGATGGGTCGTTTTTCTGGTCTCCCTTCTTCCTCATGTTGAGCCCCATTGGTTCTCACATATTATGACGCTCGGCTACATTAGTTTGGTGATTTTCATCCTTTCACTCCATTTCTTTGTAAATATTATTACCTTTCATGCCATTTAGGTGTCGATTTTTCCTGGCGAGCGATAGCGAGCCTGTAATATTAGAAGGAACCGGCTTTTGGTCGGGACATTTTCCTACCGAAAAAATTTGCAAATATATTTTGAAAGGGGGTCTCGGGGGTATTTTTTTTAAAGCTTGATGGAGGGGAAACTCAAAAATAAAATATTACAAGAATATATCTACCAGAGAACAAGCACTACCCCCTTAACCCCTTCAGCATCAGGACGACATTTTACCTTTGATTCTGGCTAAAGTTAGAGGATTTTATGCAGTTCAACATGGACCTGTGTTATTGCGAGGGTTTGTTGAGATCGTATTTACACATATGAGCCCTATAGGTAGCTTACGAACTGAAGAAAATCGTTTAATGGTAACCAGCATATGATGACAATTACGTAATGGTGGTGAAGGGGTTAAGTTTCCGAAGGTATCCCCAACTGTTCTGAATCTTCTCATTATCTCATTTTCTAGTGTCTGCTGTATCTGTTTTATCTGCATTATCTAGTATCTGTAATATACTAGTATCTGTAATATACAGTATATAGTTCATTCATTAAAGATAGGCTAAAAATATTGATCCCTAACCTCTGTAACTCAAAAAGGGCTAGAGCGAATTGGCTGTACATTTCCACATCTATTCCCTGGCTGACCCCTCCTAAATGGTAGAAATATTAGCTCGATTACTCTAGTAGTTTTTGAGTTACAGAGGATAGAGGTCATGATATCTCGCCTACTTACAGCGAATAGACTCTAATATATGTGTTTTTATTGTTTAGTATCTGCATTACCTAATATCTGTGCTGGTGGTATAATGGTTTAGGTGCTTATGTTCTGGGTGTGGTGTCCCGAGTTCGAATCCCGGGAGGATCATATGCTTTCATTAGTTTATTCTAGTGCATTGGGGTTTGTAATGGAGGAATAATGTTAAGAACGGGGTGTTCCTTAATTTGTAATATTTAGTATCTGTATTAAAAATAATATTATCTAGTATCTATACTATAGTCCGTTCATTCTAGGTTGGGCAGAAATCGTAACCTCTAACCTCTGTAACTCAAAAAGGGCTAGAGTAAATGAGCCGTCAATTTCCACACCTATTCCCTAGCCAAGTCTTCGTATGTGATAGAAATATTAGCTGGATTACTCTAGTCCTATTTGAGTTATGGGAGGTTAGGGGTTACCATTTCTGTCCATCCTAGAATGAACAGACTATATAGTATCTGCATCTATATTTGTTACTATCTGTATTAGCTAGTATTATAAATTATCTAGTATCTGAGAATTGCATCAGGAACGTAAAATTGGCTAAACATCAATAGTGGCCATAAATGTTCAAAGTTATCGCAAACTGAACATCGCAAGGTCTTTGAGATACTAACTATTCCTTGTAACTCTCTGCCTCACCACCGCACCTTCAACCTCCTCCATCTTCTTTTTACCTCCAACCCCCCCCCCCTCTTCTTCTCTCCATACCTTCCCTCCCCCTCCCTCTCTCCATACCTTCCCTCCACCTCCCTCCTCTCTTCATACCCTCCACCTCCCTCCCTCCATACCCTCCCACCTACCTCCTCTCTCTCCACACCCTTCCACCTCCCTCCCTTTCTCCATACCCCTTCCATCTCACTTCCACCCCTCCTTACACTCCCTACCCTCCTCTCTCTCCATACCCTCCCTCCCCCCCCGTCTTCTCTCCATACCTTCCAACCCCCTCCCTCTCTCTCCCCCTCTCTTCTCCATACCCTCCCCCCCACCTCTCTCTCCATACCTCCCCTCCCCTTCTTCTCTCCATACCTTCCCACCCCCTCTCTCTCTCTCTATACCTTCCCTCCCTTCCCCTCACTCCATACTCTCCCTCCTCCTTCTTCTCTCCATACCTCCCCCCCCCCTTCTCCCTCTCTCCATACCTCCCCCCCCATCTCACCTCCAACCCTCCTTCTCTCTCCATTTAGTTTCATTAATCTCCCTTCTCTCTCCCTCCCACCCCCTCTCTCTACCCCCCCCCCCCCCCCCCTCTCTCTCTCTCTCTCTCTCTGGCTTTCATCATATCTTCCACCATCACTCTCCATCTTCTTCCACACTCTCTTTCCCTTTCTTCACTCATAATTAATACCCTGCGCGGTGGTGGGGTGGAGGGCAAAAGAGAGAGAGAGAGAGATAGTTAGATAAATAGTTAGATAGATCGATAGATAGATAGATAGATAGAGAGAGAGAGAGAGAGAGAGAGAGTTATATCGATAGATAGATAGAGAGAGAGAGAGAGAGATTTACATATTTTCATAGATACACTGGCCACGATGAATTAATGCTTAGATAGTGCTGATACCAATTATTGATCGAAAAATACTTGGTGCCGCGACATCACTTATTTGGCCGACTGTCCTATATAAACTGTGGCATTCGAGTGTACAGTCGGCCTAATAAGTGATGTCTGGGCACCAATTATGTTTTGATCAATAATTGGTATCAGAAATATTTATACATGATTTCTTCTTTTTGAGTGAGATATATCAACATGTTCCTACACTTACCCACCATATTCAACATCTGACAGACATTAATACAGCACATAGCGAGCCAAACGTATTGACAGCTGAAACATGGCTTATTAGCGCTACCGTACAGTATTTTGGAAAGAAATATCTACCAACACTATGCATTGGGAAGGATTTTTACTGCCGTTTTAATTTGAACGAGCTTTTAGCGGATCCAGAAATGATGTTATGATTTGTATCGAGTCATGCTAATGGCGGGATTTACGATACGGGGATACTGTATCACTTTTATCGGGGGGTTCGTTCGTACGTTATCGGTGAATATGGTTTGGATTATATATTTGTATAAATGTTCTTATTAGGTTTTTAAATTTTGAGTATTACCTATTTTACTTTAATTATGAGTATTACCTATTTTACTTTAATTATGAGTATTACCTATTTTACTATACTTGAAAGAAAGAAAGAGGAGTTCTGGATGAATGTGGAGGCGTGCCTGGAGAAGTTTGACAAGAACGAAAGAATATTTCTGATTGGGGATATGAATGGTAAGGTGGGTGATAGGAAAGTTGAGGGAGTGGTGGGAGGGTGGGGGGTACCATCAGAGGTGAATGGGAATGGTAGTGCACTTGTGGACGTATGTGTGGGGAGGAGGCTGTGGATAGCCAACACCTTCTTCCGACACAGAATGATCCACAGGTACACGTGGAAACGGATGTTGACGATGAAGGATAAGACAGTGGTGGAACGAAAGTCATTGATTGATTATGTATGTGTGGATGAACGAATGAAGAAATCTGTGATGGATGCTAGGGTGTATAGGGGTATTGGAGGGGGTCTGTCTGATCATTATGTAGTGGTAGCTAAGGTTAGGATACAAAAGAAGTGGGTGAGGGGAGCGGGAGGGAGGCGAGAGGAGGGTGGAGAGGTTGCAGGAGGAGGAAATCAGGGAGGAGTACAGGAGAGCAGTGGCAAGACGACTAGGTGGGTTCGACCTGGAAGTTATGGAGGAAGTGGAGGAGATGAGCAAGGTGTTTAAGGATGAGATCTGTGCAGCATGTGAGGAGGTGTGTGGAGTGAGGAGAAGAGGGAGGGGAGTGAAAGGTACAGCATGGTGGACAGAAGAGGTAAGAATAGCTGTGGAAGAAAAGAAGAAAGCATATAGAGAGTGGTTGGGTAGTAGAGGGAATGAAGATTCCGAGAGACAGAAACGAGCGAGGTACGTGGAGAGTAAGAGGGTGGTGAAGAGAGTAGTGAAGGAAAGTAAGAGAAGAGTAGATGAGGAATTTGGAAGGAATCTGAGTGTAAAATGGAGGGAGAGTAAGAAACTGTTCTGGAAAGAAGTCAAGAAAGTTAGGGAAGGTAGCAAGGGAAACAGTAAGGGTGTGAAAGATAAGAATGGGAGAATGCTAGCCGAGAAGCAAGAGAGAGTCGAAAGATGGAGGGAGTACTTCAGTGAGTTGCTAAATGAAAGGAATGAAGAGCCAGCAAACATAGCTGGATATGGTATGGGAGGGAGAAGAAGAGAAGTAGTGGAGGAGGAGGTGGGGATCAGGAGGTCAGAAGTGTGGGAAGCCATGAAAAGAGTGAAGTTGGGGAAAGCACCAGGAACAGATGGAGTGTGTGGGGAAATGTTGAGGTATGGTGGTGAGATAGTGATAGAATGGGTATGGAAAATGTGCAAACTAGCATGGGAGAAGGGGAGTGCACCCGATGACTGGAAGACTGGCATAATAGTCCCCCTATATAAGGGCAAAGGGGAAAGAGGAGTGTGTGGTAACCACCGAGGAATATGTCTTCTAAGCGTAGTAGGGAAGGTATACAGTAGGGTAGTGATTGAGAGAGTAAGAGTGAGAACGGAGAAATGGATAGGCGACGAGCAGGGAGGTTTTATGAAGGGAAGAGGATGTGTAGATCAGATTTTTACCCTGAATTGTGTTGTGGAGAAGTATCTGGAGAAGAAACAAAAGGTGTATGTTGCCTTTATGGACTTGGAGAAGGCCTATGACAGAGTGGATAGAGAAGGTTTGTGGAAAGTACTTAGAATATACGGAGTAGAGGGCAAGTTGCTGAAAGCAGTGAAGAGCATGTATGAGGGTGCAAAGGCGGCAGTACGTGTGGAGAGTGAGCAGAGCGAGTTCTTTGACCTGAATGTTGGTTTGAAACAGGGGTGTGTGATGTCCCCGTGGTTGTTTACTGTATATATGGATGGAGTTATGAAAGAAATACTATCAAGAGCAGTGGATGTTGGTGTATCGCTGAAAAGGGAGGGAATTGAGTGGAAGCTACCTATACTGCTGTTTGCGGATGATACAGTTCTGATGAGTGATAATGAATGGGAGTTGCAGGGTCTGGTAAATGAGTTTGGAACAGTGTGCGAAAACGGAATTTGAAGGTAAATACGGGGAAGAGCAAGGTTATGGTCTTCGAAAGGGGTGAAGTCACAGAGTGTGAGGTGAAGCTGAACGGTCAGGCTATGGAGATCGTCAACTCTTTTAAGTATCTGGGCAGTGTGTTGAGTAAAGATGGGACTATGGATGAAGAGGTGCGGGAGAGGGTACAACAGGGGAAGAGGGTTGTAGGAACGCTAAAAGCAGTAACAAGAAATAGGGTGGTCAGTATGGAAGTGAAGAAGTCCTTGCATGACAGTGTGGTAATCCCGACACTGACTTACGGAAGCGAAGCATGGACGTTGGTTGAGAGACTCAGACCAAGAGTGAGAGCAGTGGAAATGAATTACTTAAGGAGTGCGTGCGGAGTTACATGGAGGGATAGACAGACTAATGAGGAAGTAAGAAGGAGGTGTGGTGTGGAGGTAGATGTGCTGGAAGGTGTGAAAAGTAACAACTTGAGATGGTTCGGCCATATGGAACGTATGGAAAGCGAGAGAATGACTAAGAGGGTGTACGAGAGCGAGGTGGAGGGACAGAGGGGGAGAGGTAGACCGAATATGAGGTGGAAGGATGGAGTGAGGAAGTACATGAACGAAGGCGGTGCTGGTTGGGGGGAGGGGCGTCGACTGACTGGGGACAGAGGTGCATGGGGGCGGTTCGTTCGTGGCCACCCCTTCGGGGATCACGGCGTCAGGCAATAGATAGATAGATAGATGAGTATTACCTATTTTACTTTAATTATGAGTATTACCTATTTTACTTTAATTATGAGTATTACCTATTTTACTTTAATTATGAGTATTACCTATTTTACTTTAATTATGAGTATTACCTATTTTACTTTAATTATGAGTATTACCTATTTTACTTTAATGTCAATTGTGGGTTTTACTTTGGTATTGCTTTGATTTCTTATTGGTTTTTCACGATGTTGCTTTCTACGTCAGGTCAGATCAGGGCAGGTGCCTTTACAACGGCACCTCGTATCTACTTTCTACTTTTCCTATTTTGTTGTTGTTGTTGTTGTTGTTGTTGTTGTTGTTCTGTATAATGTTTTAAAAGAGGGTCACAATAACTATACATTTATTCTAAAGTACTGTATTTGTTCATTTAATTTGAATATATATTTTTTTTGTTTTCTATGAGGATTAAGGCTATTTAGGTATTTTAATACCCGTATTTTGTGTTCTTTCGTCTTTGTTTAATTATTTTGTTTAGGTTTAGATTATTTTGGAGTTATGTTATTATTATTATTATCATTATTATTATTACTATTATTATTTTTACTATTATTATTCGTGAGGTTTGACATCCTCTACCCAACCTCAGCCATTGACAGAGCAAGGGGCGAGGGAACGCAAAAGTGGTCCTGGAGCCTAAGAATTAGAACTTTAGTTATTGTTTCTGTTAGGGCTCTGTCTCGAGTCAGTCACTCCCAGCTACGCGGTATGTGCCCGAGTATATACATACATATATACAATATTTGTATTATGTTTTGTAACAATATCATACTAAATTGCAGGCTTGCTATCCCTCGCCAGGAAGAAATCGAGACCTAAATGGCACGAAAGATATTAACATTAACAAAGAAATGGGGTGAAAGGTCTTAAAATCGCCAAACATATTAAACTCTCAAATCAGATAGAGCTAAGCATGACAGAAAAGGGCGTAAACAAATAAAAATCCTTAACCCATAACTGGCGGCGCGCAACATATGTCGAGTGAAATAAATTTGGACTATATGGCAGTGCACGACAGCTGTCGAGTGCCATTTTCAGCACGTAATGTTGCTGAGAGAGAGAGCTGAGCGGTGGGACGAGCGTAGTAACCTTATGACCGCTCCCCACGACCACCGCGGGTGTACTGAACTGTATTCTAACTTCCTCCCCCTCATCTCACTCGCTACACAGGGAATTATGTACGGAAATTACCTTATTTTAGTTTTTTTGCACTCGTGTTGCACGATCGTTGCAAAAGAACCAGTGGTCGTACAAGGATGGTTCAGATGTCATTGGAAAGGTCTGTTTATGCCCTTTCAGGGATAAATACTTGTTTTACGATCTTGTTCTTGTTTATGCATGAAAATGAGCACGGAAACAACCCTATTTAGGGTAAAAAAAAAACCCCGCTGGGCGGTACATAGAAATTACCGCCTAGGCTGCTCTTAAGGTGTTAAGGGTAGGGTAGGAGAATTGGATAAATAATTAGCTCCAGGGTCAGCAAATCAAGTCAGCTAGATAGTAAACAAGGCCGAGAATCTCTAGAATAATGCCAGAATTTCCACCTTATTGCCGAAAATCGCTAGAATAATGCCAGAATGTCCACCTTATTGCCGAAAATCGCTAGAATAATGCCA
>CM064568.1:32575697-32658197 GCA_032716605.1 Paralithodes platypus | reverse complement strand
GAGAGAGAGAGAGAGAGAGAGAGAGAGAGAGAGAGAGACTTGAAGGGGAGCAGCAACGAATTCACTCACCCAAATACTCTCATCCCTTTTATCCTCAGACTATAATAGAGTCAATTGTTGCCTCCAAGTCTGTCAGCGGTCCTTCCTATGCTGAACAGTACAGTCGGCCTAATAAGTAATGTCTCGGCACCAAGTTTATTTCGATCAATAATTGGCATCAGCTATGTCTAAAACTTGATTTATTTGTTTCGAGTGAGGTATACAAGAATGTGCTTACACTTACCAGCCCTATTCAACATCTGACAGACATTCATACAACACAGTGCGAGCCAAACGTAATGCCAACTGAGACATGACATATTAGAGCCACTGTACTGTACCTCGGGAAGCCTAATTGGTCCAGGACAGGTATCACACTTGCTCTCTCCCTCAATCAGTCTTTCCCTCATCCTATGACTTATAAATGCTTCAAGCTCCGTGTGTCCAGACATTTTGACTCTAACGTACCTTGATTTAGGCTCTGGCACTCTTTCAACTTGAGCGGGGGGGGGGGGGGGGAGACACTTGTTACAGGCAGCTTTGACTTTCGTCTTCTTCATTCACATAGAAGAAAAAAAAATACATACAAGCTGTAAACAAATTCGGTTATCTAAATTAAGAGAACGTTTTTAGTTTGCTCCCTAGAACTCCATCATGCTTTAACAAATAAAAAATAAACAAATAAACCAAAAAAAAAAATCGGTAGGAAAATGAACTGGCCGAAGGCAGGTCTTACTATTGGCAAAGAAATGGGGCGAAAGGTCACCTGACCTCCAACCTAATGGAGCGTACGTCTTAAAATCTTCAAAGTAATGGGGCTAAACATGAGAGAGAAGGGGGTCCAGAAAAAACAAAAACCTCCCCCGTAACAAGTGTCAATGTGTGTATTGTGCTTACATATGTGTTTTTCTTGTGTAGGCCACCCATCTGCATAGTGTGTGTGTGTGTGTGTATTTAATAAGGTGTATGGTTTTGTGTGTGTGTATTCAACAATGTGTATAATTAGAGAGAGAGTGTGTGTGTGTGTGTGTGTGTGATGACAAACAATGATGACCTTTTACATAATATTACTGTAAACAAAACTAATCTCTCAGATCATAACATCATAACCCTGATGACCAGCTTACTTACAAATATGCAAACTAGAATTCCCAGTGCAGCACAACAAGCACCAAATTTCAGCCGAATGAACTTTCACAGCGAGTCAGTCTGCTGGGAAAGTTTAAAGAGAGACCTCAGTGAAGTAAACTGGGATTCACTCATGAAATACTGCGATCCTGAGGCCCAATACGACATACTGACGACGAAATGCTTGGAAATATCAGAGAAATATGTACCGTTGAGGAGATCGTCTAATAAGACCTCTCCTTATAAGGGTAACATACCAAGGGACCGAAAAGTTCTGATGCGAAAGAGAACAAAACTAAGAAAAATACTCATGAACACCAACAACATTGAAATACGGACGCAAACCGAAAACAAAATTACCATCATAGAAGAAAAACTTAAAAGGTCAGTTAAATTAGAAGATGACCGGAAAGAAATACAAGCCGTGGCATGCATTAAAACCAATCCTAAATACTTTTACAAGTATGCCGCAAACAAGTCAGTAGTGAGAGCGAGTGTTGGCCCACTGACTGACTCAGACGGCCGAACCATAAACAAACCTCAAGAGATTGTTGAAGAACTACTGCTCCAGTACAAAAGTGTCTTAAGCAACCCTGTGAAAGACAAAATAATCAACTCACCTATGGACTTTTTTCGTCAAGGTACTGACTGCACATCAAAACTGACAGACATAACTTTAAACAGAGACATCATAGAAGGAGCAATTAAAGAGATGGCTACTAACTCGGCAGCTGGTCCCGACCACTTCCCTGCTGTGCTCCTTAAACGTTGTGCTAAAGAGCTGAGCGTTCCTTTGCTCTTTCTTTATTGAACTTCATTAGAATCTGGTATAATACCAAAGAAATTAAAAAGTGCCAACATCACACCAATCCACAAGGGAGGGTCGAAGACAGAGGCAAAAAATTATTGACCAGTTGCCTTAACCTCCCACATTATTAAAGTCTTGGAGAGAATAATGGTTAAGAACATGGCTCAATATCTCGAACAAAACAACAAAATGAACCAAGACCAACATGGTTTTCGCACTGGGCGTTCATGCCTCTCCCAACTGCTCGCCCACTATGAAACAATTTTAGAAAAGCTGGAATATAACAAAAATGTTGATGTGGTCTATCTTGATTTTGCGAAAGCCTTTGACAAGGTAGACCACGGCATTTTGTTACACAAGATAAGAAAAATGGGCATTACTGGAAATCTCGGGATGTGGCTGCACTCGTTTCTTACTGATAGGGAGCAGTGTGTAGCGGCTAGCGGTGCAGTGTCTCGGCCATCGGTGGTCAACAGTGGGGTGCCACAGGGATCGGTCCTTGGACCTCTGCTATTTCTGATCCACATCTCCGACATAAACAGACACGTCTTACACTCGTCTGTAGCTTCTTTTGCCGATGACACCAGGGTACTGAAGGAAGTTTCTTCAGTAACTGATGCCGAAAAATTACAAACTGATCTGGCATCACTCTACTCGTGGGCAGAGCATAATAACATGTCCTTCAACGACAACAAATCTGAGCATATACATTACAGTTCAGGGGGAATCAACTACAATGCACACACGTTTGCAGCACCGGATGGTTCACATATAGACACCAAGGAGTATATAAGAGACTACAATGCACACACGTTTGCAGCACCGGATGGTTCACATATAGACACCAAGGAGTATATAAGAGACCTAGGAATTACCCTCAGTTGTGATGGAAACTTTACCCAACATATACAAAATGTGGTAAAGAAGGCACGAAGCCAGGCTGGCTGGATCCTTCGCACTTTCCGGACACGTGAAAGGCTTCCTATGCTGACGTTATACAAGTCACTCGTGATACCATTGCTAGAGTATTGTTGTCAGCTGTGGAGTCCGTGGCGAGCAGGAGAGAAGCAGTCACTTGAAACAGTACAGCGAACTTTCACCGATAGAATATCTGACGTCCGACATTTAGACTACTGGGCAAGGTTACGTGAACTCGACCTTTACTCACTAGAGAGGCGTAGAGAAAGGTATGCTATATTATACATCTACAAAATATTGACCGAAAAATCTGTAAATAACTTGAATATACGATTTAGCATCCACCAACGACGGGGTCGGCTCTGCCATATTGAAAGGATATACCCCAGAGCAAGTACAAGAATCAAGCCGCTCAAAGAAAACGCTTTTGCTATAAGAGTGCCACTCCTTTTCAATGCACTGCTCAGACACCTGCGTGACTCAACGGAACATGACCTTGAACGTTTCAAGAACCAACTAGATAAATTCCTACGGATAATACCTGATCAACCCAAGCTGCCACATTACCACCTCTGCGCTGCCAGCAACAGCATCAGAGACCAGATGGCGAAGAGATGAGCAGATGTGTTATACTAGTGGCGGGGGCGCATCAGCGTGGCCACGGCCAGCAACTACTGCCTGAAACTACTCACCACAGGAACCACAGGTGTGTGTGTGTGTCTGTGTGTGTGTGTGCGCGTGTGTGTGTATTTAATAAGGTGAATGGTTTTATGTGTGTGTATTGAACAATGTGTATAATTAGAGTGTGTGAGTGTGCGTTTGTGTGTGTGTGTGTGTGTGTGTGTGTAATAAATTAATAGTACTAGGCTGAATATATTTACTCACAAGCTAGGGGATCTCAGTATTCATTTAATTTACATATGCATAGTGTACGTCTGCGTTAATTGGTGACCTATCTCTCTCTCTCTCTCCCTCTCTCTCTCTCTCTCTCTCTCTCTCTTTCTCTCTCTCTCTCACTCACTCACTCACTCACTCACTCTCTTCTTTATTATCCTTTCCTTCAACTTTCCTTTTCTATCGGGTATGCCATCTCTACTAGAATTAAGTCCTGACCACCTCGTTTGGATCGTATGGTCTGTGTGGCCAGTGTATCTATGTACATTTATGTAAATCTCTCTCTCACGCAAATACACCCACTTTCACTCTCTCTCTCTCTCACACACACATACACGCACACGCACACTATTACTTTCTCTCTCTCTCTCTCTCTCTCTCCCTCTCTCTCTCTCTCTCTCTCTCTCTCTCTCTCTCTCTCTCTCTAAACTCACAGAAGTCTAAGAATGTTATCTTCAATCGAGTCGTCAACTTGGGGTATGGGCTTCCTGCAGATGTTATAGACTGCAGCACCGTTGATTTCTATAAACATCGCCTAGACAATCACCTTGCCTTAAAACTGCGACCGACTGCATGCTTACGTGAATAATTTGTTGTTTTCCTTTTTCCTTAGATAGACTGTGACTGACTGTGTTGGTGGTGTAATGGTTTAGATGCTTATGTTCTGGGTGTGGTATTCCGAGTTCGAATCCCGGGAGGACCATATGCTTTCATTAGTTTATTCAAAGGAAGAACGGAAGAAAGGAATGAAGGAAGAACAGCGAGATGAGAGAACAAAAGAAAGAGAGAGAGAGAGAGAGAGAGAGAGAGAGATAACGAAAGAACGAGAGCGAGAGAGAGAGAGAGAGAGAGAGAGAGAGAGAGAGAGAGAGAGAGAGAGAGAGAGAGAACGAAATAGCGAAAGAGTGAGAGAGATAAACACCGGAAACACAAGTTAGGAACGAGAGGAAAATGCTTCACAAAGGAAAACGAAACACCGACACTTTTGGAAGGGATGAAGTTTGGGGAGTGTCAAGGAGTTGCAAGGAGTGTATTTTAGTATCCAAGAAAACCACGCTGTACGAAATGTGAGGTATATATAAACCAATAAAATGTACATATATAAGCTTATTTAGTATATTGATAGTGATAAAGGGACTGGAGTACTTGAAAAGGGGCTCCAGTCCTGACGCGATTCTTGACTTAAGGGGATAGTGCTTTTGTTTTGTCTATAATTATATTTATCTATTAATTATATTATTTGAGTTTCCTCGCTCAACCTCCATCAAGCTTAAAAATACACCCCTAGACCCCCTTCAACATAAATTTGTAAATTTTTCGGTATTCCTTCTAAAGTTACAGGCTCGATATCACTCGCCAGGAAAAAAATCGTCACCTAAATGGCAAGAAAGGTCTTAATATTGAAAAAGAAATGGGGCGAAAGGTTTCAAAATCGGAAAACTAACGGAAAGAACGTCTTAAACTCTCAAAGCAAATATGCTAAAGATGAGGGAGAAAGGGGTCCAGAAAATGCGACTACCACCCCCTTAATAATCCAGAAAGGTTGATAGCCTCTGAAGTCCTATTTTAACTAACTAACTAGCATATAAGCTTATTTAGTATATTGATATAGTCTATTTTAACTAACTAACTAGCATATAAGCTTATTTAGTATATTGATATAGTCTATTTTAACTAACTAACTAGCATATAAGCTTATTTAGTATATTGATATAGTCTATTTTAACTAACTAACTAGCATATAAGCTTATTTAGTATATTGATATAGTCTATTTTAACTAACTAACTAGCATATAAGCTTATTTAGTATATTGATATAGTCTATTTTAACTAACTAACTAGCATATAAGCTTATTTAGTATATTGATATAGTCTATTTTAACTAACTAACTAGCATATAAGCTTATTTAGTATATTGATATAGTCTATTTTAACTAACTAACTAGCATATAAGCTTATTTAGTATATTGATATAGTCTATTTTAACTAACTAACTAGCATATAAGCTTATTTAGTATATTGATATAGTCTATTTTAACTAACTAACTAGCATATAAGCTTATTTAGTATATTGATATAGTCTATTTTAACTAACTAACTAGCATATAAGCTTATTTAGTATATTGATATAGTCTATTTTAACTAACTAACTAGCATATAAGCTTATTTAGTATATTGATATAGTCTATTTTAACTAACTAACTAGCATATAAGCTTATTTAGTATATTGATATAGTCTATTTTAACTAACTAACTAGCATATAAGCTTATTTAGTATATTGATATAGTCTATTTTAACTAACTAACTAGCATATAAGCTTATTTAGTATATTGATATAGTCTATTTTAACTAACTAACTAGCATATAAGCTTATTTAGTATATTGATAGTCTATTTTAACTAACTAACTAGCATATAAGCTTATTTAGTATATTGATATAGTCTATTTTAACTAACTAACTAGCATATAAGCTTATTTAGTATATTGATATAGTCTATTTTAACTAACTAACTAGCATATAAGCTTATTTAGTATATTGATATAGTCTATTTTAACTAACTAACTAGCATATAAGCTTATTTAGTATATTGATATAGTCTATTTTAACTAACTAACTAGCATATAAGCTTATTTAGTATATTGATATAGTCTATTTTAACTAACTAACTAGCATATAAGCTTATTTAGTATATTGATATAGTCTATTTTAACTAACTAACTAGCATATAAGCTTATTTAGTATATTGATATAGTCTATTTTAACTAACTAACTAGCATATAAGCTTATTTAGTATATTGATATAGTCTATTTTAACTAACTAACTAGCATATAAGCTTATTTAGTATATTGATATAGTCTATTTTAACTAACTAACTAGCATATAAGCTTATTTAGTATATTGATATAGTCTATTTTAACTAACTAACTAGCATATAAGCTTATTTAGTATATTGATATAGTCTATTTTAACTAACTAACTAGCATATAAGCTTATTTAGTATATTGATATAGTCTATTTTAACTAACTAACTAGCATATAAGCTTATTTAGTATATTGATATAGTCTATTTTAACTAACTAACTAGCATATAAGCTTATTTAGTATATTGATATAGTCTATTTTAACTAACTAACTAGCATATAAGCTTATTTAGTATATTGATATAGTCTATTTTAACTAACTAACTAGCATATAAGCTTATTTAGTATATTGATATAGTCTATTTTAACTAACTAACTAGCATATAAGCTTATTTAGTATATTGATATAGTCTATTTTAACTAACTAACTAGCATATAAGCTTATTTAGTATATTGATATAGTCTATTTTAACTAACTAACTAGCATATAAGCTTATTTAGTATATTGATATAGTCTATTTTAACTAACTAACTAGCATATAAGCTTATTTAGTATATTGATATAGTCTATTTTAACTAACTAACTAGCATATAAGCTTATTTAGTATATTGATATAGTCTATTTTAACTAACTAACTAGCATATAAGCTTATTTAGTATATTGATATAGTCTATTTTAACTAACTAACTAGCATATAAGCTTATTTAGTATATTGATATAGTCTATTTTAACTAACTAACTAGCATATAAGCTTATTTAGTATATTGATATAGTCTATTTTAACTAACTAACTAGCATATAAGCTTATTTAGTATATTGATATAGTCTATTTTAACTAACTAACTAGCATATAAGCTTATTTAGTATATTGATATAGTCTATTTTAACTAACTAACTAGCATATAAGCTTATTTAGTATATTGATATAGTCTATTTTAACTAACTAACTAGCATATAAGCTTATTTAGTATATTGATATAGTCTATTTTAACTAACTAACTAGCATATAAGCTTATTTAGTATATTGATATAGTCTATTTTAACTAACTAACTAGCATATAAGCTTATTTAGTATATTGATATAGTCTATTTTAACTAACTAACTAGCATATAAGCTTATTTAGTATATTGATATAGTCTATTTTAACTAACTAACTAGCATATAAGCTTATTTAGTATATTGATATAGTCTATTTTAACTAACTAACTAGCATATAAGCTTATTTAGTATATTGATATAGTCTATTTTAACTAACTAACTAGCATATAAGCTTATTTAGTATATTGATATAGTCTATTTTAACTAACTAACTAGCATATAAGCTTATTTAGTATATTGATATAGTCTATTTTAACTAACTAACTAGCATATAAGCTTATTTAGTATATTGATATAGTCTATTTTAACTAACTAACTAGCATATAAGCTTATTTAGTATATTGATATAGTCTATTTTAACTAACTAACTAGCATATAAGCTTATTTAGTATATTGATATAGTCTATTTTAACTAACTAACTAGCATATAAGCTTATTTAGTATATTGATATAGTCTATTTTAACTAACTAACTAGCATATAAGCTTATTTAGTATATTGATATAGTCTATTTTAACTAACTAACTAGCATATAAGCTTATTTAGTATATTGATATAGTCTATTTTAACTAACTAACTAGCATATAAGCTTATTTAGTATATTGATATAGTCTATTTTAACTAACTAACTAGCATATAAGCTTATTTAGTATATTGATATAGTCTATTTTAACTAACTAACTAGCATATAAGCTTATTTAGTATATTGATATAGTCTATTTTAACTAACTAACTAGCATATAAGCTTATTTAGTATATTGATATAGTCTATTTTAACTAACTAACTAGCATATAAGCTTATTTAGTATATTGATATAGTCTATTTTAACTAACTAACTAGCATATAAGCTTATTTAGTATATTGATATAGTCTATTTTAACTAACTAACTAGCATATAAGCTTATTTAGTATATTGATATAGTCTATTTTAACTAACTAACTAGCATATAAGCTTATTTAGTATATTGATATAGTCTATTTTAACTAACTAACTAGCATATAAGCTTATTTAGTATATTGATATAGTCTATTTTAACTAACTAACTAGCATATAAGCTTATTTAGTATATTGATATAGTCTATTTTAACTAACTAACTAGCATATAAGCTTATTTAGTATATTGATATAGTCTATTTTAACTAACTAACTAGCATATAAGCTTATTTAGTATATTGATATAGTCTATTTTAACTAACTAACTAGCATATAAGCTTATTTAGTATATTGATATAGTCTATTTTAACTAACTAACTAGCATATAAGCTTATTTAGTATATTGATATAGTCTATTTTAACTAACTAACTAGCATATAAGCTTATTTAGTATATTGATATAGTCTATTTTAACTAACTAACTAGCATATAAGCTTATTTAGTATATTGATATAGTCTATTTTAACTAACTAACTAGCATATAAGCTTATTTAGTATATTGATATAGTCTATTTTAACTAACTAACTAGCATATAAGCTTATTTAGTATATTGATATAGTCTATTTTAACTAACTAACTAGCATATAAGCTTATTTAGTATATTGATATAGTCTATTTTAACTAACTAACTAGCATATAAGCTTATTTAGTATATTGATATAGTCTATTTTAACTAACTAACTAGCATATAAGCTTATTTAGTATATTGATATAGTCTATTTTAACTAACTAACTAGCATATAAGCTTATTTAGTATATTGATATAGTCTATTTTAACTAACTAACTAGCATATAAGCTTATTTAGTATATTGATATAGTCTATTTTAACTAACTAACTAGCATATAAGCTTATTTAGTATATTGATATAGTCTATTTTAACTAACTAACTAGCATATAAGCTTATTTAGTATATTGATATAGTCTATTTTAACTAACTAACTAGCATATAAGCTTATTTAGTATATTGATATAGTCTATTTTAACTAACTAACTAGCATATAAGCTTATTTAGTATATTGATATAGTCTATTTTAACTAACTAACTAGCATATAAGCTTATTTAGTATATTGATATAGTCTATTTTAACTAACTAACTAGCATATAAGCTTATTTAGTATATTGATATAGTCTATTTTAACTAACTAACTAGCATATAAGCTTATTTAGTATATTGATATAGTCTATTTTAACTAACTAACTAGCATATAAGCTTATTTAGTATATTGATATAGTCTATTTTAACTAACTAACTAGCATATAAGCTTATTTAGTATATTGATATAGTCTATTTTAACTAACTAACTAGCATATAAGCTTATTTAGTATATTGATATAGTCTATTTTAACTAACTAACTAGCATATAAGCTTATTTAGTATATTGATATAGTCTATTTTAACTAACTAACTAGCATATAAGCTTATTTAGTATATTGATATAGTCTATTTTAACTAACTAACTAGCATATAAGCTTATTTAGTATATTGATATAGTCTATTTTAACTAACTAACTAGCATATAAGCTTATTTAGTATATTGATATAGTCTATTTTAACTAACTAACTAGCATATAAGCTTATTTAGTATATTGATATAGTCTATTTTAACTAACTAACTAGCATATAAGCTTATTTAGTATATTGATATAGTCTATTTTAACTAACTAACTAGCATATAAGCTTATTTAGTATATTGATATAGTCTATTTTAACTAACTAACTAGCATATAAGCTTATTTAGTATATTGATATAGTCTATTTTAACTAACTAACTAGCATATAAGCTTATTTAGTATATTGATATAGTCTATTTTAACTAACTAACTAGCATATAAGCTTATTTAGTATATTGATATAGTCTATTTTAACTAACTAACTAGCATATAAGCTTATTTAGTATATTGATATAGTCTATTTTAACTAACTAACTAGCATATAAGCTTATTTAGTATATTGATATAGTCTATTTTAACTAACTAACTAGCATATAAGCTTATTTAGTATATTGATATAGTCTATTTTAACTAACTAACTAGCATATAAGCTTATTTAGTATATTGATATAGTCTATTTTAACTAACTAACTAGCATATAAGCTTATTTAGTATATTGATATAGTCTATTTTAACTAACTAACTAGCATATAAGCTTATTTAGTATATTGATATAGTCTATTTTAACTAACTAACTAGCATATAAGCTTATTTAGTATATTGATATAGTCTATTCGCTGTAATTAGGCCAGAAATCATGACCTCTAACCTCTGTAACTCAAAAACGACTAGAGTAATCGAGCTAATATTTTTATCATTTGGGAAGAGTCAGTCAAGGAATAGATGTAGATATTTACAACCAATTTGCTCTAGCACATTTTGAGTTACAGAGGTTAGAGGTTATGATTTTTCGCCTACTTACAGCGAATAGACTATAGCATATCAGCTTATTTAGTATATTGATAGTAATGTACCTATTCTATCCCTGTATTTACGACTGTCAATATACCTTTAAGGGGAGACAGACCGTTTTTCTGGACCGCCTTCTTCCTAATGTTTAGCCCCACTAGTTTTGAGATTTTAAGACATTAGTTCCATTAGTTTGGGGATTTTATGACCTTTCACCCCATTCCTTTGTCAATATTAGGACCCTTCGTGCCATTTAGGTGTCGATGATTTCCTGGCGAGCGATAGCTAGTCTGTAATTTTAGGAGCAATCGGCCTTTGGCCGGGACATTTTTCTACCGAAAAATGTACCAACATATCTTGAAGGGGGGTCTAGGGGGTGTTTTTCTAAGCTTGATGGAGGTCTAGGGAGGAAATTAAAAAAATATATGAATAAATTAATTAATAGACCAAACAAACAGCCACTGTCCCCTTAACACTTACAATACCGGCGACGTCTTTTTTATTTGACTTCAGCTACATTTAGACGATTTTATACAGCTTAGGAAAGATGTATATACCCGGTACTGCATGGGTTAAGGAGATAGTGGCCGTTTTGGGGGATATTAATTCATGTATTCATTTATTTTTTTAGTTTCCTCGCTAGACCTCCATCTAACTTAGAAATACACCCCCTAGACCTTCCTTCAAGATAAATTTGTAAATTTTTCGATAGAAAAGTTTCCCGGCCGAAGGCCGGTTTCTCTTAAAATTACAGACTCGCTATTGCTCGTCAGGAAAATATCGACACCTAAATGGCACGAAAGATCTTAATATTTTGACAAAGAAATGGGGCGAAAGGTCTTAATATTGACAAATAAATGGGCGAAAGGTCTTAAAATCGACAAACTAATGGAAGGAACGTCACACAAACACACGCAAAAACACTCCCTATCGCTTATTATCTGTATCTACTTATTTGGATTTGCCCTATGTCTCCCTCACCCCCTCATCCCCCCCCCCCCCACACACACACACAGACACACACCCTATTGCCCACTCTCTATATCTATTTATTACTTGTTGTCCTCTCTCTCACTCTCACACACACACACACTCTCTCTCTCTCTCTCTCTCACACACATAACGTAAACATCTCAAATGAGTTTTCTAATAACACATGTTTTCCCTGGAGGCAGCTGTTACTTATTAGGACATATAATCCAATAATATCTCTATTTCAAAATATGACGAGGACATTTTAATTCTCACTCTCACTCACTCACTCTCTCTCTCTCATTTCTCTCTCTCTCTCTCTCTCTCTCTCTCTCTCCCTCTCTCTCTCTATATATATATATACCGGTATATATATATATATATATATATATATATATATATATATATATATATATATATATATATATATATATATGTATATCTCTCTCTCTCTCCCTCACGTCGAAATAATCCGATTATAATTATTATGGTTATTATTATTGTTTTTATTATTATTATTATTATTAGTAGTAGTAGTAGTACATACACACACATTCACTAATTGACTCACTCACTCTCACTCTCTCTCTCTCTCACACACACACACTCACTCATTGACTCACTAATTTTTGTTGTTTCTCTCTCTCTCTCTCTCCCTCTCTCTCTATATATATATATATATATATATATATATATATATATATATATATATATATATCGGTCTCCCTCTCTCACACACACACAGACGTCGAACTAAACCAATTATTATTGTTATTATTTGTATTATTATTATTTTTGTATATACACACATTCGCTAATTGACTCTCTCTCTCTCTCTCTCTCTCTCTCTATATATATATATATATATATATATATATATATATATATATATATATATATATATATATACTGTATATAATATATGTTTCAACCAAATAACACTCACTATATTTCAGTCCCATAAAACTCCAATGCTAAATTTCAATTTCAAAATAATTCCCATATTACACTGTTCATTAATCCTTTCCTGACACATACCGTATTTAACTTCAATTAATATAACTTTATTGTCACAGTTGCATAATACAATATATAGGATTGACCATTGCACCATATCGATCTATCTATCTATCTATATATATATACTTTATATATATACAGTATATATATATATATATATATATATATATATATATATATATATATATATATATATATATATATATATATATATATATATATCTACTCACGCACATTCCACAAACACACACACACACATATACATATATATATATATATTTTTTTTTTTTTTTTTTTTTAGCTGGGGTGGCTGACTCGAGACAAAGCCCGAACAGGGACAACACAACACCATATCTACTTTGCGAAATTGAGGATATGATACCATGCGGCATATTGGGAATTAATCATAATATTATACTATCTATTTATATTATGTACTATATATGCCTAATAAGTCACGTCTCGGCACCAAGTATGTTTTGATCAATAATTAGTATCAGCAATATCTAAGCTTCATTTCTTCATGAAATAACGGGTCTGAAGACCAGCCCAACCGAGAATAGTTGCAGAATAGCCAGTCTGCAACTAACAGAACTGAGGAAGAAAGGAGAACGAAAGCAGAGAAGAAGAATAGAAGAGCCACCCCAGTTTTCCCATGCTCTAATCCCTGCACAAATACAAGAGCGACCCCTGCTTCCCCGTGCTCTACGACAACAGCCACCAGCCTCAAGAATGGGAAATTCTCCCCACCAATCCACGGCCTGCTCTCCCCCCCTCACAACAGCCAACCACAGCACAGCATTTCCTCAGCTCCCGGATCTTGCTTACAGTGAAGAGATGTTTATGCAAATAAAACATCAACGGCCCGAAGTCTACGGATACAAATGGATGTAGACAGGAGGACACATGATAATAGACCGGGAGATATCATAAACCTCTATCAAGAACAACTCTTAGGCGAGCTATAACAATGTTTGTCTAGGAATTTAGCTCATGGACGATTCTGTACACATCCCATTTCTCCATTATTATGCTAAATAACTAACACTTAAGTAATTAATAAACTACCTAGTATATATGTATCAATGTAAACAGTCACTATGTATACCTACGACAAGCAATTACCTCACAACTTCATCACAACCATTTCCCCATATCCCTATGATGTTGAAACCCTGTAATCGAGAGTCAAGAAAAAACCTGCACATTACCTCTAAGAAATTGTAGAGAAGTATGCAAACCTCAACTGCGGTACTACCCTAAACCTGAATAAGGAGCAGAGTAGCTAATCACAGTAGTGGCTTGTACTAGCCTGCCCCTACCCTGCCCGGAGAGTGTGCTTGCCTGAAGTGCCCCCCTGAAGTCCTGCTTGAGTGACGCCCCACATTCCTGAAGCCTGGAACCTTAATTCCTGCTCGAGTGGCGCCCTCTACCCCTGACATGTTGCTCAACGAACCTACGATCCACGTCGGCCAGACCCATACTCTCTCTGCCCTCCAAACTTATCCTAAGTGTCCCTGTGTATCTTATTTTGTGTTATTGTTGTCGAGGTATAGGTTAAAATATGTGAATCGTGTTGTGCTAATTAATTCAGAGATCTGTGCCCGAGATCTTTAATTGCGTACTGTGTTAATCCTTCCGAATTCCTATATAAAAACTTAGTTAAGGTCTGTGTCCAAGACCTAGTGCTCATAATTAATTTATCTTCTCTAGAACGTCCTACGCATACGTTATATGTATTTGTGTTAATTAACTCATGCTGGCACGCACTCACAGAGTTTCCTAATATATGTATTCTGTTGTGTATTTTGCAAGTTGAGGTCGAAGTGTATTTCGTGTTATAATTCCCCTTCTTAATCCATCACTGATTACCTAGAACCTACGCCCATTTTCATAATTTATTTACCTCAGTATCCTCGTTGAGAAGTAATGTTATTCTATCAACACATTTATTTCCCGAGCTCCCCAATTTTTACTCTCTTAATTAACCACCATTGTAATTATTTTATGAATTAGTATTTACGTTAATTTGATTACTGATGTAAGTAATTCTGATTCTTCGTGCTTAGGAATTCTAGCATTGCATAGTTTCTGTTACTTAATTGTTCATCATATTCTATACACCCCGTGTTACGGTGTATATTCTCTTAAGACTCTGTTAACTCATTCAGACATCTTGGTTATACTATCTTGAGTATTTCCTCAGCACAACTTCGTCGTGTGCAATATCTCCTATTCATAATTAATGTTGTATTAATTATCAATTACACTTTCATTTTATGAGTGTTTCCAGAGCATTCATTGTCTAAGTTTGTTTAGTCAATTATAATCTGTTCTTAAATACAATTAATAGATATTCTTCTATAGTCGATTCATAATTGTATATTAAATTTACATCTGAATTCCTCGACTCGTTTCGTTATTATTACAAACGATCGTTTGAAGTGAATATAAGATTCCCATCATAAATTACATAATTTGAGTTTCCTTGAGAATAAAATGTGCAAATAATTAATTATTATTCTGCCACCAATTTCATAATACTATCATTGAAACTGAGTTCATAGTTGCACTAATTCAAAACTAAATTTCCACCCCCGCAGTACAAATATATGACCTGACCCCCCTAGCTAATGAGAAGGCCAGGCAATAAAATGCCGAGGTTGGACAAAAATGTTAACAAAGCAATTTCACCTGAAATGGGTTCTTTGGAGGTATCTCTAACCACACAAAAAAGTCCACTCGAATCCACCCATGGCAAATACTCGTTTTCACTGAAAATCCTAGATGCCCGCCGCCGCGGAAGGTAAAATATTGAAATAGGCATAACTTTGCTGAAAATCAACATAGAAACACAAATAAAGTGTCTAATCCTACTAATTTTGAGGTGTTCTTTCATTTAAAGTTACTTTGGAGGAGATTGGAAGATGTGTTCATATTGAAATCCTCGAAAAATCTAAATTTTGGCCTAAAATTACCCTAAAATGAGCAAAATTAATTGTCTGAACAACCGGCTATAATCTTTTACATATGTATTATTGTATTGTGTATATTGTGTATGTATATAACTATATATGTATATAAATATGTATATGTGTATATTCCAAAGTGACTTTCAAACACATTAATTTATTTATAGTCCCGTTTCATCATCATCGTTTTCCACCTCATTTTCTTCAATGTCGACAGGTGGACCGTTCAAACAGGTAATGCCCTTGCATTGACCACAAGCTGGAGTGCAATGGAGCCCATTTTTGCGGCATGTACATATTCTTGTGTTGCATTTTCCACCACAATTGCATCGCATTATCTTATGTAGTCGATCAGGTGCCGACGGCTGAGACATTTTGACGGGATATAAGCCAGAAGGAGAAGTCGTCCAGCCCCATTCTTCTGCAGGAAGATCATTACCACACCATGCCTGAACCTGATGGTATGCGCGATGACTATGGAAAATGGCTGCATCAGATGTTGGCGGAAGCTTCTCTGGCGACACATACTGCGTGGCAGTACCCACTTTCTGCTGAAACTTGTCCACTCTTGCCGAGTCAAGGCTCAGATATGTTGTGCAGCCATAGATGATCAACAAGGCATCTTCTCCAGCTCTTTCTATTTCTGCTTTAGATGAAGATGGAGACATGAATATTGAACTACACCGCTCTAGTTCTGCATATTTCTTGAGTACTGACACTTTGCCAATCCCATAAGGTCTAGACGTAGTGTCACACCCACTGAAAGCGTGCAGAAAGAGCAGGGCGCCAAAGAGTAATGGGTCAAGCTTCTTTGCCAAAGTTGTGACACACACTGTTTGTTTGGATGTCACCATGTATAAGTCTTTGTCAGCAATATTGGCATGATGCGTCAGCAGCTGGAACACATCAGAATCCTCTGCGACAACAGCTGTTGGCTTCTCTTTGGCGTGAAGACATGCTCACATACATAATCTTGTAGTCAGCATCACCTTTTGCATGTTCAACGGCGATATCCGCTTTGGTCATTTGCTCTGCAAGTAGATTGATGAATGCTTGCTTGTTGGAAGGATTGGCAAGAAAGCTCTTCTTGGTCATGGTTACATGCACTTCTGGTGAAACCAACACTGTAGCACCTATATCATTCCCCATCCTGCGACGATGTGCTTCATCCTTTGTGCTAGATCCATGATACCCATCAAACACAACCAAAGCATGACAGTATGATTGCTTGATGTGTCGGACGTACATTTCACAGATCTCCGAGTAGCTGGCATTTTTAGGCCATGAGACTTTATGAAGCAGGCTACCACCATCAATGATGTACTGCATACTCATGTCACAGGACGTTGCACTACTGCTCTCTGGAACAAGCTTGAGGAGATGGTGAATGATTTCCGATTTATCCCCCATCCTCATGCACACATGGTTGTCAAAGAGAGATGGTGGGAAAGAGCACATCTCATATCGGAAGAGATCTGGAAGTGGTATGTCACCATTGAAACCCGTAAGAAGAAGACGCTGATAGAGACGCTGTGAATCCATCTCAATTTGGGCACCAGAAGATGTTTTCACATGAGTAGCTGATGCCAGGGTCTTAACTTGATTCTTCTGAGAAAACTTGTATTCTGCGACAGATTGTCCGACCATGGAATCAAGGATCTTCTTTCCAACACTTTGAGCCTCATATGCATTCACAGAATCATTTGCCACCAAGCCAGTTGATAGACTTACAATCTTCTTTGATGGTTTGTTGAATACGCCACACTCAAGGAACACTTGGAGAATCTTCTGTATCGCGAAAATGGACTGGCTTATATTGGCACACACAGGTCTTGAGAGCAAGAAGAGAAGTCGAGTGCTGTCACTGAATCCACGCCCTTGGGTTAAGCCGCCAGTTGATTTGATGCTGGCCATCAGAACTTGCTCTATGAAGAGGTCTGTGAAAATTCCTGACCATGCACCATCACTTCTTCTGACTGGAAAGAGGCCATTCATAAATGCCCTATATACATCTGGATGAGTTTGCTCCAGGTCAATCATTCTTGGGATGAACAAAGCCAAAGACTTCGTATAGTTGTTGTGACCGGCAGCAGCAAGAAAAGGGTGCATTTCACGCAGAGACTGCAAATACAGAGGCCAGCAACCTATACGAGCAGAACGAATGAAGGACCTAAGAATGGATACCATATTTTGGTATTGTATCCACAATCTTGCAGTGCCATAGCTTTGCAGTGATGCATGCCAATCTTCAAGAGCAGTGTGGATGTTGCTCAATGCATCGCTCTGTAGTGCATCATCCAGAGTCATGCTTCCGTCTTGAAAGTCTTTGACAAGCTGAGAGATATCAGAAAGCATATCAGCTTGAGGATGGTCTCCAACCCGTGACTGTGGCGAGATTCCAGGCAGGACATCGTCACCAGCCTGATGGGAAATACCAGACTGATTGGTTGAATCAAACGTTTGAGAAGATCCTGCCTGAGTAGAGTCCTTTGACTCTGTGCTTCTTGGGGTTTGGTTGGAGGTGCTAGAATTGGGCAAGTTTCCAGTTTGTACCGAGCTATCTGATGTTTGAGAGGTTCCAGGGTGGTCAGATTCATGGGACTTTCTCGGTTCGTTGGGGCTGCTGGGGTGTTTGGAGGTTGAAGGCTGGTTTTCGCTGCTTGTCTCGAGCATGGGTGTCGACGTAGAGGAGTCCGTACCTTTCAAATCCGGAAGAGGCAGGTGAAGGGCTTCTGATGTAGTTATTATATTCAGAGCACTGTCAATGAGAAGATGACCTCGCACTGCACGGGCCACTGCCTTTCCACTCAACATCTTGTCAACTGAACCCTCGGCATAGACCTGTGCCAGCATTTCCTTCAAACCAGAACCTGCCATGATAACTCCAATGGCTCCAAGCATGCTCATCTCTGTGTGGAATCCGCCAAGTAACAGGACAATCTTTCGCAAACGACTTGATGTGGGTTGATCCTCGATAACCATCAGAGCTATCCAGTATAATTGCTGGTCGAAGGTGATGATGGGAGTACAATTCTGCTTTTCAGCTAAGTCGCTCATGTACTCCAGCGTTGACCGAACACATGTTGGGCTACTTGGTGACATGTCAATCATTGGTAAGAAGAGTTGTGTACTCTTCCCTGGGTTGGCCATTTGCGTATGAAGGGATTGCATGTATCCAGACCACAAAGGCCGAGGTTGAGAGAGATGCATCGATACCTGCCACATTATGTCTAACTTGAGGCTCTGCATGTCCTGGGTATATGGGCGAATAGTTTCATACTTGATACTCTTCAATGCTGACTTTGGGTCTCTTTGAAATACAATTGAATGTTTGCCAACATTTTTTATGTCATCGAATGGCACCTGGTTCCTGGGAATTGGTCTGGAAGTTGAATGAGCTGGTGTGATTGCTCCCATCTGACCCATCATGTGAATGACATTTTCACCATCCAATGTCTTTGCATTGTGATCAACATTGTCGATAATGAAGTGCAGCAAAGCATCAGCAGTGAGATCTTTAATGTCTACTCCTTGGGTGAGAGCAGCGTTTTTCTTGTAGAGTGATGATTCTGAATATGAAGAGCAGAAACCAAAGCTGAAGAGTAAGTCTATCAAGTCACGATGTCCATATTTCTGGTCCAGTTACACACAGACCAACTTGCAGAGGACAGAGGAATGCTCTTGGACAAGTGGAGCTCATTATGGCTTGGCCAATAGATGCACATCGAAGGTCTGCTCTTTTGCTCTTGATGATTGTCTGTAACACTAGAGACAGGGCAGGGGTCAAAGTGGAGAGATTGTGTTCGAGCGATTTTATATCAGAGGCGTCTGGATATACATTGTTGTGTTTTTCGGCATTCTTTATTTCATTCCTGATATAGGTGCCGACAACTTTGATCAACGAATCCATGTCATCGGGGTTGTCCTTCATTTTTGAGTGCGCATCCTGAATCAACTGCTTCACATTAGTTGTGAGTGTGACAATCAGTGGTTGCTTTTTCGTTGAAGTTATCGATACTCTGTTCCCATAATGTGCATAGAGTTGCTTTTGCAAAGATTTTTTGGAATAAACCTCTCCACTGGTTGCATGGCTTTCCATGATTTCATAGAGTTCATCTAGAGTGACAGTTTCATCATCATTGTTTTCCAGATATTCAATAACGTGCATGAAAGACGATCTCTTCATTTCATCGATGGTACCAGAAGGACGTCCTCGTTTCCGAGGTGGTGCTCCATCCTTGTTTGTAGGTAACATGTCAAGTGTAAGATTTCGTGGAGACATGTAATATTGGAAACATCTGCGGTGGTAAATGGCCTCCTCTGCTGGTAAATCATTAATACATTCAAGTCGATGTGCAACTGCATCAGCCCAAGAGTCTGGATGAGTTTCGCGACGTTCATTACATCTTTGCAAGATTGTCTCTGACACAGTGAGGAGCATAACATGGCTGAATTCATATTCAACATTGGTGGGATACTTTCTGGCCTTCTCCTGATCAACATGCATTCCACAGAGATAGCAGTCAGTGTGAAATGAGAATTTTTTAGTATCACATCGCAGTTTGTGTGAGGTAGGACCAGTTTCATGACATGTTGGCGTTTACCGATCTGCTCATATCGTCTGCTGTTTGTGTGACTTTTGCGACATGATGTGTGGACATATTGCTTTCCATTTTCATCAAATTTATATATTGGGATGGGGTTCGTTGGATATACTTCATTGTGTCTATGGGTGAATTTATTAATGGAAGTGAGGCCTTTGCGTCCAACGCTGGAATATTCATCGTTCTTAAATGAAATAGTGTCTCTACAAATTAAACACGCCGCATCTGTCTTGGGGGATGCCATCACAATCTCAGATCTGGAAATAAAAGAAAAAAGTATTACTAAATGCGTTGCATACATGTATATACATTTCTCAATCGTACTGATGTAATAGTCGCACAGATATGTTCAGAGGATCATATAATTTTCACATTTTCCTTCAATATTATACCAAAAATGATGTTGATTTTGACGTTTGAGCATAAATGCCACCTATTATGACCTTGAAAATATTTCCAAGTGAAAGAGCACCTCAAAATTAGTAGGATTAGACACTTTATTTGTGTTTCTATGTTGATTTTCAGCAAAGTTATGCGTATTTAAATACTTTACCTTCCGCGGCGGCGGGCATCTAGGATTTTCAGTAAAAACGAGTATTTGCCATGGGTGGATTCGAGTGGACTTTTTTGTGTGGTTAGAGATACCTCCAAAGAACCCATTTCAGGTGAAATTGCTTTGTTAACATTTCTGTCCAACCTCGGCACTTTTTTGGTGCTTATTTCCTGGCCTTATTAGTAAACGCGACTACCTGGCTAGCTCGCCACTACCTACCGTGTGACTCACCGCACTACCTGTGTGCTTATGTACCCTCTCAATTCACCCAGATTCTCTTGTTTGAGATTGTGTTCTAGTTTCTTTCACTGTTGATTTATTCATGAAAGACACTCGACTCACATCATTATTATTATTAAGGGTTGATTCTATAAGTCACATATATTATTTAGTTGCATATTATTCACCTTGTTTATAACCACAGTTGAAGTGCAATTGCTCCCCATTCATGACCTCATTTCCACTTAAACTAGCCAACATATAATCTACCCTCGATTTAGTTTCTGTTGCCAATGCCTAAGAGCCTCAAAATAGTACGGAAAAAACAAAACATGCGCATCGAAAATTGCCGGAAAATGCGCTCGTGGGATACCGGCTTTAAGGGGGTAGTGCATTCTTTTTGGTCTATATATTTATATCATTTATTTTGTATAGTTTCCTCTAGACCTCCATCAAGCTTAGAAAAACACCCCCTAGACCCCATTTCAAGATAAATGTGTACGTTTCTCGGTAAAAAATGTCCCGGCCGAAGGCCGATTTCTTCTTCAATTAGAGGCTCGCTATCGCTCGCCAGGAAAAAAAATCGACACCTAAAGGGCACGAAAGGTATTGGCAACACAAAATGAGGCGAAAGGTCTCAAAATCGCCAAACTAACGGAACGAACGTCGTAAAACCTCCAAACTAATATGCCAAGCGTGAGGGAGAAGGGGGTCCATACAAATCTAGTACTCCCCCCTTAACAATAATACCATCAGCACCTGCTAAATAACTCTTATTATGTTCACTTGTTTACTCTTACTTACTTTTACTCTTACTTTCTTACTCTCTCTCTCTCTCTCTCTCTCTCTCTCTTGTTCTTACTCTTTTGTTCTTGCTCTTCTTCTCACTTTCTCTCCCTATTTCTTTCTCTCTCTCTCTCTCTCTCTCTCTCTCTCTCCCTCTTTTTCTCTCTCTCTCTCTCTCTCTCTCTCTCTCTCTCTCTCTCTCTCTCTTGTTCTTACTCTTTTGTTCTTGCTCTTCTTCTCACTTTCTCTCCCTATTTCTTTCTCTCTCGCTCTCGCTCTCTCTCTCTCTCTCCCTCTTTCTCTCTCTCTCTCTCTCTCTTACTTGTTCTTACTCTTTCTTTCTTGCTCTTCTTCTTTCTCTCTCTCTCTCTCTCTCTCTCTCTCTCTATCTATCTATCTCTCTCTCTCTAAGCATACACGTCTACATATACACACGCACGCACACATACAGACACACAGACCCAAAATTACACACACTATCTCACACACACACTCTCCCTTTGGTCTCTCACACACACAAATACATACACACAGATACACATAAACAGATACACACACACACTCTCTCTCTCACACACACCACACAAATACACATACACACACGCTCACGTACTCTCTCCCTTTTTGTTTTCTCTCTCTCTATCTCACACACACACCCACACACACACACACACACATACACACACACCCACACACACACACACACACACACCGTGTATATTATCACCAATGTAGATTAGTGGTGGTGGTGGGTTAAGGAGGGTCACCGGCTTTTTTCATCTTTCTCTCCTTTTCTCTCTTTCCCTGGCTTGTATTCATTCGGCCCCATTCAGCCAACTGTTTTAAGACGTTTATCCCCATCCAGGTGTCGATTTATTCCTGGCGAGCTATAGCGAGCCAGCATTGTATGGGGAAATCCGGCTTCGCCGGAGAAATTTATCTATCGAAAATAAATAAATAAAGCGAGGTGGGCTCCCTTAACATGCTTCTATCTTCTCTTCTCTTCTCTTCTCTTCTCTGTTCTTTCTCTCTCTCTCTCTCTCTCTCTCTCTCTCTCTCTCTCTCTCTCTCTCTTCTCTTGTCTTCTCTCTATCTACTCTTCTATTAATTTATCTCTTTTTCTCTACTCTTCTCTTTCTCTTCTTTTTTCTATATTATTTTCTTCTCTTCTCTTCTTTCTTTCTTCCCTCTTCCCTTTCTCTCCTCTCCTTCTCTTCTCTCTCTCTTCTCTCTTCTCTTCTCTTCTCTCTCTCTCTTCCTTTTCTTCTCTCTCTTTTCTTCTCTTCTCTTTTCTTCTCTTCTTCTTCCTCTCTTCTCCTGCTTCTCTTCCTTTCTCTTCTCTTCTCTTCTCTTCTTTCTCTCGTTTTCTCTTCTCTCTTTTTCCCTCTTCCTCTCTTTCGTTCCTTCTTCCTCCTTCTCTTTCTCTCTCTTCTCTTCTCTTCTCTTCTCTGTTCTTCTCTTCTCTTTTCTTCTCTTCTCTTCTCTCTCTTCTCTTTTCTTCTCTTCTCTTCTCTCTCTTCTCTTTTCATTATCCTCTGTTTTCTATATTATTTTCTTCTCTTCTCTTCCATCTTCTCTTCTTCTTCTCTTTTCTTACGTAATCTTTCTTCTTTTCCCTTAGCTCTTCTCTTCTCTTCTCTACTCCTGTATTTTTTCTATTTTCTTCTCTGTTCTTCTTATTTGCACTTCTCTTCTCTCTTCTTATTATTTTCTCTCTCTCTCTTCTCTTCTCTCTCCTTTTTTTTATTTTTCTCTCTTTCTCTGTTCTTCTTATTTTTCTTCCTCTTCTCTCTCTCTTCCTTCTCTTTTCTCTCTTCTCTCTCTCTTTCTCTCTCTCCTCTTCTCTTCCTCTTTTCTCTTTCTCTCTCTTTTTTCTTTGCCTACTCTTATCTTTATTTTTGTCTACTCTTCTCTTCTCTTCTCTCTTTTTTTTCCCTCTTCCCCTCTCTTTCCTTCTTCTCTCTCCCTTCTCTTCTCTCTCTCTCTCTCTCTCTCTCTCTCTCTCTTCTCCTCTCTCTTTTGTCATCTCTTCTGTCTTCTTCTCTACCCTTCTCTCTGTTCTTCTCTATTCCTCTTTCTAGCTTTATCTCTTCTCTATTCTTCTCTTTCTCTGTCTCTCTCTCCTCCTCCTCTTCTCTCTCTCTCCTGCTCTTTCTCGCTTTAGTTACTGTCTCACCACATTACTGGATTAGTCTCTCTCTCTCTCTCTCTCTCTCTCTCTCTCTCTCTCTCTCTCACACACACACACCTACTTACTCTCACACGCACTCTCTCTCTCTCGCTTTATCTATCTATCTACATTTTACACATCCCACTCATTTCTTCTCTCTTCCTCTCTCTCTCTCTCTCTCTCTCTCTCACCCTCACACTCTCTCTCTCTCTCTTTCTCTCACCCTCACACTCTCTCTCTCTCCCTCTCTCGCTTATATATCTATATATCTATTTATCTACATTTTAAACATCCCACTAATTCTATCTCTCTTCCTCACTCCCCCCCCTCTCTCTCTCTCTCTCTCACCCTCACTCTCTCTCTCTCTCTCTCTCTCTCTCTCTAACGTATGATGGCCACTTAGCTAAAGTGAACCGTAGAGTACTTAATAACGACAGTCCTCCACTTGAGGGGGGATGGTTCACTTTTCTGACCCCGCTTCTCCCTCATATTTAGCCCCAATTGTTTTGAGATTATAAAATGTTGGGCCCATTAGTTTGGCGATTTCAAGACTGTTCGCTCATCTCTTTGTCGATATCTGGACTTTTCGTGTCACTTAGGTGTCGATTTTTTCCTGGCGAGCAATAGCGAGCCTGCATTTTAAGAGAAAACCGGCATTCGGCCGGGACATTTTTCTATCGAAAAATGTACAAATATATCTTGAAGGAGGGTCTGGGGGGGGGGGGGAGGGGAGTGTTTTTTAAGCTTGTTGGAGGTCTAGGAAGGAAACTACAACAAACTGATAAACTGATACCTAAATGAGGAAATAAATACGCCCATCCCCCATAATAATTATAGACATACCTTGTCTCACTATAATGACATAAACACCTGTAATTATACCAGCCCACCCCCTAGGTATGCTGGTCCGTGTGGGGTGTGGAGTGTGGGGTGTGGAGTGTGGGGTGTGGAGTGTGGGGTGGGTGGTGGGGCTGGGTGGTTTTCTATAGTATATTCGCTGTAGTAGGTGAGCAATCATAACCTCTATCCTCTGTAACTCAAAAAGGGCTACTAGAGGAAATTGGCTTTACATTTCCACAACTATTCTTTGACTGACTCCGCCCAAATGGTAGACATGTGAGTTCGATTAGTCTATTAGATTTTTAGTTACAGAGGTTAGAGGTCATGATTTCTGGCCTACTTACTGCAAATAGACTATAGGCCCTCTAGTATAATAGACTATAGGCCCTCTAGTATAATAGACTATAGGCCCTCTAGTATAATAGACTATAGGCCCTCTAGTATAATAGACTATAGGCCCTCTAGTATAATAGACTATAGGCCCTCTAGTATAATAGACTATAGGCCCTCTAGTATAATAGACTATAGGCCCTCTAGTATAATAGACTATAGGCCCTCTAGTATAATAGACTATAGGCCCTCTAGTATAATAGACTATAGGCCCTCTAGTATAATAGACTATAGGCCCTCTAGTATAATAGACTATAGGCCCTCTAGTATAATAGACTATAGGCCCTCTAGTATAATAGACTATAGGCCCTCTAGTATAATAGACTATAGGCCCTCTAGTATAATAGACTATAGGCCCTCTAGTATAATAGACTATAGGCCCTCTAGTATAATAGACTATAGGCCCTCTAGTATAATAGACTATAGGCCCTCTAGTATAATAGACTATAGGCCCTCTAGTATAATAGACTATAGGCCCTCTAGTATAATAGACTATAGGCCCTCTAGTATAATAGACTATAGGCCCTCTAGTATAATAGACTATAGGCCCTCTAGTATAATAGACTATAGGCCCTCTAGTATAATAGACTATAGGCCCTCTAGTATAATAGACTATAGGCCCTCTAGTATAATAGACTATAGGCCCTCTAGTATAATAGACTATAGGCCCTCTAGTATAATAGACTATAGGCCCTCTAGTATAATAGACTATAGGCCCTCTAGTATAATAGACTATAGGCCCTCTAGTATAATAGACTATAGGCCCTCTAGTATAATAGACTATAGGCCCTCTAGTATAATAGACTATAGGCCCTCTAGTATAATGTTTACATATTATACTTGTTTTGGTTTGTGTAAGAGGATATAACAGATTGTAGCCATTAGTCAACACTCATTACCAATCGACATATTCCACTCTAACAGTATATATATATATATATATATATATATATATATATATATATATATATATATAAATATATATATATATATATATATATATATATACCGTATATATATATATATATAAAATATATATATATAGATAGATATATACAGGTATATACTGTATATATATATATATATATATATATATATATATATATATATATATATATATATATATATATATATATATATATATATATATATATATATATATCAAGTTTATCTCACAAATACACGTGAGCTACTAAATATTTATATATTCCCAGCTGGGCTCGAACCTCCGACAGTCAGGACAATGTGGTGTAGTGGATAAAAGTTCACTGTCGGAGGTTCGAGTCCGGCCGGGAGTATATATATATATATATATATATATATATATATATATATATATATATATATATATATATATATATATATATATATACTATATATATATATATATATATATATATATATATATATATATATATATATATATATACGAAACTGGAAGGACTAGACTGAGGAAGAGAGTTTATGCGATGTGTGGAAGAAAGACTGGGAAAACCGGTTCACTCTTGGGTTAGAAAGCTGGAAAAAAGGGTGATAAAGTGTTGAAAGGCGGGTGCCACCTACCCTTCGAAAGAGTAGGTAAACATTGAGCTAGAGAGAGAGAGAGAGGATGTGAGGAGTGAAAGTGAGAGAAAGAAAATGGGTAGATAGATAGACAGATAAATAGATATATAAGTAAAGAGAGAGAGAGAGAGAGAGAGAGAGAGAGAGAGAACATTGCAGCGAGTGGAAAGAGATTGAAGAGAGTTATTAAGAGGAGGGGAGTTGATGAGACGCAATGCTTTTGACTACCCCTTTCGAAAAGTACAATATTGGTGCAGTTTCCCCCAACCTAGATAGACTCTGAATCTATAGTAACACAAATCGACTAACCTTCCCCATATTAGTGCCATTGATCAACTAGGATGCACACACACATTTTCCTGGCGAGCGACAGCGAGCAGGTAATTTAAGAGGAACCGGCTTTTGGCCGGGAAATTTTTCTTCCGAAAAATTTACAAATTTATCTTGAAAGGAGGTCAAGGGCGTGTAATTTCAAGCTTGATGGAAGTCTAGGAAACACACTAAAAACCTGCCCTTAAGAAGGATGTGTGGTAGTAAAAAAGGGTTAAGTAAGATCATTCGCAGCCTGTTAATTGTTGTAGGCCCTTTGGAAACTGAATAAAATCGTTTAATAGTAGCCCGAATAAGGCTAAAAGGACGGTACCGGTAAAGAAGGGGTTAACTACTACCACAGATCCTTCCTAAGCTGTATAATATCGTCAAAATATAGCACACGTCGCTGGTTCTCAAAGGGTTAAGGGGAGATTTTCACTTGAGGGATTTTTTTTTCTTCACCCCTTTCTCCCTCGTCTTTAGCCACATTGCTTTTGAGATTTTAAGATGTTCGCCCCATTGGTTTGGTGATTTTAAGAAGTTTCGCCCCATTTCTGTCAATTTTAAGACCTTTCGTGCCATTTAGGTGTCGATTTTTTCCTGGCGAGCGATAGCGAGCCTGTAATTTAAGAGGAATCGGCCTTTGGCCGGGACATTTTTCTACCGAAAAATGTAAAAATTTGTCTTGAAAGGGGGTCTAGGGGGTGTAATTTTAAGCTTGATGGAATTCTAGGGAACGAACTAAAAACCTGCCCTTAAGAATACTACCCAAAGCCTCAGGATATTATGAGAAAACACTTGCTCATCCAAAATTGCCGGAAAAAAGCGCTCGTGTGACACTGGCTGTATATCTATATCAAATTATCTAATATTAACCCTTTCAAGCTCCAATACGCATCTTTGTTTTGTTTTCTGGCAATTATTGGACGATTTTATTCAGATTAGGAAGGGTATATGGAAGTCAAGAGGGTTGATTGAGCGAGTCTTTACCCTTTTAAGGGGGGTGACCTGCTTTTTGTTATTTCTGTCCTTTTCTCTCTTTCTCTGGCTTGTATCCATTCGGCCCCATTCAGCCTACTATTTTAAGACGTTTATCCCTATCTAGGTGTCGATTTCTTCCTGGCGAGCGACAGCGAGCCAGCATTATATGAAGAAATCAGGCTTCGCCGGAGACATTTTTAACCTGCTGTCAAACAAAAATAAAAAATATGCTGGCTCGCTACCGCTCACCAGTAAAAAAGTGACACCTGGATGGGGATAAACGTCTGAAAACAGTAGGCTGAATGGGGCCAAATGGATACAAGCCAGAGAAAGATAGAAAAGGACAGAACAAAAACAGGTCACCCCCCCTACCCACATATCCTTCCTAAGCTGCATAAAATCGTCTAATGATAGCCAAAATATACTACTAAAACGCATCAGAGCTTCAAATGGTTAAGGGGCGATGCGCGTATTTATTTGCTTGTTAATATTATTTTTTTTTTTTTCCTTCCTAGACTTCCATCAACTTGCAAAAAACACCCCCTAGACCCCACTTCAAAATACATCTGTACATTTTTCGGTATAAAAATGTCCCAGCCGAAGGCCGGTTACTCTTAAGATTACAGGCTCGCTATCGCTCGCCAGGAAAAAATCGACATCGAAATGGCACGAAAGGTCTTAAAATTGACAAAGAAATGGGGCGTAAAGTCTTAAAATTGCCAAAATAATCGACAGAAAAGCTTAAAATCTAAAACACAATGGGGCTAAACACGAGGGAGAAGGTGGCCAGAAAAAAACATTCCATCTCCCCTTAATCATAGAGTGAGGGCTGGTCCTATCCAGAGTGAGGTTTGGCATCCTCTACCCAACCTTAGCTGTTTCTGTCTGTCTCTCTGCCTGTCCTACTTTTCCTACTTCGGGGGCGGGAGGCTAGGAATCCTCTTCCCCTTAGTAAAATTTCACCTACTAGACGAGACAGAGAAAGGGGCGAGGGCATGCGAAAGTGGCCCCGAACCATAAAAATTGGAACTTTTAAAGTTGTTTCTGTTCGGGCTCTGTCTCGAGTCGGCCACCCTCCGCTATGGGGTATGTGCCTGAGTATATACATGGTTCCATGTCAGTTGAACCAGTGCCACTTTAACCAGTGCTAACTCAACCAGTGGCCACTTCAACCAGTGACCATTTCAACCAGTGACCATTTTAACCAGTAACCTAACCTAACCTAAGCTACTGGTTAAAATGGTCACTGGTTGAAATGGTCACTGGTTGAAGTGGCCACTGGTTGAGTTAGCACTGGTTAAAGTGGCACTGGTTGAAGTGGCACTGGTTCAACTGACCTGTCACCGTACGGTATACATCCTTTGAGCAGTCCCCCCTCCCCCAGTCCCAAGTCCCCCGTCCCCAGTCCCCAGTCCCCTCTCCCCGTACTACTACCACCGACACGCCCCCTCCAGGGCCCTCCTCCTCCTCTGACCCTTCAGTTGGTGGTCGGACGCGATGGAGGGTAGACACATCCTGTCCCGGTGTTATCCCAGCCGACTCGGGGAGATTCGTGGATTTTCGTCCGGTTTATGGGGCGAAAGCGGAGGATACTAATGGAGAAACTCATGAATAGCATGATAATTAGCTGGTGTCTATAATCGTTAATTAATTTCGTAAGTAGTTAAGTGGTATTAGCGTAGTGCGATGTTTAATCAATGTATTATTCGCTCGTTGATATGATTCGCGAAAGTTGGTGTGAAATCTAAAAGTGCTTCTCGGGAAGCACTCAGGCATAGAAAACGTAAACATGAAGGGAAACATGAAACAGAAAACAGATCGCAAATCCTAGAAAAGCTAAGCAAGGATCGAGAAAATAAATAGAGCATAGACACAAAATATACTAGAGAAATATATACCATGGCAAAGTTTGATGGTCTACTGTAAGTTAGGTTATTGAAATATATGTAGCCCCATCAAAATACCCGCTTACCCTTACGTAAATCTATACATGCGTTAGATACAAATATATAGTGATTCAATTGGACCCCTGGAAAAACTCAAGAACCCTTAGTTCTCTCCATATATGCATTAGAAAAGAGCATAGTGATTATTCAGAAACTCCCAAAAACTCGATATGAATCACTTTATGCATTAGATAAAAGCATAGAAAAAATAATAAAGTAGGTGTATAGTTTTCGCATTACCAAAAGAAAAAAAAAAAATTGCATACGCAACTCTGCGACCCAGAATTCTGTAAGTAGTATTGAATCTCTTAGGTAAAATCGGTATATATATATATATATATATATATATATATATATATATATATATATAATAAATGTTTTTATACTCACATCCGGACTTAACCACCGACAGTCAGAACAAGTGCCCATACTTTAATCCACTATACCACAGCGTGATAGAGGATACTTGTGTGCAGTGGATTAAAGCATGGACACTCGTCCTGACTGTTGGTGGTTCATGTCCGCCTGGGAGTTTATATATATAATTACATTTATGATCGCATTGAATCTTAACCATTGGAATATTTATCTATAATAAGGTCAGCGTAACATTATCTTGTAGCATTTTGAATATGGTGTAATTCAAATTTAGAATATATATAAGAAAGAAATAGTGACCATAATCTGTGCCCTTCACCATTCACCTTGACCTTTGAATAACTAAAACACAAAATTTGGACAATCGTTGCATTAATCAACCGAATTTGCCAGCAAAATTTGGTGACAATATGTAACCCGTTCAGTACAGTTCTGTTAGTTTAATTTCATACTGGATATTAAGACAATTTTATTTAGTTTATGAAGGGCCTCCATAAAAATAGCAGGCTTTCAACTATCTTAATTAACCCTTTTTACTACCACAGATCCTTCATACGCTTCACCAAATCGTCTAATTATAGCTAGACTACAATACAAAAGATGTCACCGGTACACAAAGTGTTAAACAGTCTAGGAAGAGTTTAACAACAATTATTAACACCCTTCTTTTGTTCTTTGACCTTGACCTTTAACCTTAAGTATTATAATGTACTGTATATACAATACATATATATATATATATATATATATATATATATATATATATATATATATATATATATATATATATATATGATTGAAATATATGATATTTAAGTAAACTGCAATTAACAGTCGTCAGCTTATCGAAAATTTAGTATTTTTTTTATGATGAAGGTTAACTTATGACCTTGGCCTGTGACCTTGACCTTTATGTAGAATTATATTTTTGTTTGCTTTGATGTAACCCTAGAAAATCAAAGAAGTGTGTCAAATTTCATTAAAAATCATCAGTTAGTTTCAGAGGTATTTAAAGGAATAGTTGACCTTGACTTTTCACCTTCATCTTGACCTTCATGATGTCTGAATTTGTGTTTAAATTTGAATTTTCCCTTAAAGCACAACTGTCTCAACGAATTTTGTGAAGTTTACATGAATAGTAAAGAAATTAGCATATTGACCTTATATTTGATGTTGACCTGTGACCTTGACCTATCAAATGGAATTATGTTTATACTTGATGACCTTGGTCTAGGCATTCCGAATATGCATGATATGCCTAATGAGAATCTTACATTAAAAAGGAAATACAAGTAAAAATCCTATTTCAAACTTTAACCTTGACCTTTGACCTTCGACCTTAGAATTTCTTATCCAGGATTTATTTAGCTTAACAGCAATGTGCATATTAACTAGCATTATGAATATGGTGTAATTCGTATAAAAACATATTGATTACAAATAATGATCATATACTGTGACCTTGACCTTTGACCTTTGACTTAAAATAAAATACATATATTTGGATGGTCGTCGCATTGACCAACTGAATTTGCCTGTATAATTTGGTGACAATACATTAAACAGTTTAGGAGGAGTTTACAGTAAATGACAAATACTCTTGTTTTGACCCTGACCTCTGACCTTAACTATTATAATATTTATGTGAAATTTGATATATATGGTATTTAAGTAATAAGCCATAACACAGCCAGTTTTACAAAATTTGAGTAATCTTTGTTAATAAATAATAAAAGTTGACCTTTGACCTTGACCTCTGACCTTGACCTTTATTTAAGCGTACATGGAAATCAAATAAGCATGCCTAATTTCATTAAAACCCATCAGTTAGTCTCATATATATCAATAGATAAGTTGACCTTAACCTTTGACCTTTATTTTGACCTTTATATGTCTCAACATTTATTATTTTCCTTTTCACTTAAAGTGCAACTATCTCACCAAATTTTGTGAAGTTTATATGAAAAGTAGAGAAAATATCATATTGATCTGTTATTTGACCTTGACCTTTCATATGGAATTGAATAGTTTCTTGTATGACCTTATTCTAACAGTTAGTATAAGAAATACTAGTGAAAAACATATTTTGACCTTTGACCTTACCCTTAAGAATATTTACCTAAAATTTGGGCAATACAATATCAAGGTTACCAGTAACTTGTATTGTGAAAATTAAGACATTTGAATAAAAAATAAAATAAATAGTAAAAGTTGACCTTTAACCTTGACCTGTGACCTGGACCTTTATGTAAGAGTATTTTTTTTAATTGACATTGCCCTGGAAAATCAAATAAGCATGCCTAATTTCATTAAAACCCATCAGTTAGTTTCATATATATTAATATAATAGTTGACCTTTGACCTTTATCTTGACCTTTATGATATGTGTGTCCAAATGTATTATTTTCCTTTTCATTTAAAGAACAACTATCTCACCAAATGTTGTGACGTTTGCATGAAAAGTAAAGAAAGTAGAATATTAACCTTTTATTTGACCTTGACCTATGACCTTGACCTTTCATATGGAATTGTATAGTTTTTTGTATGACCTTGGCCTAGGTATTCCGAATATACATGGTAAGTCTAGTGAGAATCTAACAGTTAGTATAAGAAATACTAGTGACAAACTTTTTTCGACCTATGACCTTGACCTTACCCTTTAGAATATTTACCTAAAATGTGGTCAGTACGATACTAAAGTTACCAGTAACTTGTATTGTGAAAATGAAGACATTTGAGTAAAAACTAAAAAATATGAAATATTGACCTTATTTTTAACCTTGACCTTTGACCTTAACCTTTATGTTAAACGGAAAAATTCTTTTTGACTGACCATTGCATTGACCAAATGGATATACCTGTGAAATTTGGTGAAATTCCATCGAACGGTCTAGGAGGAGTTTCTGGACAGACAGACGGACGATGACGGTCGACGACGGACGACGACAGACAGACTGGCTGGTGGTGCACAGTATACGGGCGGGATCTGTTTGCGCAATACAACTCTGCTCCGCAGAGTTGATAAAGATTATAAAAACCTGTGAAAAACTCGATATGAATTTCTATATACATTAGATAAAAGCATAGAAATTATATAAAAAAAATGTGAAAAACTCGCTATGAATTTCTACATGCATTTGATAAAAGCATAGTGATTATAAAGACCTCTCAAAAACTCGAGATGAATTTCTATATGCATTAGATAAAACATAGAGATTATACCGAACCTGTGAAAAACTGGATATGAATGTCTACATGCATTAAATAAAAGCATAGTGATCATACATAATCATACAAATCTCTATATGCATTCGATAAAAAGGAAATAGTAAAGTGTAGTGAATAAATTAGAATTTTCATATACTCGATCTTTTGCACTTAAATCTATACATGCATTAGATAAGAAGGAAACAGTATAGAAGTGTAATTAAAATATAACAATAATATATTCCATCCTTTCAACTATCTCTACATGCATTAGACAAGAAGGAAATAGTATAAAGTTGTGAATAAATTAGAACTCTCAAAGAAATACTCGATCTTTTGCACCTCAATTTCTACACGCATTTGATAAGAAATAAATTATAAAGAATACTTATTAAAGAAGTATTCGATCCTTTGCACTCAAATATATACATGCATTAGATAAGAAGAAATAATATCGAATCCTTATTAAAAAAGTATTCGATCCTTTGCACTTAAATATATACAAGCATTAGATAAGGAAGTAATAAATAAATACTCCTTTGCACCTCAATTTCTACATGGATTAGATACACATACAAACAATCAAAATATATCTTGTGAAATATGGTGTCCAGGAGTGCCCTAGTTCATCTGGCCCTGTTATTGCTGTTCTTCTTGTGCTTCACCGCCGCTCAGGAGTTATACGAGAACACCTCCGGAGAACAACAACAACAACAACAACAAACCCACCATGAAGCAGAACAAGAACAGGAGGGTGAACAGAAAGAAGAGGAAAGCACGGATCCCAATGACGAGTTTAAGAACAGAAAGTGACGAGGGTTTTCTTGTTATTTTGACGAGTTTTCAGAAGTGTGTGTAACAAAGATTATGTGGATATTACAAAGCAAAAAAAAAAAAAAAAAAAAAAACGATGAAGTCTATAGCTAAGAAACTAAGTATGTGACGAGAGTTTTCTTGTTATTTTGACGAGTTTTCAGAAGTGTGTGTAGCAAAGATTATGTGGATATTAAAAAACAAAAAACAACAACGATGAAGTCTATATCTAAGTAATGACGAACAGTAATTTGACGAGGGTTTTCTTGTAGTTTTGACGAGTTTTCAGAAGTATGTGTAGCAAATATTATGTGGATATTACAAAGCAAAAAAACGATGAAGTCTATAGGTAAGAAATGACGAGTTTAAGTAAGTGACGAGGGTTTTCTTGTTCTTTTGACGAGTTTTCAGAAGTATATGTAACAAAGGTGATTTGGATATTAAAAAGCATAATGACGAGCAGTAATTTGACGAGGGTTTTCTTGTTGTTTTGACGAGTTTCAGAAATATTATGTAACACAGATGATGTGGATATTAAGAGGAGGCAGTTGGTTTTTCGAGTCCTCCTCCCTCATTTTTAGCCCTATTAGCTATGAAATTTAAAAATATTCGCTCCAATAGTATGGCGTTTGTCAGACCTTTTGCCCCATTTCTTTGCCAATATTAAGACCTTTTGTACCATTTAGGTGTCGATTTTTTTCCTGGCGAGCGATAGCGAGACAGTATTTGAAGAGGAATCGGCCTTCGGCCGGGACATTTTTCTACCGAAAAATGTACAAGTTTATATCGAAGGGGTGTCTTGTGAGTGTTTTTTAAAGTTTGATACAGGTTTAGAGAGCAAACTAAACCCCCTCCTTAAACCATTGACGAGGGGTTCTCTTGTCGTTTTGACCAGTTTTTAACCCCTTTGAGTACCAGGGACGTGTGCTATATCTTATTCTAGCTATATTTAGAAGATATTATTCAGCTTAAGAAGGATCTGTGGTAGCTAAAAGGGTTGGTTAAGATAGTTTGAAGCCTTATTATTATTGCTCGAGTTCCTTCCTAAGCTGAATATAATCGTCTATCATTGCCAGAGTATAATTAAAAGGATGTCACCGGTACTGAAGGGTTTAAGGGGAGGTTTTCAGTTTGGTCCCTAGATATCCATCAAGCTTAAGATTACACCCCCTTGAGCCCCTTTCAAGATAAATTTGTACATTTTTCGGTAGAAAAATGTCCCGGCCAAAGGCCGGTTCCTCTTAAACTACAGGCTGGCTATCGCTCGCCAGGATAAAATCGACACCTAAATGGCACGAAAGGTATTAAAATTGACAGAAATGGGTCGAAAGTTCTTAAAATCGCCAAACTAATGGGGTAAACGTCTTAAAATGCCAAAACCAATGGGGCTAAACATGAGGGAGAAAGGGATCCAGAAAAAAAATCCCTGAAGTGGAAATGTGCCCTTAACAGTTGCCAAATACTGTATATGTTGCTGTTGATGTTAAATATTGACACAATTTAACGTATATTGTTAGTTTGACGAGTTGGAGCTTTTTCCTTTTTTTTTCTATGTGAGTGAGGGAGACAAAAAGCAGAACTGCCTGTGACGAGTGCCTCTCCCAGAGTTGAAAGAGTGACAGGGCCAAGCTCAAGGGACGTTCGAGCTAAAATGCTTGGACACACGGAGTTTGAAGCAATTTAGGTCATAATAAGAGGGAAAGGCTGCTTCTGGGAGAGAGTTCCAGAGCTCAGCTGGTGAACAGAATGTTAGTATGATAAATAATAAGGAAAGGTTTTTAGCTTGCTCCCTAGATCTCCATCGAGCTTAAAAAATCACCCCCAAGATCCCCTTTCGAGATTAATTTGTACATTTCTCGGTACAAAAATGTTGTGGCCGAAGACGGGTTTCTCCTAAATTACAGGTTCGCTATCGCTCGCCACGAAAGAATAGACACCTAATTGTGACGAAAGATGTTAAAATTAGTAAGGAAAGGGGAGAAAGCTCTTAAAATCGTCAAACTAATGGGGCTACGTTATAGAACTTCCAAACTAATGGGGCTAAACGCGAGGGAGAAAAGGGCCCAGGATAAGTCAGACATATCCTTACAAATAATGGTAAAGCCGGTATCACACGACCGCTTTTTCCCTCAACATTTATCCTCAACACTGGTCTGGCAGCTTATGAGGTCAACATTCATAATATTTCGGTCACTTAAATTCATCTACCATCAGTTTAGTTTCCGATACCAATGCAAAATAGTCCAAAAATGTTGCCAGGAAAATGTTGATCATCGAATGTTGACTATAAAAGCTCTCGTGTGATACCGGCTTAGGTGCTATGACCAATTATAAGAATAGTATGTCACAAAAACAATATATATATATATATATATATATATATATATATATATATATATATATATATGTATATAATATATATATATATATATATATATATATACTGTATATATATATATACCGGTATATATATATATATATATATATATATATATATATATATATTGTTACGTATCTTGATCCTCAAGTGGTTAACTTGATGAATCTAGATCGCACAGAGATATATATTAAGGTATCAGTCAGCTGAAGGCAAAACAAAAGTAAAATCTAATAAAATAATTTCCTGTTGTTGCTTCCTTTCCTTTTGGATCTTAGGACTTTAGTATCCTTTATTGACTGATACTCTTTAATTATGAAAAATACTGAAACTAATTAAAGTCATGTAGTATTTATAAAGAATTATTATTTAACCGAAGCTTAGTAGGCTATGGTTATGAACCGAAGAAGTTATATCTAAAGAAGGACTATTAATTTTATAAAAAGTCTTGAAAGATAAATATTAAAGTAAGAATATTTCTGTCTCTTACCCTTTTTGAACTGAATAGATAGTTTTCTTATGTGTCCTTTTATTTATATTTAATGTAATTATTCTTGGTTCTTGTCTTACGTTAATAGTATTATATTATTTTTATCATCAGGAGTAATATCAAAGTCACATAAAAAGTTAGATATATATTTAATAATTAGTTAAATGTATTTCTTAACCACGTAACATTGAGGTTTGTTTATGAGTAAATAAAGTTACAGGATCGTTTCATAGATTCGATTCAGTTCTCACTCAAATAATATGAAAAGCAAAATATAATATTTTGAAGCAAAAGAATTTTCTTCAGCTTAGGAAATCACTAGAAGTAATATTATCACAGCCATGTTAGTCTAAGGCGATATTACTAATACGAGACAATAGCATCACCGTACTAAGCACCATTAAGCACTGTAAGCTTAATTCAAAGAAAATGAAAGAACTCGTAAGTATTAATATAAAACAATAGTATTACTTTCATCATAACCCAATTACTTAAAGAGTTGCTTTAGTCCACAAGTTAGTCAACTAAAATAGTTAAGTACATAATAATAGCGTTAACGTTAATTCCCAATCAAATAGTTAAACACATAATAGTAGCGTTCACGTTAATTCCCAATTAAATAGTTAAACACATAATAATAGCGTTCACGTTAATTCCCAATTAAATAGTTAAACACATAATAGTAGTGTTCACGTTAATTCCCAATTAAATAGTTAAACACATAATAGTAGTGTTCACGTTAATTCCCAATCACATATCTCACTAACCAACATAACATAAGTGTTTACACCGAACACACTTAACACACATTTATATAATCTGACTGACAGTCACAATCCCATTATAATACTTCACCCCGTCTTCCTCCAGCTGCAAGTTCACCTTCCCCAACTCCAAATGAGACTGATTTGAATGCCCACAACTCGGGTCTTATATACCAAACAATGATGGTGTAGGAACGAATCAGGAGGCGGCGGGTGGTGCCGGCTCCAATCATAGCTCCTCGAATCACATAACAGGTGCATGGTCCACTCACAGCTCCTGGCGTCGATCATACGTCATAGCATCGGTCATAGAGGTGTGAAGGCTAGCATGCTGGTATGGGGCGAGATGGTTTGCCCACTCGCTCGTTCGCTAGTCTGCTTCACCGCTTGGGTAGTTTGGCTCCTTGAACTCTAATTCTAACTCTTAAATTAACATACAGGGCTCCGTATGTCAGAATATATATATATAATATACAGTATATATATAGTATATATATATATATATATATATATAGTTGCAACGACATAAAATATATATTGCGAAGTGTATTGTAAAATTTTCATTATTATCTTGCAACTATTAACCCTTTCAAGCTCCAATACGCGTTTCTGTTCTGTTTTCTGGCTACTATTAGACGATTTTATTCAGATTAGTAACGGTATACGGAAGTCAAAGGGTTGATTAAGATGCTATTTACCCTTTTAATACCCACAGATCCTTCCTAAGCTGCATAAAATCGTCTAATGATAGCCAAAATAAACTGCTAAAACGCGTCAGAGCTTCAAGGGGGAGAACATTCAGCTTATCAAGGACGTCTACCGATTAAAAGGCTAAACACTATCTAAATTAAACCGTTTAGCTACCATGTATCAATCCAAGGCTTCATAACATTTTCTTAAATGTAGCTGAAATCAAATACAAAATACGTCGCCGGTACAGAAGGTGATAATTCCTGTGAGCGCTACATATTTGTCTTTCATATCATTATATCCTGAACTAATTAATATAATTGACTCGTCGCCGGTACAGAAGGTGATAATTCCTGTGAGCGCTACATATTTGTCTTTCATATCATTATATCCTGAACTAATTAACATAATTGACTCGTCGCCGGTACAGAAGGTGATAATTCCTGTGAGCGCTACATATTTGTCTTTCATATCATTATATCCTGAACTAATTAACATAATTGATTCGTCGCCGGTACAGAAGGTGATAATTCCTGTGAGCGCTACATATTTGTCTTTCATATCATTATATCCTGAACTAATTAACATAATTGACTCGTCGCCGGTACAGAAGGTGATAATTCCTGTGAGCGCTACATATTTGTCTTTCATATCATTATATCCTCAACTAATTAACATAATTGACTCGTCGCCGGTACAGAAGGTGATAATTCCTGTGAGCGCTACATATTTGTCTTTCATATCATTATATCCTCAACTAATTAACATAATTGACTCGTCGCCGGTACAGAAGGTGATAATTCCTGTGAGCGCTACATATTTGTCTTTCATATCATTATATCCTCAACTAATTAACATAATTGACTAGGGAATTTGTTCAGACGCGAAGGTTAGGCTTGATTGTTTTTTTCAGGTTTACTCTTTGATATACATTATTTATTTTTATTTTATTACGGTAAATTGTACTGTTTATGTTATTACGGTAAATTGTACTGTTTATATTATTACGGTAAATTGTACTGTTTATGTTATTACGGTAAATTGTACTGTTTATGTTATTACGGTAAATTGTACAGTTTATGTTATTACGGTAAATTGTACTGTTTATGTTATTACGGTAAATTGTACTGTTTATGTTATTACGGTAAATTGTACTGTTTATGTTATTACGGTAAATTGTACTGTTTATGTTATTACGGTAAATTGTACTGTTTATGTTATTACGGTAAATTGTACTGTTTATGTTATTACGGTAAATTGTACTGTTTATGTTATTACGGTAAATTGTACTGTTTATGTTATTACGGTAAATTGTACTGTTTATGTTATTACGGTAAATTGTACTGTTTATGTTATTACGGTAAATTGTACTGTTTATGTTATTACGGTAAATTGTACTGTTTATGTTATTACGGTAAATTGTACTGTTTATGTTATTACGGTAAATTGTACTGTTTATATTATTACGGTAAATTGTACTGTTTATGTTATTACGGTAAATTGTACTGTTTATGTTATTACGGTAAATTGTACTGTTTATGTTATTACGGTAAATTGTACTGTTTATGTTATTACGGTAAATTGTACTGTTTATGTTATTACGGTAAATTGTACTGTTTATGTTATTACGGTAAATTGTACTGTTTATTATTACGGTAAATTGTACTGTTTATGTTATTACGGTAAATTGTACTGTTTATGTTATTACGGTAAATTGTACTGTTTATGTTATTACGGTAAATTGTACTGTTTATGTTATTACGGTAAATTGTACTGTTTATGTTATTACGGTAAATTGTACTGTTTATGTTATTACGGTAAATTGTACTGTTTATGTTATTACGGTAAATTGTACTGTTTATATTATTACGGTAAATTGTACTGTTTATGTTATTACGGTAAATTGTACTGTTTATGTTATTACGGTAAATTGTACTGTTTATGTTATTACGGTAAATTGTACTGTTTATGTTATTACGGTAAATTGTACTGTTTATGTTATTACGGTAAATTGTACTGTTTATGTTATTACGGTAAATTGTACTGTTTATGTTATTACGGTAAATTGTACTGTTTTATGTTATTACGGTAAATTGTACTGTTTATGTTATTACGGTAAATTGTACTGTTTATGTTATTACGGTAAATTGTACTGTTTATGTTATTACGGTAAATTGTACTGTTTATATTATTACGGTAAATTGTACTGTTTATGTTATTACGGTAAATTGTACTGTTTATGTTATTACGGTAAATTGTACTGTTTATATTATTACGGTAAATTGTACTGTTTATGTTATTTATTTATGTTTATATTATTGTTATTATTATTATTATTATTATTATTATTATTATTATTATTATTATTATTACATTATATTCTGTTTAAGAAGGTATTTTGAAAGCCAAAATATTAATTGAGATATACAAGCAAGACTATATAGTGTATTTAGCTGTGTATGTTATCATATATCAATTAATTCTTTCCAGATCCAATACTCATTTCTTTTTCTGTTTTCTGGCTATTATAAGACGATTTTATTTAGATTAGGAAGGGTGTGTGGAAGTCAGGGGGCTAATTGGGATAGTCTTTACCCTTATAATTACCACAGATCCTTCCTAAACTGTATACAATCGTCTAATGATAGCCTGAATAAACGGCCAAAATGTGTCACAATCCTCAAGGGGTAGAGCTTGGTTTTTGGTCTATATATTAATTTATTAATATATTTTTGAGTTTCCTCGCTAGACCTCCATCAAACTTAGAAAAACATCCCTTATACCCCCTTTCAAGATATATTTGTGCATTTTTCGGTAGAAAAATGTCCCAGCCTTCGTTCTAATATTAAAGGCTCGCTATCGCTCGCCAGGAAAATATCGTCACCTAAATGATACGAAAGGTCTTAAAATTGACAACGAAAGGGGTCGAAAGGTCTTAAAATCGCCAAACTAATGTACTAAACGTCATAAAATCTCAAAACTAATATGCTAAGCATGAGGGAGAAGGGGGTCCATAAAAAGCGAGTATTACCCCTTTAAGGAGGGATGGTTCACTTTTTGGGCCATTTTTGCATGTATTCATTATGTTTTCTAGTTTCCTATCTAGACCTCCATCAAATTAAAAAAAACATCCATTAGATCCCCTTTCTATATTAATTTGTAAATTTTTCGGTAGAAAAATTTCCCGGCTGAAGGCCGGTTCTTCCAACATTACAGACTCACTATCGTTCGCCAGGGAAAAAATTGACACCTAAATAGCACGAAAGGTCTAAATATTGACGAAGAAATAGGGCGAAAGGTCTTGAAATCGACTAACTAATGGGGCAAACATCTTAGCATCTAAAAACTAATGGGGCTAAACATGAGGGAGAAAGTGGTCCAGAAAACCGGCCCATCCCCCCTTAAGGGGTTAATTTCGCGCCATTGATCCCTATTTATTTTCGTTATATTCAGCGCGCTGTGTTTTTCCGAGCCTCATTTGCATAATTGAATAGAAAATATGTGTTCGGGTTGAGCCGGTATCACACGAGAGCTTTTATAGTCAACATTCAATGATCAATATTTTTCTGGCAACATTTCTTGAATATTTTGCACTGGTGCCGGAAACTAGACTGATGATAGATGAATTTAGGTGACCGAAATATTATATATGTTGACCTCATAAGCTGTCAGACCAGTGTTGAAAATAAATGTTGAGTGAAAAAGTGCTCGTGTGATACCGGCTTTAGGCTCGATTTTATTAGTATTAAAGCGTGATGGAGATCTAGGGAGGAAACTAAAACACCCCCCCATAATCCCAAACTAAATATCCCCCTTAAGGGGACATGGGCCAGTTTTCTGGACCACTTTCTCCCTCATGTTTAGCCCCATTAGTTTTCAGATATTAAGATGTTTGCCCCATTAGTTAGTCGATTTAAGACCTTTCTCCCCATTTCTTCGTCAAATAGGATATCAAATATATGGTTGTGCCATCAGAGTGAAAAAGGGGAGGGAAAGACGAGGAAGAAAAATTGTTGGAGAGGTTTTTGGTTAGATACCAGAAAGTTTGGGAAGAGCTAAAGTTGGATAGTTTAGTGCATTTATCATTGATGAAAGAGTGCTTGGCAAGTCGAAGATTTTTTTTTGGCTTGATTCCGGCAGAAACATAGGAAGAATGAGATTCTTGCATTTTAAGGCGTCGGTACCGTTTGAATGCTTCCTCCCTGTTGCGGAGGAGGAATTCTTACCTCTTCTGTCCACCATGCTGTACCTTTCACTCCCCTCCCTCTTCTCCTCACTCCACACACCTCCTCACATGCTGCACAGATCTCATCCTTAAACACCTTGCTCATCTCCTCCACTTCCTCCATAACTTCCAGGTCGAACCCACCTAGTCGTCTTTCCACTGCTCTCCTGTACTCCTCCCTGACTTCCTCCTCCTGCAACCTCTCCACCCTCCTCACCATTCCACCCTCCTCTCGCCTCCCTCCAGCTCTCCTCACCCACTTCTTTTGTATCCTAACCTTAGCTACCACTACATAATGATCAGACAGACCCCCTCCAATACCCCTATACACCCTAGCATCCATCACAGATTTCTTCATTCGTTCATCCACACATACATAATCAATCAATGACTTTCGTTCCACCACTGTCTTATCCTTCATCGTCAACATCCGTTTCCACATGTACCTATACTCCTATACTCCATGTTAAAATAAGTGTCAACCCTCGAAAAATTCGGTAAGATTAGGAGTAGTGGGCGTACCACTACCAACATACACCATAACTCATCTATAAAACATGAACCTAACCAAACAACCTAACCTAACCTAACCTAGTATTCATGTAGTACTAGGTTAGGTTAGGTTAGGTTAATGTTTTATAGATGATTTATGCTGTATGTCGGTAGTGGTACGCCCACTACTCCTAATCTTGCCAAAAATTCTATTAAGGGAGATACAGAACCTAGAACCTGTAACCTGTAATGATATTTGTCCAGGGTTTCCCACAGACGCCACCCCGCTAGGTCAGCAATGTTGATACTATAATTGAGGAGCGCTTTTATCGTAGATATTCGACTATAGCGCCCTCTGCCTTTCTCTATGTGAACTAATGATCAACACGTTACTATGTTTCTGCCATATTATTGGTTATTTTTTTGTATACGTCACCATACGTCACGGTATTGAAGGAGTCACCCAATCATGGATTAATATACGGACAATTACGTCATTTTAGTCAGCCAAGCTTACAAGTCTATTTTGATGAACGCCCTGTTCAACATGCTGCAGTTAATCATAGTGTAAATTTCGTAGATCCAGATAACAATGATGTTAGGTTAGGTTAGGTTAGGTTGAAAAACAAGAAAACCCGAGCCAACTTCTTTTTTGCACTTACTGTCTTTTATGCAGCTGAAAAATCTTAAAATCCGAGCCAACTTTTGCCAAAACTTGGCTCGGGTTTTTTCATTTTGGGGTTTTCTCAAGTTGAAAAACAATAAAACCCGAGCCAACTTTCATCATAAAAGCCATTATATCGCCTGTTTATGTCTTTAACCCCACATTTTCCCAGATCTTCATATTGGCGCCGTGTCTTAAGATCGTTGGATAAAGGGGAAAACGATTTTTGCGGAGGTTAAAACTAATGTCAATCACTATATATTGATGCAAATAAACTAAAACTAAAAACAAAATAATGAAAATAATTGGTGGGTGGTTTCCTTAATATTTTCCCCCTTTTCTTACGTGGTTATTGATCACTAGTCCCACATCAGGTACCAGCCCTTCTAGGGTCTTAAATATAAAACACGTACCGGGTATATCACTAGGTAACGCTCTCGTCGTCTCTGAAGGGAGTAGAGTTGCAACTCCTTCAGGCGTTCCCAGTAATTCATGTGTTGGAGACCCCAGATCCTGCTGGTGAAGGTCCTCTGTAGAGACTCCAGCTTGACGATGTCACCTGTCTTGTGGGGAGTCCATAGCTGGCAGCAGTACTCCACTTTTGGGAGGACCAGGGCCGGCAAGAATGTAGTTACCGGGTGTACCGCCCGTCTTGTTTACACTACGTGGACGCTCACCATCATGTTCCCGTCTATTTTGACTGCCTTTGGATACAAAAATACATTACCCTAACCAAACAACCTAACCTAGTATTATAGATTTATAAGTACCAGGTATTTATTTTATTATAAGTATTTATAGATGATTTATGTTGTATGTCGGTAGTGGTACACCTGGTAACTACATCCATCCCCCAGGGCCTTCCAGAGTGTCAGCATACAGGCCCTCTCTGGTTTGGAATGTCCTAGAATCCATCCTGTGAGTCTCCTAGCTGTCTCGGTGGTTAGATTGATGTGGCGAGATAAAGTTCCATCGGTACTCATTGTAACTCCCAGGTCCCGCACATGTTCTTTTCGAGTAATGGTTTCTTTATTGACCTGGTAGCTGGTGCCCTCTTTGATGGTTTGTAGAGGGCCGTACCTTAGCAATTCAAATTTCTCGCCGTTCATTATCATGTTGTTGGAATCTGCCCAGTCCAGAAGGCGATTCAGATCCTCTTGTAGCAGGGCCACATCGTCAGCTGTCTCTATCCTCCTCATTACTCTTGTGTCGTCTGCAAATGAGGTGGCCTGGGAGTGCTGGAGTTCATGATCAATATCCCCTATCATGATGAGGAACAGAAGTGGTCTAGTGCAGACCCCTGCGGAACACCACTTATTACTTCGCTTGGGTCTGAAAGGTGTCCTTGGACCGATACTCTCTGTTCCCTATGAGTTACGAAGCTGTGCAGCCACTTACCGAGGTTTCCTCCTATACCTAAATTTTTCAGCTTGTGTACGATGAGGCTGTGATCTACTTTGTCAAATGCCTTGGCGAAATCCAAGTACAGTATATCACATCGACGTTCTTGCCCTTGCTGATGTCTTCTAGTAGGGCCTCCTGGTGGGTAAGTAGCTGCGACAGACAGGATCGGCCCTTTCTAAGCCCATGCTGCCCCTCGTTGAAAGCGTAGAGATCCAATATTGGAAGTTAGGAGGTGGAGCGAGGGAGGCTGGAGGGGGGTTGGGGAAGTGGGTGCAGTGCTGCCAAATCCCGACCCCAATGAAATATAATATGTGCGGCAAAGTAAAGTTATATGAAGAGTTGGGTGTGTCGCTTTGTTTACATGGCTAGGCATGTAAAACCCCCCTCAACCTATTGTTGTATCCCACGGCAGTCAAAATAGACAGGAACGTGATTTTGAGCATTGAGTAATGTAAACAAAGCGGGCGATACGTCCCAATACTACATCCTTACTCTTTAGTCCTTACCATACTTTTTTTTGTTGAATACAGACTACAGAACCGTACAGTTAAGGTTTAGGTGAAATCACCACGGTTGACCTGGGGATCCACCACTTTTACACTTCCTCTCATAATTGAGGTCGGGCTGTGTGGTATAGGGTCCTAGGAGGCTCATCTGGCATGTGCTCAGCCTCCAGGATTTCATCTAGCCTCCATTTGGTCTTGAATGCTTCTGTACTGCACTCAGTCATGTCTCTAACTGATCTAAAACAACACCCAGCACACAATATCATGCAATTTTTTTTTTTTTTTTTTTTTTTTTTTTTTAAGAGACAATGAACGGAGGAAGGAAAAACACAGATAAAACAAAAAGGTCCATGTGCCTAAAGGCATCCTCCATTCATAAAATGTTTGTAACAACTGGATTTAAACATTTGTAGATTGTAAGTTTGTGGAAAGCAATTCGAGGGAAGTGAATTCCAAAGAGTAGTAGCTCTGGGGATAAATGAATTCTGATAAGCAGAAGTTCTGCATTGTGGAGGAGAAAGTGTAAATTCATGGGCGCTCTCAGCTGCCCTAGTTCTACGGGGAAAGATGTGGAGAGGCGGCACAATTGAAGCAAGTTCCTCGGAACAATTGCTGTGAAAATATCTGTAGAATAATGCAAGGGATGCAACGTTTCTTCGTATGGATAATGTAGGAAGGTCCTGTGTGATTGCAGGGTTATTGATTAATCTAATAGCTTTATTTTGAATTTTGTCCAACTGCCTCAATGCAACCACTCCACTTCCACCCCACAGAGGTGAACAGTAATCCAGCTGAGAACGCACATGACTTTTATATATTACGGCCAACTGCTCGTCAGTGAAGAATTCTCGAACTCTGTCCCAGTTTTTTAGAGGCATTCTTAGCAATGCTTCTAACATAATGTGTCCAGCTCAAGTTAGTAGTTAATGTTACACCGAGAATGTCAATACTAGGGGAAGTGGGAATATTTACATCATTAAAAAATATATGGGAGTCAGTGAGATTCTGTCGGTTAGAAAATTGAATGTACTTGGTTTGCTGTGCATTAAAGGAAACTAGATTCTCTTGTCCCCATTCATTAATTCTAGAAAGGTCCTGGTTCAGAGAAATTGCAGTGTTTATTTTTGAATTTATAAGATCGGGTTGGGTGAAAGAATTGGTAAATGTGAAGGAACTGTGGAGTGTTGAGTCATCTGCGTAGGAATGTATTGGATTATGAGTGGTAGATATGAGATTATTGATATGAATGAGGAACAGAGTTGGGGCCAAAACTGATCCCTGGGGAACACCAGCATTTATTGAGTGAAATTGAGAATAAAGGCCATCTACCATTACACATATTTTTCTGTTATGAAGATAAGAAGAAATTAGTGGAACTAATGATGCAAGGCCGTAGTGTGACATCTTCGACAATAAGGATTGATGCCAGACTCTATCAAATGCCTTTGATATATCCAGTGCTATTGTATGTGTTTCACCATGTTGGTCTGTAGCTTGGTTGATTTGATGCGTAAGAAGGCAAAGAATGTCTGCAGTTGATCGACATTGTCTAAAACCATATTGCCTATCACTGATTAATTTATTATTCTCCAGATGCTTAATTATGTGATAATTTAATATAATTTAAAAAACTTTGCCAAGAGTGGAAGTTATAGCTATTGGTCTGTAGTTTGATGGATCTGAAGAGGCACCTTTTTTAGGAACTGGATGGATGTTTGCTTCTTTCCAGGGTACTGGGAAGCATGAGGTATGAGTACACAGACGGAAATTTTTTGCCAATACAGGAGCGAGCACCAAGGAGCAATTCTTAAGTACTATTGGAGGAATTTCATCTGGACCAGGAGCCTTATCTACTGAGAGATTCTGCAAAATAGTTTTGACATGTCTGGTGTGGATCTTAAGTGAGGGAATTTCAGGCGAATTAAAATTAAGTACAGGGACATCTTGATTTATTTCATCTAAGGTTGAGTTGGTGGAGAAAATATCCGCAAGAAGGTTAGCTTTACCTCGTGGGTCACTTACAAGATTGCCAGTCGGAGATTTTAATGGTGGAATGGATGAAGCAGTAGTGAAGTTGGATTTGAATGAGTTAAGAGTAGACCAAAATATTTTGTTATCATTTGGATTATTTAGAAGTTTATTTGCCTGCTTATGGAGAAAGTTTGATTTAGTTAGGTTTAATACAGTTTTGGCATGATTTCTGATGTTTCGAAAGTAATTAAAGGCTTCATGTGTGTTTGATCTTGTGTATGCATTGTAGGCTATTGCTTTTGTTCAGTTACTCTAGCACAATTATGGTCAAACCATTTAGGTGAATTAGATCTTTTACTGTACTTTTGATGAGGAATGAAAGTTTCCATTCCAATTTTTACAAAATCTTGTATGTGGCTCAAGGTGGAGTGTGCATCATTAGAAAAGAAAGAGGTCCAGGGAATATCAATAAAGAAACTTTGAAGACCCTCCCAGTCTGCCCTATCGTAATGCCATTTAGTCACCAAAACAGGTTCAGAGTGGGAAGGTGTGGTAGGTGATAGACAGGTGGCCTGTATCAGACAGTGATCAGAAGATCCAAGCGGGGACCTCACTGTAACATCATAATTTTCTGAATTGGTTGTTAAAAATAAGTCCAGTAGGTGGGAATTATGATTAGGATTATCTGGTACACGGGTGGTGGGTTGGTTGACTAGTTGAGTGAGATTAAATGAGTCTGCAAATAGCTCACATTCAAGACCAGCATCATCAGTCCTGGCTGAATGAGTGAGCCATTCAACATTATGGACATTAAAATCACCCAACACAGTGATTTCAGAAGAAGCATTTAAGTTGAGGACACTGAGTTGTGAGGACAGAGAATCAAAAAGACTTTGCTCTGGAGGAGTATTTGGGGAACGGTAGATGCAACATATGTATTTAAATTTACCAGCAGAAATTAATTTGTATATAGAATAATCAAAATAGGGACAATTGAAACTAGTAACCTCCTCCAGGGAAATTTCAGATTTTGCGAAGCAACATACACCACCTTTAGGTCTGAAATTTTGGAGCAGTTGATAACCTGGAAAATTAAATCTAGATGTGTCAGATGTGGATGTTACTTGAGTCTCTGTCAAAAAATACTGTCATCTCTCCCTCCCTGCCCACCCTAAACCAGCTTCCAAGTTCCAGAAGCACATTCATACTCGTATCTCTCGCCATTCCATCCAATCACTCAACGACAACACGCAGTTGCAGGCACAACCTCCCGAAATACATCCTTCTGAATTCTCCCTTCATCGCGAGGACAAAGTCTACCTGGCCAGTCTGAGATGTGGGCACCATCCAGCTCTTCTGAGCTATCAGAAGAGACTGGATGGCTCCGTCGATGACACCTGCCCAGGATGTAAAACAGCACCCCATACCATTAAGCACATCATAGAAGACTGCATTCCACACAATCGCTTACGCCAACAACATAATCGTCACTCCTTGAGAGCCCTGTGGGAAAGCCTGATCGTGGCCATGGGCTGTTCGGCCAGGCAGCCTAGGGAACAACAATGACAACAACAACTGATCTATGGAGACAGTTGAAAAGCCCGGCTGCCTGGGTCCAGTGCTATTGAAGCTTTCTGCCTGGATTGTCTTCAGCCTTTACATACATACATACAAGTTTAACCCCTAAAAATCGGGTCCTTTTGTAACTACTACCTGCCAAGCGGGCAGATTTACCCTAAACGAGCTTCATTCCATGCTATTTTTAATGCATAAAGAAGAGCCAGAGCGTAATACAATTATGTATCCGTGAAAGGGCGATAATAGAGCTTTCCAATGACACCTGAACCATCCTTGTACGACCACGGGTTCTCTTGCAACGATGTTGCTACACGAAGGGAAAAAACTTAAAATACAGTAATTTCCTCAGTTTTTACCCTGTCTCGTGGGACCAGGAATGTGTAGATGTGTGGTGGGGGCCTCAGTGGCGGGACTATGTCCATGCCGAACGGTCAGAGCCCGCCTGCGGTCCTCCCACCGCGTGGACTCTCTCTCAGAGCTGATAATGTGCTCAACATCTCATATGACTTAAGGCGGGACCCGCTGTTTAGGCTATGGTTCTCTAACCGACTTAAGGCGGGACCCGCTACTATAGTGTTAAAGACCGTTTGTCCACAGAGACTGTGGTTACAGTCTCACGTCCTAAATGGCAGCTTTCCAGGCGACCCTGTCAAGGGCTGCCTCTGTTGTCAAGTTCTTTATTTTGAGATCGGACCGGTGTACCCGAGCCCACGTCATTCTAGGTCCACCCCTACGCGCAGCTCCCCTCACGTTCATAGTCCGGCATTTCTTCACTCAGTTCTGATCAACCATTCTCTCCACATGTCCAAACCAACCAAGTCGGCTCGTGCGCATCACTTCACTGACACTCCTAGGCCCGAATTCAGAACAGTGGTTTAAACCTCCTCGCTGGTTTAAACACGAGATTGAAACTCAATCCAGGACTATCGGTATTCAGAATAAAATCCTGAGCCGCTTCTCCAGTCAATCCGCGGATTACTCAATCCGAGGTTTAAACCTGCGGGAGAGTAGGTTTGAAGTTAGATCGAAGTTATAAAAACCTCAAATTACTTATAATAGCTTACACTAAACCATAAGGAATCCATAATATAAATTAATAAAGACTGGCACTGACTATTTGCAGTCATTCTAAGCAAGGATTTATATAAATAATGGATGACAAGTGTAAGAATGTATCTCGGGCAGTCAATCGGAGGTTTAAACCAGCGGGAGGCTTGACAGACGATCGATCGAAGGCTTCCTACTCGCAACTAAAATGTCTTATTATTACTTCCAACTAACACAAACTGTCATTAAACCGATTCTATTATATTGTAAAAAACGGCAACAATTTTTACATTACGTTGGAAATTGTTTAAGCATACGAACAAATAAATAATAAGTGCCAAGGGAAAAAAGCATCGCCGTAGCCTAATCACTGATGTGGTTATTCGATAATAGTTGTAAGTGTCTTGATAACCTGAGATGCCTCTATGCTGAATAAAAGTAATTTTATAATTAAATGTCCACGAACATATATTATATATGTTAGTATTTTATTAGTTTATCATAGAACCAATAGTACTAGTTCACTACATGTTGCACAACAAATAGACTATAATTATTCACTGTATCCATGCAGTTATTAATCCTTTGTACTAATTAAAATATATAGCTTATATAAATAAGGAATCACAAGTGAACCATTGTCTTCAAATGCATTTAACAAGTAGCCTAGGATAAGAGAGATAATTTGTATGAGTTGTTTTTTCCATAGCCTAGTAGGTTGCAATGCTGCATAGTTTAAATCACGAGTCACATTGGTAACGGTTTTCGCTTACATACTTAATGGTTACAAATTATTTCAGTTGAGCTATTTATCCTACTAGCAGGGGTACCCGGAGTTGCCCGGGTTTAAATTCTACCATAATCACCATCACTACTACTACCACTACTACTACCACTACTACTACCATAATCACCATCATCAATCACTACTACCACAATCATCACAATACTACTACTACCATAATCACCGGCCTCGACCTCCCTGTGCCTCATTAAACGGCGACCTCGATTTCGGCCGCTAAATGACCTCCGATTTTGGATCTGACCTCATCCGTACCCCCATTTTGAGGGGCTGCGAACAACTTTCGTTCCATACACCTTTTCAATCGGAGGCCTCCTTCTGCCCCAAACGGCCATTTTTTTCATTTTGTTTTCAATTTCGGCCTCGAAACGACCTCTGATCGTGGCCTCACCCCCTCTATGACCTGACCCAGGTCAATTGACACCCACATGCAAAGTTTCAGCTCCCCAGGTCCAAAACTGCGGCCGCCTATTAAGAACACACAGACAGACAGACACACGAACTGATTTAATAATATAGATTACTAGCAGGGGTACCCGGCGTTGCCCGGGTAATCACCATAATCATCATCACTACTACCACCACTACTACTACCATAATCACCATCATCAATCACTACTACCACTACTACTACAGTACTCCCTCGAATTTTGCGAGAATATGGTCGACATTGCAGCCCGCAAAATTCAAAATAGCAAATTTCAAATAAATAACCTTATGGGATTAATTGAATATGGTCGACATCTCATCATCGAGGGCCTATTTTTTGGTGATTTTCGTCCTTGTTTGTACACACATTATGACACATACACTTAATTATACATCCTACAATAAAGAAAAACACAGAAATACAGATTCAGGGGACCCAGGGCACAGGTAACACTTCAATTTTGCCCAAGGAAGTCGATTATGCGAGAGCGTGAGAACATAATAGGAGCGTGGGAGAATCTATAACAGTAAACAATGGGCCGCAGGGCGGCCCGACGTCACGACCCTCATACCCCTCCCCCCCGAAAACTAGTGCGGAAACCCCGTATCATTGGGCGCCACCCGCAAAACTCAAGTAATATCGCACATATCAAGTCCCGCAAAAATTGTCAAATCTTGGGTCCCGTTCGTAAAATCAAAATTTCGCAAATTTGAAAGACGCAAAATTCGAGGGACTACTGTACTACTACCATAATCACCGGCCTCGACCTCCCTGTGCCTCATTAAACGGCGACCTCGATTTCGGCCGCTAATGACCTCCGATTTTGGATCTGACCTCATCTGTATCCCCATTTTGGGGGGCTGGGAACAACTTTCGTTCCATACACCTTTTCGATCCGAGGCCTCCTTCTGCCCCAAACGGCAATTTTTTTCAATTTTTATCAATTTATTTTCAATTTCGGCCTCGAAACGACCTCCGATCATGGCCTCGCCCCCTCTACGACCTGACCCAGGTCAATTGACACCCACATGCAAAGTTTCAGCTCCCCAGGTCCAAAACTGCGGCCGCCTATTAAGAACACACACACACACAGACAATCGAAAATATTATATAGATATACATGTGTCCAATTGAGGGAGTATTAACAGTGTTGAGCATGCGGTGGATGCAGTATCTTAAGTAAAGCTTGACTTACTGTACCTAATGTAGCGGCCTACAGTATTTGGTTTAGCATTTTAGTCATCAATATCACTCTTAAATGTATTAATTGATAGATTATAAGTCGAACCACGGAGTACACATTAGTTCTGCATTAATACATAAGCCAATATCAATATTTCGAACTGTAAATACACTGAGAGTGCTTTCTTTTTATGATTAGCTTGGTGACTTCAAATGTATTTATAACCTATGGTTGCCATGCAATTGGTTTGGATAAATGGAGCAGTTGATATCCGTACATGTAGAAATCAATGAACGTTTATTTGTTGATAATTGATTACAAAACAAAAATAACAGGTTGCAGTTTATCACAGTACTGGAGTTTGGCAAAGCTCGATTGATTGTATTTTTCCTCTGAATAGGCTACTTGCCAATATCCAACAGTAGGCCTATCTTTCATGACATACACGTACTGTACATATATACTCGTAAATTAAATATTATGTCCGATATATGCCATCATCTATATGCCCAGATACATTTTTAAATTTTCGAAACTCTCAAAAGCTTGAAGTAACTGACATAAATAGGAGGAAAGTAGCGACATGTCAGTAGTAGGCTACTCCTACAGTATAGGCTACCCGGTACTGGATCATTTCTAATTCTATATACATATTTGTTTAATGTGTACTCTCTTGGTAAAACAACTTATTATAGTATATAATTTATTTTGTGAATTGGTAATTACAAACTAGAATTCACCTGAGCGAAAGCAAAAGACGAAAATAAGGACATATATGGATACAATGGCTCGTTCGTGTTCTTATTGGCTGACTGCATTCCTTACGGCACTGTGATTGGCTGTTGCAAACCTTTGACTTGAACAGAGTTTTAAGCCGTGGATTACTCGATCTCGATCTTAAGCCTGTGTTCTGAATACGGATAAACCTTTGTTTTCGATCCAGGATCGAGTAATCTCAATCCCAGGTTTAAACCTGCTCCGAAATCCGAGGTTTAAACCGGTGTTCTGAATTCGGGCCTTAATGCCTAGACGCCTTCTCAATTTCTCACTCGATACCCTGTCCTTAAGATTAACCCCACACAATCCAAATCACCATTCTCTTCTCATTCCGTTCCATTCTATTGACATCCTCCGCTTTAATCGGCCACGTCTCCGAGGCATAGGTCATCGCGCTCCTAACACACAAGGTATGCTCCTTCCCTTTAAGGTGGGGTGGGAGCCCTCTCATGGTCAGGAGTGGCAACAGCTCTCTAAACTTTCCCCAGCCACTTCTGACTCTAGCAATGGATATAGCTTCAGCGCCAACTCCGGCGGAAACCGTATCGCCCAGGTAGCAGAACTTATTCACACACTCCAGCGTTACACTATCGAAATCAACACTGACTGGCGGGTCATTTAATACAAGATCTCCCTTGCACACTGCACATTCAAAGTCTATGATTCATGTCAAAGGTCCTCTAGCTCCACTACATCTCTTGTGTACCCAGTCACTTCAGAGTACAGATGCAACATTGAATTGAATTACTTCCCACACCCTTCCCACATACTGCGCATGGATAGTTGCCGCTTCATTCATAGTTCCACGCCCTACTCCACTAATCATGACCTTTGTTTTATCTATGTTAACTCTTAGACCCTTATTTGCCATACCTTCGCTCCATCTTTTGAACTTCGCCTCTGCTTCCTGCACACTATCCGCGATAGGAACTAGATCACCTGCATATAACATCTCCCATGGGAGTCCTGTCCTAAAATCCCTTGACAGAGCCTCCAGGACTAAAACAAACAGTAATGGGCTCAGAACTGAACCTTGGTGAACTCCAACTTTCACTGGGAACTCTTCGCTCAGGCCCCCGTTTACTGTAACTGCTGCCCCTGACCCCTCATACATTCTCATTATCACACGCACCAGCCACTCTTCTACTCCGAGTTTTCTCATAGCCCGGGTTGCTAACTCTGCCACATTTATCTGGAAGTATGGCAATAGAAGTTAGTCACTGGCGAGGCGGCTAGCCTCGCACTGACGATCATTTGGTACAGGGTTGTGAATGGGTTGTGAGGGAATAGATGGCATGCAAAGGGTAAGTAAAGTTCTAATGGTGTTCCTTCCTACTGGGGGAAGGTAGGCTGGATAGGAGTTATACAAAAGGTTTGAGAATGTTAGCAACGGAAAAATTAAGGATATTCAGGAGGTATGGTGGAGAGGCTAGGTCGGAAAGGAGTCGAGGAGCGTGGGGGGTTAACGAGAGGGAGAGGGTTAAGGGGGGCTACGTGGAAGTTTGACCCTAAGGTCTATGGGCGTAGGGGTGGCATTAGACTACAGTGGGTATCGTAGCTTGGGGGTTAATGACAGGGAAAGTATGTTAGCCAAACGCTACCGGGGGATGAGCAATATGGGGTGGTATATGAGTCTGGAAGGGATAGAATCATGTGGACTGTGGGGCTGTGGGGAAGAGGAGGTTAACTGTAGGTGTGCTTGACTGTGGATAAAAGTAGAGAAAAACATGGTGTATTATCACTCGTCAACACGATGGTTATGGACACTGTTAATCTGACACTATTTCTTGCTGACCTAGTTGTTCCTGGGAACTGCGTTTTCTATGACATATACACCAAAGAAAGCAGCATTTCGTAGGGGTAGCTTCGGTATTGTTTCATGGTGAAAATGCGTCGAGACAATGGTAAAAGAGGGTTGTATATACAATCTCTGGTTGGGGTAAGAATTAGAGTTACTGTATGGTGGCTAACATCTTCAGCCATTTCTGTCTAGGTCTTACAGGAACGATGGTTATAATTATATACACTGGTGTACCCGTGGGTATCATCGTTTCTTATCAATTAGGACATGGGGTTTTAACATACTACTTCTCGGATGGAAAGAACATACATAGATTTATGGGGGCGGTTGGTGTTCAGAAACTTAGTCTGGCAAGACAGGGGGTTAACATATTACTTCTTGGATGGAAAACACATACATAGATTTAGGCCTGTCTGAACTGGTTGGCATTGGCTCAACCTAGGGACAGGGCATGGGTGTATTAACCTGGGAAGAATATACATAGATTTATGGGGGCGGTTGGTCTTCAGAAACTTAGTTTGGCAAGACAGGGGTTAACATATTACTTCTTGGATGGAGAAAAACATACATAAATTTAGGCCTGTCTGAACTGATTGGCATTGGCTCAACCTAGGGACAGGGCATGGGTGTATTAAATCAGGGTGTATTCATGTTCATCATCATGTAGGTAGAGGTGTAGGACACGAGGGGTAGTGTATACGCGAGGTGGGGGAAAGGTCAGTGGTTAGAAGGGATAGGCAGGTGTGGCTTGGAGCTGCTTAGCCCTGCAGGCTTCGGCCTGTCTTAACTGGTTGGTTTGGTCACCTGGTCCTTTCGTTCTGTGGGCCTTTCCTTCGGGTGTTTCTATTCCCGTTTCCTGGTGGTGTTCGCTCGTGGCTTCCGTGGTGGGCTTCTCGTTCTGGGGCATTTTACAAGATATCACAAAATTTGTCTTTAACCCCAGAAGGCCGATACACTACTCAAATAGCACGGCTTTAAATAGCCTTTAAATAGCCTGCTGATGGCTGCTATTTACTTGTATGACGTCACGGTACTTTTGCGGTAATTTTCACCGAGTTCCAATATCATCGAAACTACCGTGATGTCAACACAATGGGTTTAAGGAAATTTACTATGGCAAAGGTGCGTAAACACGGAAAATCACGGAAAAGTTACCTCACGAAAACAAGCAATATCTCAGTAACTACTGGGCCTATGGAGCTGAATTTTTTTACGAGACAAAAGCTGAAAGTGACCTCTCTCACGTGGTTTATGACTCATTTCTCTATCTTTATTCTTTGATTAGCTATTAAGCCATAAACACTACCGAAAATCGCCAAAAAAATCCGGCCTCCTCGGGTTAATGGCGGCCATCTTGGACGCCATCTTAGTTAAAGTCTAATATGCAACTGCTTTGAACAAAATTACCTTCACTTACCACGTTAGAGCCAAAAAAAATGGATTGGACAGTATTCATGTCTTTTTTCTTTCAATTAACTGACCCATAACAGTAGGGCTCAGTCAGATGTGTCGGCCATCTTGAAAAATGGTCGCCATATTGAATTTTGCGTGGCCAGCGGTATGTGCTTTGAAAGTGAGCTTTGAAGAATACCTGTACCAAATTTCATGCTTGCATCACCATTTGAACGATTGTTTCACTTATCTGCTTCACTACTGCTCCAGAGGGCGCGATTAAGGCTAGGTCATCAGCATACATGAGATGATTTACAATGGTGCTGCCAATACAGCACCCAGTGCGAGTCTTGTTCAGCTCCAGACTAAGATCATCCATGTAGACGTTGAAAAGATACGGAGACAATATCCCCCCCTGCCTAACACCATTGGTTACGGCGAAAGAGCCTGACAGGATGTTGCCCCATCTTACACACATTTTTTGATTAGCATAGCAGAAAATAAGTATCCTAACAATATAGCTAGGCACTCCCCTGTTAACTAATTTTTCAAATAAGGTTTTGTGACACACCCTATCAAAAGCCTTACTTGCATCAAGAAAACAAGAGAAAATTGAGCTATTTAGTTTGTTGTATGTATCAATCACTTCTTTCAGCACATATATGCATTGGTCTGTGCCGTGATTTTTCTTAAAGCCAAACTGATTGCTGCTGGTGACAATATATGCAGACATTCTTTCTAGCATTATCATTTCAACTACCTTACTCACCACACTAGCAAGTGCTACTGGGCGGTAGTTGTCTTTAGCTGTAATTTTACTTGATTTAGCGGCTTGCTTGGTGTAGTGACTAGCGTCTCGGACTTCCACCCAGAAGGCCCGAGTTCGCGCCCACGCTCGGCGCATTAAAGATTTTTCACAAGCACTGAGTCGTTACCATCCCTCATGAGCAAAGGGATGGGGTAGTAGTACAGGACCCCAATGGAAATACGCCTAATCGGCCTTATTGAGCTATCCTTAGCTAGCTTAGCATGCGCTAGCTTTAAGAACTATTATTATTATTATTATTATTATTATCTTTAATGACAGGAACAAGTATTACGGATATCATAGACTCCGGCAGGACACCATGCGTAAATAGACTGGTGATGCAAGAACTAAGTTTATCTATTAACAACTTATCTGCATATTTAAGATGTTTTGCATATATACCATCCAGCCCACAAGCTTTGTTTAGGTTAAGTTTTCTTATGGCATTCTCAAGATCACTTTCAGTCACTTTAATGTCTTCATAATTACTATCTTTCACATATTGAATTGCACCATTAGTAGACCTTTGGTTTACACTGTTAAGTAGTTCCTTAAAATGAGTTTTCCATAAGTCAGCTATGTTCTCTTCACCCGTAACCCCCTCAACACTGACAGGTAATGGTGTGTTACAATTTTGCATGGATCTGATGTCCTTCCAAAAACAGTTAGTATCCTTTTCTGCCAGACTCTTTGCAAGGGCTTCCTTCCTTAATTGGTTTTCATTTTGCTTAATAAATCTAATGGCATATTTGGTCCTAGCCTTTGCTCTTTTGTGAAGTTCAAATATAGGCCCCTGTCTGGGCTGACCTACTTCAAGCCAATGAGACCTAGCATCTCTGGAGGCCTGATACAGGTCAGCTACATAGTCTTGCCAACCTGGCTTATTGAATGAGGACTTATATTTATGGCTATTAAAAATACTTTCCCCCGCTTTTGATAAAGAATCTATTATACTATTGTAAAATTTAATAATGTCCTTTCTGTGTTGTGCATCACTACATTTTGGATCCCTGCATTGTGCTACACCATTACCATCATATTGCACCCTATTTAATAAGTCTTTGGTTTTATCACAGTACATTTGGCACTCTTCATTTGAGATTACATTCCATGGAACTTTTGCCTTGATGCTATTGCTAGTTTCTGTTATTTCCGGTGCCTTATTAATTTGGATTGTTAATTCTATAGGTATGTGGTCGTCATCCGTAATGTCGTATGTTATGGCCATTTCTGAGATAGAGTCATGAAAGTCAGAGCTAGAGATTGCATGATCAAGCCACGACCTGGTCTCCCACGCTTCACTAACAATATGTATAGCTATTTTCTGGAAGCAGGTTTTTGGAGGACAAAATTAAACCTTGCTCCTCACAAAACCTTAACATATGTTTAGCAAACATGGAACCACCCAACTCGTGAGGGGTAGCATTCCAATCACCTACCACTGAGTAACACGTTATCTCTAATTCAGAAATTAGGCCACCAAGCTCCCCTAACTTTTCCAAATAAAGTTCTTCATTTTCTGCACACTGATACGGTAAGTAAACACAAAATATTGCAAATTTTCTGTGTCCCACTTCCAGCTGTATTCCCGCACACCAGCTTAAATTTGTCTCAATGGTTTTAATTATAGGTATGAAGTGATAAGAGGACTATGGAAAGGGATTGGGGTACCAGCAATAATGCATGGATTGGAGGCTATAGCTTGCACTGAGGAGGAGGTTGAGAGGCTGGCGAGGGTACAGAACAGAGTTGGTAGACTGGCACTAGGAGCAAAAACATGGACGGCAGTGGAGGCAATTAGAGGGGATATGGGTTGGAGCACCTTCAGGGAAAGAATTAGGAAGGCAAAATTGAAATACAAGATTAGGTTAGAAAATTTGGAGAACAATACCTGGATTAGGAGAATCTATGAGTGGTCAAGGGATAAGAGTAGGTGGGGAGGGGAGTGCAGGAGAAAGCTAAAGAGAATAGGGATGAGACAAGAGAGACCAGGAACAGAATGGAAAGAAATATTGGGTGGAGATACAGTTGGAGAGGGAGGAAACATTACAAAGATAGTCGAGAAGAGAATTCAGGAATGGGGGCTGTTTTGCCCGGTCCAAATTGGAACGCGAGATATTCTGAGTGCAATGATTAACTCTCTAACTGGAGAAGTATACCTTTAACTTTAATAAAGAGACAACACGGCAGGAGAATAATTACACAGGCGACAAGACTTAGTTAACATGGGTTTTATTCACTTTACACCTGGTTCATAGAGGAGCAATATATTTAATTCTGGAACCTGAGATCATCAAAATGGCAACAATGGTAAATAGAGCATACAAATAATAATATGATTAGCAATTATAAGGCAAGAGTCGAACAATGGGTCCGGACTCAATTTAACAATAACTCCTCGGATACAATTATAGAGTATCCAAAATAGTGGAGGCTTACCTCCCACTCAACTAGATCTCAAGCAAGATCTCAGCAAGGTAACAAGAGTGCAGTAATGGCAGATGTCGTCTGGATCATACTATGATGTCCCCGGCAATAGTGACGTTAACTGACTCTAAAGCAACAATGACCAAGTGGTCATCAACAATAAGGTGGGCTCTGAAAGGCTCACAAATGAACTGAATTCTACAGGTGTGCTAGATCTCACCTGGCAAGATTATTTATTCTAAAACTACTTGTGTGGGCAACTAGCAAGATGCGGAAGGCTGATACAACAATCGTCGGGAGCTGAGATAGAGTGAGATCTATTCGAGTTATGAACCTGACAGAATGTTAAGTGAATGAGGCTAGAAGTTATACAAGGGAACAAGGTTACGTGTAAATATGTGTGTATGTCATATGCTGTGGGTCTTATATAGGCGCGTCCCCTCTGACGGGCTATGGGAGACCAATAACCCGGGAATGTGCGGATATAAGGATCCCCTGATAGTTATGTCTAATGTGTCCCGGCAAGTGGGCAGATTAACGTCAATTTACGTAGAGAGAGGAAAGCCCTCTCGCAAGACGCTATTTAGTGAGAACCCCTGAAGATAACTTCAACCACTACCCTGAGACAACTCTATACCCATAAACCATAATAAGGCACTTAAAGGAGAGCTGGAGTGAAGAGGTGCCGTAGATCGAGGGAGAATCCAGTGGTCCAGGAGGGCAGCTGGGGCGTGGTACTTCCGGATGTTGGTCCGGGATTAGGCTGCACTCCTACGTCCTTACAGCTCCTTGCTCCTCTGCGCCTACCACGGGAGGCACCCGGGTTCCTCTTGCACTCCGCGTGAGCAGGGACTTACTAAGAGTATGCCGGAGTTTTGCTACAGGGTTTGGTGGGGGGTTACGGCGACTAGCATAATGGTCTGTATAGAGTTTCAAGCAGTCTATCCAGTGACACTATGGTTAGTCTAAGGTTTGGGACAATTAAATTACTCCCTTGCAACTCCTCTGGAACCACAAGACTAATACAGTAAATAGAGGCCAGTGAAGGTGGGGCCCAAAGTGGGTTGCACAATCTAGTCCTCTTCCTGAAGGGGGGAACCCGACCTGGTCGTCTCTAAGTACTGCACTATCCTTGTAATCCCTTGAAAGGAACAAGACAGGAATCCTTATTCACTTGGTCTGGGCACAGCATCGAAGGCCAGGAAGGTGGGGCCCAAAGTGGGTTGCACAAGCTAGTCCTCTTCCTGAAGGGGGGAACCCGACCTGGTCGTCTCCGATCACTGCACACAGCTTCAAGTGTGAACACCAGCTATTCTGGCTGCTTTTGTCTCTGGAACCACAAGACTAATACAGTAAATAGAGGCCAGTGAAGGTGGGGCCCAAAGTGAGTTGCACAATCTAGTCCTCTTCCTGAAGGGGGGAACCCGACCTGGTCGTCTCTAAGTACTGCACTATCCTTGTAATCCCTTGAAAGGAACAAGACAGGAATCCTTATTCACTTGGTCTGGGCACAGCATCGAAGGCAAGGAAGGTGGGGCCCAAAGTGGGTTGCACAAGCTAGTCCTCTTCCTGAAGGGGGGAACCCGACCTGGTCGTCTCCGATCACTGCACACAGCTTCAAGTGTGAACACCAGCTATTCTGGCTGCTTTTACCCAGATAAAGAGATACCAAAGGCAAGCTTAGTTACTGATGTCCAGACTGGCTGAGTACTTGTGAATATTCTTGCCCAGACTTAAGGCGCCCGGCTTGAGAGGATCAAAGGCGCTGGGGTGGTGTCTGCGCGTGGTGGTTAGGTCCTTGTAGTCCTAGGAGTGGTGTGCCTGGACTTTTGGCTGGCCCTTGTAGATGTAGCTGGAGGAAGATTCCTCAGGGCAGATCTGTACACATTATGGGGTGATGGCTTCCTGGTGGGAGAGGAAGCGGATGAGTTTCTTACAATGGATGATGACTTATTCTGGGGGTTAAGACTTATTGTTGGCTGGAAGGATAGGCAAGTTTTGGTTTATGAGTGACTTTAACCCGGGACAATGGTTTAGATTGAATGGATGCAAGAGCATTAGGTTCCTTGATAGGGGATATGAAAGGCAATCTGGGGAAGAGAGGTTTTGGTTCTGAAAGAGCTTTAGGTTCTTTGATAGGGGATATGAAAGGTAATTTAGGAAACAACCTGGTACCACCTGTGGTTGTGTAGCTAGGTTGAGGAGTTACTGGGCTGGCTGATGGGGGTTTGTAATGGTTACCCCTGCGATGGTCATTTTCTTTGGCTCTGGTGGTTAAAGAAAATGACTTGCCGTGGGTGACTGGTGTGGTCCACTCGGGACGGACGTGTCCCACTTGTTCCACCGTTATCGTGGCGATATGGGCAGGGGCAGGGTTGTCGTGGGTCTGGATGGCAGGGGTAAGGCTGTCCGAAGGCTTAGTTGGCTCTGTCGCATGGCTGTGACAAGCTGGAGATGCGGTAACACCGTTCATAGACCGCATCTCACTACCGTCGGGCAGAGAAAAGTCCCGACCCCGGGACTCAAGGTGGTAGTGTCTAGAGGTAGCATCCTGGAAGACGGGGGTCAGGTGTTGGATGAGGTGGTGGTAGATAAACCCCCTGTTGTTCGGTGTGGCCCTCTGGTCTCCGGTGAGGGTGAGGAGAGAAGAGGAGTCGTAGTATCTCAGCTGGTCGAGAAGTTGGTGAGGTGATCTGATCAGGATGGTGGAGTCCTTCCGCACTAGGGCTATCTGGTCAATTCTCATATTGGTGAGAGAGGTCAGCGAGGGTGTCGTCGTGGTGGGAGGTGGGTGGTGAGTGAGGACAGAGATCCTGGCTGGGCCCTTGTCATTCGGTGGTGCGGACGCCGAAGTACCAGGCTGGGGGGAGGAGCTTGGAACCGGCTTGGTGACGTGGCTCCGGGCAGCTGAGTTTTGCCCTTTTCTTGTTCTTGGCTGGGAAAGGGCTGGTTCCCATTTGGTGGGTGGCTTGACTGGTCTCCCACAGCGGGTATGAGAAGGCAGTCTGGGGAAGGGGGGAGAGGGGGTGTGGTGTAATTCGATTTACGTTGGGTAGATTTGATTTACGTTGGGTAGGTTAGTTAGTTTTAGGCACATTGGGCGAACGAAGGGGGGTCGAGAGTAAACACGCGTGTGAGGATGGGGGTGCAGAGGTCGCAGGGAGCTCCTGTCGTATTTACCGAGTGTAGTGTTGCTGTGGTAGGTGAATAGATTCAGTCGAGGTCGGCGGTTCGTGTGGTCATCACCGTAGCTGTAGGTTAGGTCGGATTGTGGTTTGAGGTCGCAGTTTCTGGAGCGTTGACAACGTTGGATGGGGAACTGCTTGGCCTAGGCCTAGGCTAGCCTATACTGTACAGCGCCGCACAAGGATATTCTCACCGTGAGGTAAGGGTGCTAACGTTTTTGTATTTCAACCACAAGCTATCTAGGCGCATACTAGTCACCATGTCTGGAAAAGGGAAGGTGAGTAGTGAAATTATGAAGTTGTATGATGGTAAGGGCGACATGGTGGCGTGGCTAAAGAAGGCAGAGTTGGTGGCGAAACTCTTGAAATTTGACGACTTGGCTAGTTTCATACCACTGTACTTGGAGGGAGATGCGTTAGCCTTGTACCTCGAAATGAGTGAGGATGATCAATTAGATGCTAAGAAGATAAGTGCTAGATTGAAGGAGGCTTTTACACAGGGAATGTTTGAGGCATATGGAAGGCTAAAGAGGGTGACATGGACAGGTGAGGGGGTGGATGTCTATGCTAACGAGATAAGGAGGGTGGCAGGGCTAGCTGGGTGGAAGGGAGAGGGCTTGGAGAGGGCTGTGAAGCTAGCTTTTATAACTGGGTTTCCGGACAGGATATCGATGGAGCTGCAGCAGGTTAAGGACGTCGAGTCGGATTCGGTGAGCGTGAGTGAATTAATAGTTAGGGCTAGAGTATTGGCATCAGGAGGAAGCCGGGGAGTTGCAGCGGTTGCTACTGGGGGGCCGGAAGTGGAGGCAAGGTGGCAGGCTCCACGGGGTGACCCGAGTGGCAGGAAATGGGAGGCGCGTGGGTTCAAAGGTCGCTGCTTCAGATGTGGTGGCTCTCACATGGCAAGGGAGTGTAAGGAGCCAAAGCCAGCCATAACTTGCTATCGGTGTGGGAAGGAGGGTCACATAGCGAGCCGTTGCAACCAGGGAAACGGTCAAGGGGGAGCTGCTGCACCGGAAGCTACCCCTTTAGTCGAGTAAAGGCACTCCCAAGCTCCCTGCCAGTAGTGGAGGTACTGGTGGGGGGGAAAGGGGCAAGAGCCCTTGTGGATACTGGCTGTTCGACCACTGTGTTGGCCTCTCGTTTGGTAGGAAAGTGTGAGGGAGAGGACGCTAGGCTGGTCGGAGTCGATGGAAGAGAGATAAGGTGTGAGGGTGCCAGAGAAGTGGAGTTGACAGTGCGAGGAATCCGATTGTGGATCAGGGCCATAGTACTTGATACAGTAATTGATGGCATTGATGTAGTGATGGGGATGAATGTAATCAGCCAACTGGGTGGCGCTACGATTGTAGATGGAAGAGTACCGGTAACGTTTGGGAAGGTACCGGTAAGCCGTTCAACTGCCGAGAGTGGAGAGACCCAATGCGCTGTGGCCATAAAGTCGGAAGGGAGGGTTGTGAAGCTGCCTGAGACTGAAGAGCTGAAAGATAAGTTCACAAAGGCAGCCGGGGTTGTTGAGCCAAAGAGAGGGGTGTAGAAGCCAGGAACCGAATGGGGGGCTGATCCATGCAAGATTGAGGATAAGGATTTTGTTGCGGTATTTGATGGTAGGAAGTGGGTAGTCGAGTGGTTGTTGAAAGGAGAGTTGCCTGTTTTGAAGAACAAAGTTGGTTGCTATGAACATGCTATGAAAGAGGGAGTGAGAGAAGATTTTGACAAGGAGGTGAAGAGATGGATTGATGAGGGCATTCTGCTGCCATGGGGGGAGGAAGTGGGGAGTGGAGTGTTGCCGTTGATGGCGGTGGTTCAACCGACGAAAAACAAGGTACGGCCTGTATTGGATTTTCGTGAACTTAATACCCACGTGATGAGTCACACAGGTGATGACGTCACGGATGTGTGCGGCGAGACACTCAGGGAGTGGAGGCAGATGGGTGGGGCCTCGACCATTGTGGATTTGAAGTCCGCTTATTTACAAATTCATGTGACAGAGAAGCTCTGGAAGTACCAGCTGGTGAGATACAAGGGGAAGACGTATTGCTTGACGAGGTTGGGTTTCGGGTTGAATTCGGCTCCAAGAATTATGGCGAGGATACTCAAGACAGTGCTGGGGAAAACGCATAAGATGAAGGCTGCCACAAATTCATACATTGACGATATACTAGTGGATGAGACTGTGGTGACGGCAGCCGAGGTTGTAGAGCACTTGGCTAGGTTTGGATTGGCCACAAAGGAGCCGCAGCCATTGGAAGGGGGTGCGGCGTTGGGCTTGAGATTAGAGAGAGATAGAACAGGCGAGCTAGTATTCCAGAGAGGTAATGAGGTTCCGGAAATTAGGGAGAACTGGAGTAGGAGAGAGCTATTCTCAGCTTGTGGAAGGCTGGTGGGCCACTATCCCATTGCAGGATGGCTGCGGGTAGCATGTAGTTACGTTAAGAGGAGAGCGGAAGGTGCAAGATGGGAAGACAAGGTCGGAAAAGAGACAGTCACGATGATGCAAGATGTCATAGAAAGAGTGAGACGCGAAGACCCAGTGAGAGGAAGATGGTACACTCCGAAGTCGGAGAAGGGGGTCGTATGGTGTGACGCAAGTAGTATAGCGACAGGCGTGACATTGGAGATAGGTAATGTAGAAGTTGAGGATGCTGCGTGGTTGAGGAAGAAGCACGACTACAGTCATATCAACGTGGCCGAGTTGGACGCGGTATTGAAAGGTATCAATTTGGCCTTGAAGTGGGGTTTGCAAGAGATCGAGGTTCGAACGGATTCTGCTACAGTGTTTGGTTGGCTGAAATCAGTGGTGACGGAAGAGATAAGAGTTCGAACAAAGGGAGCCTCAGAACTGATTGTGAAGCGTCGTCTGGGAATTCTGAGGGAGTTGAAAGATGTGTATAGTCTGCAGTTGTGTGTAGTTTTTGTGCCATCAGAGAAGAACAAGGCAGATGCCCTAACAAGAGTAAAGAAATCCTGGATCGGGGTGCCAGAGGAGACAAAGGAGGCGGCTATGGTGTGCTGCATGGGAGCACCAAGTGTAAAGGAGCTACATCAAATGCACCACATGGGAGTCAACAGGACGCTGTTTATGGCAAGGAAGGTCGACCCTGCAGTCACGAGGGACAACGTTCGAGAGGTGGTGAGACGTTGTGACAGATGTCAGTCGATCGACCCTGCACCGAATGTACATGTGTCTGGGGAGATTAGAGTCGATAATGATTGGCAAAGGTTGGTGGTTGATGTGACACACTATCGGCAGGGGTTGTACCTATCTATGGTAGACTGCGGACCTGGGCGGGTGGCTATCTGGAGGGAATTAAGAGCAGAGAATGCGGAAGAGATTGCAGGTGTGCTGAATGAGATCTTCCTAGAGAGGGGCCCAGTTGATGAGGTGTTGATGGATAACGGTACTGCTTTTCGGTCGCAGGCTTTGAAGAACATGCTTGATAGGTGGAATGTCCGACGTTTCTTTAGAGCCGCGTATCGGCCAAGTGGGAACGGAATTGTGGAAAGACATCATCGGACAATCAAGGCGATGGCAGAGAGGGGGCAGGTAGCGCCTATGGAAGCAGTATATTGGTATAATATGTCCCCTAGGTCAGGTCAGGATGAGAGAACTGTACCACAAAGAGCAGTATTTCAGTATGAATGGCGACATCCATGTGCGGTGCCGATGGCCATTGGGGGGGAGGAAGGGCCTGCCTCTATCCAAATTGGGGAGGAGATTTGGGTGAAGCCCCCAAATGCAAAGTGTACATCCCAGTGGGGAGAGGTACTGTGACGGACGTGCATTCCAGGAATAACCTCAGTGTCGACGGGATGCCACGTCATATCTTGGACGTCAGAAGAGTGGTAGAGTCTTCAACTGATGATGAGGTGGGGGATGACGAGCAAGAAGAGGTAGAAGAAAACGAAGTGGTACCATGACGGTCGCAGAGAGAGAGGCGACGGCCAGGGTGGATGGGAAATTATGAGACGGGAAGTGATTGTGAAATGGAGTAGGTGGGATAAAGGGACTGCGCGATGTCCAACGTACCTTAGTAGTACTAGGGCGGTATGCCAATAGGTACGGTGGAAAACTACTATAATTTGTTGTTGTTTTTTTGTTAGATTGATCTTGAGATCAGGGGGGCGTGTGGTGTAATTCGATTTACGTTGGGTAGATTTTATTTACGTTGGGTAGGTTAGTTAGTTTTAGGCACATTGGGCGAACGAAGGGGGGTCGAGAGTAAACACGCGTGTGAGGATGGGGGTGCAGAGGTCGCAGGGAGCTCCCGTCGTATTTACCGAGTGTAGTGTTGCTGTGGTAGGTGAATAGAGTCAGTCGAGGTCGGTGGTTCGTGTGGTCATCACCGTAGCTGTAGGTTAGGTCGGATTGTGGTTTGAGGTCGCAGTTTCTGGAGCGTTGACAACGTTGGATGGGGAACTGCTTGGCCTAGGCCTAGGCTAGCCTATACTGTACAGCGCCGCACTAGGATATTCTCACCGTGAGGTAAGGGTGCTAACGTTTTTGTATTTCAACCACAGGGGGTTAATGGTGTCATTGGGCGAAATTTATGTATGGTTTTACGCGATGGAGGGGAAATAGATTTAGGAGAAGAAAGTAGGTTTTTAGAGTCAGGAGGGACAGGTGAGGGATTACAGAAAGGGGTTTTAGGGCGAAGACTGGGGGTGATAGGTAAAGCGGGGGGTATGTTGGTGAGTTTTGGTGGAGATGGGGGAAGGCTAGAGGAGGTATGGCTGGTTAATGGTGACTGGTCAGAAAGGGGTTGCTGAGGTGAAGTGAGGGCAGAGAGAGAGGGAGAGGTTTGAGTTTGGAGAGAGGGAAAGGACGGAGGTTTGAGCTTAGGGATGCGGGAAGGGGTGAAATAGGGTAGAAGAGGGGGGTGGCTGACAGGAGGTAAAGGAGAAGAGGGGGAGGTTTGAGTTTGGGTAGAGAGGATAGGAGGAGGTGGAGGAGGTTGGTGTTTAGGGAGGTGAGAAGGGGTGAACTGTGTGAGGCGAGTGGGGAGGGCGACAGGAGGCTGAGGAACAGGAGAGTTAAAGGCAGGCAAAGGAGAAATGAGGGGGGGTGTGAAAGGAGGCTAAGGAGGAGGTACGGAATGGGTGAGGGGGTCAGGTCTGGGAAGAAGGGAGGTTTGAGGGTGAAGATTTGAAACAGGGGTAGTACATTTAACATCCTGGTCTGGTTCAGCGACTAAAGTTACATTTTTGTTAAGAGGTTGGAACCTTCTGACAAATCTATTCCTATAAGTGCGAGATTCCCTGTGATAGTTAATTATGACCTGGAAACAGTTAGGAATTTTGAGGACCTCAAATGGACCCTTGTACCGTGGCTTCAGTTTGGAGGGTACAGGCAAGATGACTACCATTACCAGGTCGCCTACTCGGTGAGGGTTGTTTTTGGGGACTTCACCAGGCTGGAGATCTTGCGTGAATTGGAGCTGACGTAGGCGGTTTCTAAGATGGACGAGGTTGGTGTTTAGACCTGGCGAGGGCTCAGCAGGGGCAGCTAGGTGACGTAGAGGTATTAGGAGAGGTGGGCTTCCAAAAACCATCTCGTGAGGGGTGATCCCGTTGTCTCTGGGGCAGGTGTTTATTCCCCATTGTATGATGCGAACTTGGCTTGTCCAGTCCGAGGAGTTCATCTGTTGCAGGCGGGTCCGGATTTGATTGGCGATGGTTCGATGGGAACGCTCGCATATGGAGTTCCCTTTTGGCCAGTAAGGTGAAGAATGGCTAATGTGGAACCCGAATATTTCTGAGATCTGTGTCCAAATTTGTCCGGTAAATTCAGGGGCATTGTCGGAGTGGATTGCCCGAGGCAATCCAAAATATGGAAACACATGTTGTAATAATGCCTCTGTTACGGCCATAGCTGTGTGTTCTCGGGCAGGGCAAGCGATGACGTATTTGGAGTACGTATCCACAAAGGTGATGATGTAGCGGTATCCCCTGTCATTTTGCAGAGGCCCCATGACGTCAACTGCCAGAAGTTGCCAAGGTTTAGAAGCGATGAGTTTGCCGGAGGGTCCTGGAGTGCGTGTTTGATCTTTTCCCAGGGTGCAGGCGCGGCAGGCTTCGGTGATCTGTTTGTCAGTGGTGTATGGGCGAGGAGTCCAGTAGGTGTCCTTGAAGGTGTTCACCAATTTCTTCTGTCCTAGGTGGATCCCGTTGTTGGTGTGCAGGGAAGACATCATTTGCTCTGCATCTTCGGGGCCTAGTACAATCTGACCTTCGGGTGTGAAGAGTACGTCTCCCCTTCTTTGCAAGAGGCCAAATAGTCGGTTGGAGATCCAATTAGGTTTTTCATTCCAGAGGTACGCCTGTATGAGAGGGGGAGTGGTGGTAGGTGGGGGTCGTGGGTCTTGAATGGCTTTGAGTTGTTCTGGTGCAAGAGGTAGCCGGGATAGGGCGTCTGCATTGGTGTGGAGTTTTCCCGGCCGATAGGAGATTTCAAAGTCGAATTCCTCCAGTGACTCTCGCCAACGGACTGTCAGGGCGTTTTTAGTGTCTGATCTTCTGAGCCATTGTAGGGCTTGGTGGTCCATGATGATGGTGATTTTGACGCCCGCTAGGTAGGCCCGGAAGTGTTGGAGGGCCCAAACGATGCCTAAGCATTCTCTCTTGGTTACGGGGTAGTTGGTCTCTGCAGGGGTTAAGGTCCGGCTGGCACAAGCAATGATGTGCTTGCGTCCTTCTCGATTTTGGGAGAGGACTGCACCGACGCCGAGGAGGGACACGTCAGTGTAGAGTCGGAATGGAAGTTGGTAGTCCGAAAAAGAGACGACAGGGGCAGACACGAGCAGGTCCTTGAGGGAGTTGAAGGCTTGGATGCGGTCGGGGATCCACACAAAAGGTTCTTCTTTCCGGGTTAAGTCGTGCAGGGGTCTGGCAATTGTAGCAAAATTCTTCACGAATCTCCGATAGTAAGATGCTAACCCCAGAAAAGCCCTCACTCCTTTCACTGACTTCGGGGGTTGGATCTCTTGGATGGCTTGTAGTTTCTTTGGGTCGGGGGCGAGTCCTTCTTCGGATACCAGATGTCCTAGGAATTGTACCTGATGTCGAGCCATGGTACATTTGGTGGGTTTCAGTTTCAATCCGGCTTGCCGGATCCTCTGGAAAACTTGGCAGAGGCGCTGGAGGTGTTCTGCCCAGGTGCGGCCAAACATGATGATGTCGTCTAAGTAGGCCAAACAGGTTTCCCAAGTTAATCCCTGAAGTACGGATTCCATCAGCCGGGAGAAGGTGGCGGGACCGTTACACAATCCGAACGGTAGTACAGAGAACTCGTATAACTTTCCTTGACTGGTGGAAAAAGCCGTCTTTTCTTGGTCTGCGGGGGCCATGGGGACTTGCCAATACCCTGATTGCAGGTCCAGAGTGGAGAACCATCTGGCCCCTAGTAGGGAATCTAGGAAGTCGTCGATGCGGGGCAGAGGGGTGGCATCCTTGATGGTGACATCGTTGAGTTGTCGATAGTCGATGCAGAAACGAGAGGACCCATCCTTCTTCTTGACCAGTACCACTGGGGAGGACCAAGGGCTAGTTGAGGGGTTGACGATGACTGCTTCTAGCATTTCTGCAACTTGTTTCTGTTCTTCTTGGCGCTGAAGGGGGTTCTTTCTTCGTATAGCTTGTCTCACTGGGGGTCCGACAGTATGTATGTGATGTTCTAGTACATGGGTGTGGCCTACATCTTGGGAGTTGGTGGCGAAGATGTCCTGGTATTCTGTCATTAACTGACACAGATCGTCCTTTTGCTGAGGGGTGAGGTGAGCAGGAATTTCCGGGAGTGATGGAGTTGATGAAGGAATGGTGGTGGTGGTAGGTGAGGGCTGGTCATCGTAGGTCTCCAGTTCTCCAATGGTGAGGCCCCTGGGTAAGGTGATAGGGTGGTCGGAGATGTTGGCTATACGTACTGCGTTTTGTTTTAAGATGGCAGGTGCAGTGAGGCAATCCCTGTCAAAAGGGCTCTGAAGAGAAGGAGTGTGAATGAGTTCTCCTGTCAGGGTTGGATGGATGGATACCCAATGTTCATGATGTGGCAGCAAAGTGATGGGTTGAGTGGTGATGGCCGCTGCAACACAGATGGCTTTCAAAGGTTGAGGGGGGTTGTGGAGCGGTGTTGTAGTCTTCGGAGTGGTGAGTCCTGGGTGGTCGGTGGAAAATAGCAATCTTCGTTCCACACACTGGATGGTAGTGAGAAGATCGAATCCCAGGTATCCGTCGTAAGTGGTCTCTTGGGAGGGAAATACCATGAAAGCGTGGTGATGGCCGTGGTTGGGTTGAGGGGTGGCCACATATAGTGGTGCAGTGATGCCAGTACTTGGAATGAGGTTGTCGTTGGCATCAATAAGGGTGGTGGAAGAGCGTTGAAGAGGTCCAAAAGTGTTGTGATGTCTCTGGTGATATGAGGAAAAAATACATGATTTTGAGGCTCCGGTGTCGACGAGTAGTCGAGATTTGACTCCTTGGATGGTGAGGTGGGTGTAAATGGGAGGTTTCATCATAGTAGAGCTATCCTTATCTCGAGCCCCCGCCAGTCTCCAAGTTGGTGGGCGGGGCGGTCTAAAAACCCGGTCGGATGACTTCCGGCTCGACTGTGCTGTGGTCGTCCGAGTCACCAACCTCTGCAGCTTCCTCGCCGTGGTCATCAGCTCCTGCAGTGCCGTCCTCCAGGATTGTGGCAACTCGTCTGGATGGTTTCAACCAGGGAATCTGTCCCCAGAATAAAGGAATCCTTGAGCGCTTGGCCAACAATTCGGAGAAGGAACGTTTCAGCCCGTTGATAGGGCACTGGGATCCGCAGGGCTTCCAATCTCCAGGCTTGATCCTGGCCCACTCTTCTGGTTTATCCGGGCTGCGGTTGGGGTAGAAAATTGGTCCGGAAGGAGCTCCTTGGGGTTTAGTCGGAGCTCTGTTGATGCTGGCGATTTTCCCTTGCTCCCGGGACTTCTGCAGGGCAGAAGGCGGCGTATGACAGGGAGATCCGCGTCATATCCGGCCGGTTCTGTAATGGCGAAGTGGTCCCGGACTGCAATAGGGAGGATCCTCATGAGGGTACGTCGGACGTTTTCTTTCTTCTCCGCAGCTGTAGCCGTCGTAAAAGCGGTGGAAGCCAGCCTGTTGAGCTTGCTGATGGTGGCGTCGAGGTCCCCATCGTATGTGATAGCGTGGAACTGCTGGTCAGCTATTACGGTACCTAAGACGGGGTTAATGGCAGCTTTAGTATAGGTCTCAAACTGTTCCCAGGTCATCCCCGGGTTCTCTTTCACATAACTGGAAACTAGGGCCATGTATCGCCCTAGCTTCATTACTACTGTATGAATTTTAGGGGCCACTTCATTTTTAAATATGATGTCAAGAACTGGCTTGACGACCTCTAAATAGGTGGCTATGTCATTTTCCTCCGGTTTGAAAGGAATAATATCCAGTGCTCTCCCCGTCATCCTGACTACTTGCCCCTGTCGTGCTACTCTCAGAAATATTAAAGCAGGAAAAAAAACTGAAAGGCTACCCTCGAGAAAGAGACACCGCTGCCACCAGTGTTATGCCCAGTCCAAATTGGAACGCGAGATATTCTGAGTACAATGATTAACTCTCTAACTGGAGAAGTATACCTTTAACTTTAATAAAGAGACAACACGGCAGGAGAATAATTACACAGGCGACAAGTTAACATGGGTTTTATTCACTTTACACCTGGTTCATGGAGGAGCAATATATTTAATTCTGGAACCTGAGATCATCAAAATGGCAACAATGGTAAATAGAGCATACAAATAATAATATGATTAACAATTATAAGGCAAGAGTCGAACAATGGGTCCGGACTCAAATTAACAATAACTCCTCGGATACAATTATAGAGTATCCAAAATAGTGGAGGCTTACCTCCAACTCAACTAGATCTCAAGCAAGATCTCAGCAAGGTAACAAGAGTGCAGTAATGGCAGATGTCGTCTGGATCATACTATGATGTCCCCGGCAATAGTGACGTTAACTGACTCTAAAGCAACAATGACCAAGTGGTTATCAACAATAAGGTGGGCTCTGAAAGGCTCACAAATGAACTGAATTCTACAGGTGTGCTAGATCTCACCTGGCAAGATTATTTATTCTAAAACTACTTGTGTGGGCAACTAGCAAGATGCGGAAGGCTGATACAACAATCGTCGGGAGCTGAGATAGAGTGAGATCTATTCGAGTTATGAACCTGACAGAATGTTAAGTGAATGAGGCTAGAAGTTATACAAGGGAACAAGGTTACGTGTAAATAGGTGTGTATCTCATATGCTGTGGGTCTTATATAGGCGCGTCCCCTCTGACGGGCTATGGGAGACCAATAACCTGGGAATGTGCGGATATAAGGATCCCCTGATAGTTATGTCTAATGTGTCCCGGCAAGTGGGCAGATTAACGCCAATTTACGTAGAGAGAGGAAAGCCCTCTCGCAAGACGTTATTTAGTGAGAATCCCTGAAGATAACTTCAACCACTACCCTGAGACAACTCTATACCCATAAACCGTAATAAGGCACTTAAAGGAGAGCTGGAGTGAAAAGGGAGTAGATCGTAGGGAGAATCCAGCGGTCCAGGAGGGCGGCTGGGGCGTGGCACTTCTGGATGTTGGTCCGGGATTAGGCTGTACTCCTACGTCCTTACAGCTCCTTGCTCCTCTGCGCCTACCACGGGAGGCACCCGGGTTCCTCTTGCGCTCCGCGTGAGCAGGGACTTACTAAGAGTATGCCAGAGTTCTGCTACAGGGTTTGGTGGGGGGTTACGGCGACTAGCATAATGGTCTGTATAGAGTTTCAAGCAGTCTATCCAGTGACACTATGGTTAGTCTAAGGTTTGGGACAATTAAATTACTCCCTTGCAACTCCTCTGGAACCACAAGACTAATACAGTAAATAAAGGCCAGTGAAGGTGGGGCCCAAAGTGGGTTGCACAATCTAGTCCTCTTCCTGAAGGGGGGAACCCGACCTGGTTGTCTCTAAGTACTGCACTATCCTTATAATCCCTTGAAAGGAACAAGACAGGAATCCTTATTTACTTGGTCTGGGCACAGCATCGAAGGCCAGGAAGGTGGGGCCCAAAGTGGGTTGCACAAGCTAGTCCTCTTCCTGAAGGGGGGAACCCGACCTGGTCGTCTCCGATCACTGCACACAGCTTCAAGTGTGAACACCAGCTATTCTGGCTGCTTTTGTCTCTGGAACCACAGACTAATACAGTAAATAGAGGCCAGTGAAAGTGGGGCCCAAAGTGGGTTGCACAATAATAATAATAATAATAATAATAATATTTATTCAGTTAGCAATTTACAGAGTTGGTACCACATAGTACATAGTATGTTACAAATATGACATGTACCAGCCTTGCATAATTCCAACTAAGGATAGCCCAATAAGGCCGTTAGGCGTATTTCCATTGGGGTCCTTGTGGGATTAGGTTAGCTGGGGAAAAATGGGGAGGATAAAGAAATAGATACTTTAGAGAAAGTATTTCTAGGGGGTTATTTTAAGATACCTTACATCCTATAGTAAATATCAGTAATCCGTAATCAGTAATCATTTCAGTTTGGTTTGTCTATCTCTTATGTCGCATTTAGTAGTAGACATAAGCTTGGTGCTCCCTTCTCGCAGCTGTCCGGTTCAGGTGTTCCTTCAGGCTACGTCTGAAGGAATACAGTGTTCTCTTTTCACGGACTGACTGGGGTAGGTCGTTCCAGTCTTTGATGGCGGTGAAGAAGAATGTTTGCTTACCCTGTCCTTGGATTCTCGGGACCTTAAAATTAAACATCCTGTTTCTTGTATTATGTCCACTCCTCTCATTTGCTTTAACAAAATAATTCTTTAGATACTCTGGAGCTCTGTCATAGAAGATTTTGAAGGCATTAGTGAGCCTGATTTGTTTGGCCCTGTCAGAGACATTGAGCATACCTAGTGACTGAAGTTGTTCCTGGCCAACATGTGATCTGGGTCCTAGGTTCAGCATGAACCTAACCATTTTATTTTGAGTGACCTGAAGTTTGTGCTGTGCTGATTTAGATGATGCAGAGTACCAGAATGACACAGAATAGTCAAAATGACATTGAACAAGCGCTTGGCAGAGGGTCTTTTTGGTCGCCGCGGGCAAGCATCCCACCTGTCTATACAGGTATTTTATACGTGCTCTACACTTACTCAGGATAGATTCCAAAATTGTTTCACCTGACAAACTCGCGTCCAGTTTTAGTCCGAGATATTTAACTTGTGACACTGTTGTTATAGGAATATCATTACAGTTGACCGAGAAGCCCACAATGTCTTTCAGTTTGCGTTTTGTTCCACATAAGATGGCTTCCGTCTTGCCCAGGTGAAGAGATAGTCTATTGTCCACTAGCCATTCACTACATGATTCTAGTTCTTTGGAAAGTGAAGCGGCAATACTTATTGGGTCTTTTCCTGTAACCAGAAGCACGCTGTCGTCTGCATACAGTAATAATTTACATGAGACGCTCATTTCCATGTCGTTCACATAGCAGAGAAAGAGTAAGGGACCAAGGATGCTTCCCTGTGGGACCCCACAGTTAATTGGCATAGGATCAGATATATTATCATCAATTTTGACTCTTTGGGTTCTACCACTAAGATAAGATTTAAACCAGTTCACAGACCCTATGCCCATTGCTTGTAGTTTATTACATAGGATATCATGGTCTACTGTGTCAAACGCTTTTTGTAGATCAAGAAGAACAATACCGGTGTAGTTGCCTTTAGACATTTCTTTACGAATGTGATCCGTTAAGTGGATGAGACAGGAGTCTGTCGAGTACATGCATCTGAAACCTGATTGAAACTTATAGAATAGATCATTTTGTTTGAGGTAGTGTTCAATTTGGGTGTATACCGCTCTTTCAAGGATTTTAGATACAATACATAATATGCTAACTGGTCTGTAGTTACCAACTTCTAGTTTATTTCCTTTCTTGAATAGAGGGGTTACAATAGCTTCCTTCAGTTCAGCAGGTACAGTGTTGGTGTTAATTGACAAGTTGATGATGTGGGTTAGGGGGCCTGCTATACCAATGGCTCCATCTCGTAGAAATTTGGCAGGAATTTTGTCTGGTCCTGTGCTTTTATGTACATTTAGGTTAGACAGCTCGTCAAAAGTGTATTTTGGTGTAACATTTTGCAATCCAAATGTGTTCGGGTGTATGTCTTTATCTCTGTAGAAATTTCGAAAGGTGGCCGTTGTTGTCGTGTATTTATTGAGAGGTTGAGGTAGGTTCTGTGCAATTGTGTTTGCTATGGAGGTGAAGAAGGAGTTGAAGTAGGTTGAAATTTGTCGTTTATCGTGGCAAACCTGATCATTAATGGTGAGAGCAATATTAGTGTTAGACAAATCCCTTGTCTTGTTGCTGTAGTCTGTTGTTTTTAGGTGCCTCCATAGTTTCTTTGGGTTATTCTGATATTCCTCTGCCTTATTGTGAAAATAATTAGTTTTCGCTGATTTTATTTTCCTACTTAGTTTATTCCTGGCCCTGTTGAACTCATGTTTCAGACCTTGATCCTGTCTATGTTTCGCTAGCCTTTTTAACAGATTGTCTCTGTGTTCCAGATGGTGTAGTATGTCATTGTTGATCCATGGGTCTGACCTTGCTTTAATTCGTATGTCTTTCAGAGGAGCTATTTCGTCTAGAATGTTTGTGATGATGGTTCTGAAGCCAACCCATGCGTCATTAACGTTTGTACTTCCAAACACTGGAGACCAGTCTGTATTCCATAAAATGTCCAGAAATGTTTCTTTATTGTAGTTTCTGAGTGACCTTGTTTTGATAACCTTGTGATTCTCTAGGGTAATTTTTTTGTTTTTTGTGTGCAATATGTGACGAAGTGATCACTTATCCCAGTCTGTATAACCCCTGATTGGGATATTTTGTCCTCTCTGTTACAGTTTATGTGGTCTATTATTGTGGCAGTGTTCTCAGAGATACGTGTGGGGGTTGTGATGAGTTGTTTGTGATTGTGCATTGTCAGTATATGCCTATCATTTCGTTGTTTGTAACACAGGTTAAAATCCCCTAGTATAATGGATTCATTCCGAGGGTCTAGCGATGACAAAGTTCGTTCAAATTTGGTCAAGAATTGTGTGTCGTTTGGTGGCCTATAGCATACCCCAATTGTGGTGGGTCTTGTCCTCGGCAGGTGTAGATCGATCCACAGAACTTCGTGATTTTCTACATGGAGGTCGGTCCTAGTTGTGTGTGTGAGGTTGTTTTTTACATACAGACATACTCCTCCCCCATGCCTATTGTGATCATTCCTAACCATATTGAAACCTTGAATGTTTATTTCACCATCGTTTATACTTGAATCCAGCCAGGTTTCTGTGATTGCAATTATTGAAGCTTTGGCCTTATTAGCTAACAAGTTAATTTCTGACAATTTATGGTACAATGATCTGGCGTTAATGTGGATAAGATGGAGCCCTTTGTTGGTGAACACTCTGTATTCATCTTTGATTTTGAATGTGTCCTGGCTGGATTCTGAGTTGTTAATGCTAATTGGTTCATTTACATTAATATTCGGTAATGAATGCAAGGCACACATGTTGCATAGGAATTCCCGTTCTTCACTGTTGGTCTTCTTAGAGATGCACTTCATGTGAGCTACAGTTTTACACTTAACACAGTTTAGGATCCTTTGTTTTCTTGTTATGAGTGATTCACATATTTCACAAATGATTTTAGGACCTTTAACTCCTAAGTGTCGGCGCGCAACATAAGTCGAGTATAATAAATCTGGACTATCTGGCGGTGCTCGACATAGGTCGTGTGGCAATTTCAGCACGTAATGTTGCTGAGAGAGAGAGACAAGTGGTGGCAGGAGAGTAGCGAGCATATGACTGCTCCAGACCACCGCGGCGAACCTACTGACACGAATCCCACCTCCTCCCTCCCTCTCTCACTCGCTATATACGGAATTGTATGGGGAAAGTGCCGAATTACATGCTTTTTGCACTCGCGTTGCGCGGTTGTTGCAAGAAAACTAGCCATCATAAAAGGATCGTTATGGTGTCATTGGAAAGCTCTGTTTATGCCCTTTCAGGGATAGATACTTGTTTTACGCTCTGGGTCTTATTTAGGCATGAAAATGATCACGTAAACAGCCCTATTTTGGCTAAAAACACCCCGCTGGGCGGTACATATAAATAAACCGCTAGCCCGCTAATCTAGTGTTAATAGCTACTTCCCTACATTTATCGCATTCCACTTCTTTCCTGCTAGTAACGTAAGTACATCGATCGTGTACTGTTTCATTACATCTACTACATTGTGACGTTGTACTCCTTTTGTTGAATCCAATATCGCACACTATACATATTTTCCTGTTACTGTTCATCGTACGTCTGGCGGTGTGGTGATCAGCTGTGCGCCGTGAGCGGCTGATGGTGTGTGAGCGCGTGAGATGGGGACAGGTTGTGGCTCCCCCTTGCCACCTCCCACCCCTACCTGTATTTGTTGTTGGATGTCCTTGTTCTTGGCCGTTGTTGCTGCTTTATTGTTGATGTTGTTGCGACTGATCCCTTCTTTTTTAGCTGTTCTGGTTGCATGTTGAGCTACCTGGGTTGCCGATAGTGTTGGGTTGTGTTGTAGTAGGTTTGGTTGATTTGTTGTACAGCGGCGTTGTGTTGTTGGGGGTGGGTGGTTTCTCTTGTTGTCTTTCTTGTTCGTTGCTGTTACTTCATTGTCGATGTGTTTGCTAGAGCTTCCTGCTTGTTTGGGTGTTCTGGTTGCATGTTGTGTTACTTGGGTCACCGATATCTGTGGTAGTGATGATACAGTTGAGGGTAATGTTGAGTAGGTAGAGTGTTGGCACTGTGCTGACGGTTGCCCTGCGGTCTTGGTTGTGAGTTGGAGCGTGACGGGAGACTTGGGTGCCTGCTGGCCCAGTTTGTTATAACGAATTTTACTGCTAGGGACTGTTGAAATGTTGGTGTCTGCCTTACTTGTTTGGTGGTGAGGTTTCTTCAACGTTGAACTAGGGCCGGGGTTGGTCTCTACATCTCCGCAGCTAATTAGAGTGTAGCACAATAGGTGTTGTAGCGAGGTTGTGCCAGAGTACTTGCCAAGCCGTGGCATCTTCCCGATATATGAAATAGACCAGGCAGGAATGGTGACAGAAATTTCACTCGTATGTGATTTCTGTGTGACGAGGTCCCTCAATACTTGTTTAGTGTTGACCTGGTACACTACCGGTCCCCTCTGCACCTGTATATCAGCACAGCCCCTCTGGATGTTGAGAAGGATGATACATAGAGAGAGGGCTACGCCCGCACCCTTCATCCCTCCCGCCATCTTGTCTGTCCCAATCTAGTCCTCTTCCTGAAGGGGGGAACCCGACCTGGTCGTCTCTAAGTACTGCACTATCCTTGTAATCCCTTGAAAGGAACAAGACAGGAATCCTTATTCACTTGGTCTGGGCACAGCATCGAAGGCCAGGAAGGTGGGGCCCAAAGTGGGTTGCACAAGCTAGTCCTCTTCCTGAAGGGGGGAACCCGACCTGGTCGTCTCCGATCACTGCACACAGCTTCAAGTGTGAACACCAGCTATTCTGGCTGCTTTTGTCTCTGGAACCACAAGACTAATACAGTAAATAGAGGCCAGTGAAGGTGGGGCCCAAAGTGAGTTGCACAATCTAGTCCTCTTCCTGAAGGGGGGAACCCAACCTGGTCGTCTCTAAGTACCGCACTATCCTTGTAATCCCTTGAAAGGAACAAGACAGGAATCCATATTCACTTGGTCTGGGCACAGCATCGAAGGCCAGGAAGGTGGGGCCCAAAGTGGGTTGCACAAGCTAGTCCTCTTCCTGAAGGGGGGAACCCGACCTGGTCGTCTCCGATCACTGCACACAGCTTCAAGTGTGAACACCAGCTATTCTGGCTGCTTTTACCCAGATAAAGAGATACCAAAGGCAAGCTTAGTTACTGATGTCCAGACTGGCTGAGTACTTGTGAATATTCTTGCCCAGACTTAAGGCGCCCGGCTTGAGAGGATCAAAGGCGCTGGGGTGGTGTCTGCGCGTGGTGATTAGGTCCTTGTAGTCCTGGGAGTGGTGCGCCTGGACTTTTGGCTGGCCCTTGTAGATGTAGCTGGAGGAAGATTCCTCTGGGCAGATCTGTACACATTATGGGGTGATGGCTTCCTGGTGGGAGAGGAAGCGGATGAGTTTCTTACAATGGATGATGACTTATTCTGAGGGTTAAGACTTATTGTTGGCTGGAAGGATAGGCAAGTTTTGGTTTATGAGTGACTTTAACCCGGGACAATGGTTTAGATTGAATGGATGCAAGAGCTTTAGGTTCCTTGATAGGGGATAATTATGAAAGGCAATCTGGGGAAGAGAGGTTTTGGTTCTGAAAGAGATTTAGGTTCTTTGATAGGGGATATGAAAGGTAATTTAGGAAGCAAGCTGGTACCACCTGTGGTTGTGTAGCTAGGTTGAGGAGTTACTGGGCTGGCTGATGGGGGTTTGTAATGGTTACCCCTGCGATGGGCATTTTCTTTGGCTGTGGTGGTTAAGAAAATGACTTGCCGTGGGTGACTGGTGTGGTCCACTCGGGACGGACGTGTCCCACTTGTTCCACCGTTATCTTGGCGATACGGGCAGGGGCAGGGTTGTCGTGGGTCTGGATGGCAGGAGGAAGGCTGTCCGAAGGCTTAGTTGGCTCTGTCACATGGCTGTGACAAGCTGGAAATGCGGTAAAACCGTTCCTAGACTGCATTTCAGGGGCTAAGAGAATGGAGAAGTGGAATGGATAGGAAAAAGACCTTAGATATGTACAGGAAGAAGTCAAAGCCGAAGAGAGAAGAGTGGTATGATGGGGGTTTAGGAGGCAAAATTCTGTTCAAGATAAGAGCTGGGGCATGGGAATTAAACACGAGAACATGGAGGTGGAACGGAGGTGCAAAGGAATGTATGAACTGCTGGGTAGGAGGAGAGAGGGTGGAAGAGACAGTGGAGCATGTAATAACAGAATGTGAAGCATACAAGAGAGAGCGGGAGGGGCTAGAAACGAGGATGAGGAGATGTGTGGGAGCAGAGGGATGGGAGGAAGTGAAAACCAGGGAGGACAGAGGAATGGCATGGTTATGTGGGCTGGAAGGACTAGAAGAAGGAAGAGTGAAGGAAAGAATGATGATACTGAAGAAATTCCTGAAAGAAGTATGGATTAGGAGAGAGAAAGGGGAGAGGGAGGGTAGAGGGGAGGGAGGGGGAGAGGAATAAGTACTTGTAGTAGATATTCACCTTAAGCTTTTTTTCAAACTATACTCCTACTGTCATTCTTATACTATCATATTCTAACTGTCCTTATCTCACATATTCAAACTTTCTCTAATGGGGGAATGCTGGTTACCAGGCGCACTGATGGGTCTGAAGGCTAGCCTCCTCGCAGTGACCCCATCAAACAAGAAGAAGAAGAAGAAGAAGAAGGGTCCAAGAGGACGAGGAATGGACACTGGAAGGAAACACAATGAAGAAGACGAGAGAATATAAATACCTGGGGGTTACAATAACAGAGAAAGGGTTTGACAAGGCAAAAAGCAAAAAGATTGGTCAAATGCAACAATGGCATGGGAGATTATGGAGCGCGACAAGATTAAGAGCGAATAGCTATGAAATAGTGC